>JASPKZ010005301.1:3150000-3629889 GCA_030220185.1 Diploptera punctata | reverse complement strand
AAAATTTCAAACACTCAAAATACTATCTAAGAGTTGTGTCCGGATTTATAATGAAAAAACATCCGGGTCTATCTCCAAAATTTCAAAATAGTGTTGTCCAAAAGTAGAATACTCTGGTGGTTTTTTTTTCCAAAAATTGTCAAAATTTTCGAAATTTCAAAACACTGCAAAACTTACGATATGAGAGGGTGTGTCCGGGATCTATCTGCAAAAAAATACGGGCTAAATCCAAAATTTCAAAACAGTTGTTGTCTTGGTTTATTTTCCAAAAAATGTCCGAAATTTTCGGAAATTTCAAAAACGGCAAAACATAGTATCTAGAGGATGTGTCCTGTGATTATAATGCCAAAATCCGGTCTAAATCCAAAATTTCACAATAGTGTTTTCCAGGGCTATAGTCTTGGTGGTTTTACAAAAATACAAATTTCGAAATTTAAAAACTGCAAAAACTATTAGATGTGTTTCGGGATTTATCATGCAAAAATACGTCTAAATCCAAAATTAAACAATATTTTTTTCCAAAGTCTATAGTCTTGCGGTTTTCCAACATATATCCAAATTTTTTAAATTTCAGGAACTTCAAAATACTATCTAGAGGTGTTCCGGGATATAATGCAAAACATTCGGTTCTAAATACAAAATTTCAAAAATAGGTTTCCACGGCTATAGGTGGATTCCAAAATATGTAAAATTTCGAAATTTCAAACTGCAAAATACTACTACTGTGTTTCGGGATTATAATGCAAAAAACCGGGTCTAAATCCAAAAATTTCAAATAGTGTTTTCCAACGCTATAGTCTGGTGGTTTCCCAAAAATGTCCAATTTTCGAATTTCAAAAACTTCAAAACTATATTAGAGTTGGGTCCTGGATTAAATCACAAAATACCTCTAAATCCTAAAATCAAAATAGAGTTTACCAAGGCTATAGTCTTTGTGGTTTTACATAAAATGTCAAAATGTTCGAAATTTCGAAAACTGCAAAAATACTATCTAGAGGTTGTGTCCTGAATTTATAATGCAAAAAATCCGGTCTAAATACAAAATTATAAAGTAGTGTTTTGCAAGCCTTGGTGTTTTTCCAAAAAATGTAAAAACTTTCGAAATTTTCAAAAACTGCAAAAACACTATCTGGAGGGTGTGTCCGTGATTTATAATGCAAAAAATCCGGTCTAAATGCAAAATTTCAAAATAGTGTTTTCCAAGGTGGTTTTCCAACAAATGTCAAAATTTTCGAAATTTCAAAAAATTGCAAAAATTCTATCTAGAGTGTGTGTCCGGGATTAATAACGCAAAAAATCCGGTCTGAATCCAAAATTTCAAAATAGTGTTTTCCAAGGCTGTAGTCTTAGTGGTTTTACAAAAAATGTCCAAATTTTCGAAATTTCAAAAACTGCCAAAATACTATGTAGAGGGTGTGTCCGGGATTTATAATGCAAGAAATCCGATCTAAATCCAAAATTTCAAAATAGTGTCTTTAAAGGCTATAGTCCTGGTGGTTTTCCAAAAAATGTTAAAATTTTCGAAATTTCAAAAACTGCAAAAATACTATCTAGAGGGTGTCCGGGATTTATAATGCAAAAAATCCGGTCTAAATCCAAAATTTCAAAATAGTGTTTTCCAAGGCTATAGCCTTGATTGTTTTCCAAAAAATGTCAAAATTTTCGAAATTTCTAACAATTGCAAAAATACTATCTAGAGAGTGTGTTCGGGATTTATAATGCAAAAAATCCGGTCTAAATCGAAAATTTCAAAATAGTGTTTTCCAAGGCTATAGCCTTGGTGTTTTTACAAATAATGTCCACATGTTTTAAATTAAAAAACTTCAAAAATACTATCTAGAGGGTATGTCCGGGATTTATAATGCAAAAAATCCGGTCTAAATCCAAAATCTCAAAATAGTGTTTTCAAAGGCTATAGTCTTGGTGGTTTTACAAAAAAATACAAAATTTTCGAAATTTCAAAAACTGCAAAAATACTATCTAGATGTCTTCGGGATTTATAATGCAAAAAAAACCGTCTAAATCCAAAATTTCAAAATAGTGTTTTCCAAGGCTATAGTCTTGGTGGTTTTTCAAAAAATATCAAAATTTTTGAAAATTCATAAACTTCAAAAATACTCTCTAGAGGGTGTGCAAAAAATACGCTCTAAATCCAAAATTTCAAAATAGTGTTTTCCAAGGCTGTGTTTTTGGTTTTACAAAAAATGTCAAAATTTTCGAAATTTCGAAAACTGTAAAATTACTATCTAGAGGTTGTGTCATTTATTTATAATGGAAACAATCCGGTCTAAATACAAAATTTCAAAGTAGTGTTTTCCAAGACTTGATGTTTTTCCAAAAAATGTAAAAATTTTCGATATTTTCAAAAACTCCAAAAACACTATCTTGAGGGTGTGTTCGTGATTTATATTGCAAAAAATCCGGTCTAAATGCAAAATTTCAAAATAGTGTTTTCCTAGGTGGTTTTCCAAAAAATGTCAAAATTTTCGAAATTTCAAAAAATTGCAAAAATACTATCTAGAGAGTGTGTCCGGGATTTATAATGCAAAAAATCCGGTCTAAAAAATTTCAAAATAGTGTTTTCCAAGGCTTGGTAGTTTTCCAAAAAATACATTACTGAAATAACGGGCTTCCAATATAAAACCGGACCGGCCTTACGGAGTTTCACCCGGCTCGCAGTGCTGTCTCTTCCTCCCGCAATTCTCCCTGCCTGCCACCAGTCCTTGAACTGTTTCTTACCTTATAGAAAATGCTGGAAATGTTGTCCTCCCGCAGTTAAACAGGTATTATACCGAGTAAACACATTTAGATTGACACGCTGTAGTTCGGGCACTGTCAAGTTTCTGATTTCATTTCTTATGTTGTTCTTCAGTTCTTCCAATGTGTGCGGATTTGTTTTGTACACTTTGTCTTTCAGGCTACCCCACAAATAAAAATCACACACTGTTAGATCTGGGGAGCGAGGGAAATCCCAACTTGTGCTAATTTCGGTAATGATTTTTGTGGTGAACGTTCCAAATTTTCGCCAATTTCGTCTAAATTTTCTTCGGTGAGAACCGTACGCCTTCGCGTGTGTTTTTTATTTTGTACTGAACCAGTGGTCTCAAATTTAGTCACAAGATCGTGGATTGTCGATCTGGAAGGAGGTAATTGTCCAGGGAAGTACCGAATAAATTCCTCGCGAACGCGACGAGCTGATTCGTATTTATAATAACATTTACACACATAAATGCGCTGCTCTAATGTCAGCTGACGTCTCATCTTGTCGAACGATAGTAAACTGACTAGTTCAAGGACGTAATCGGCTGGCAGAGTGAAATGCGGACGAGGAGAGAGCGCTGCCTGACGGGTGAAACCCCGTGAGGCCGGTCCGGGTTTATATTGGAAGCCCGGTAGTTTATTAGTATATTTGAAGAGAAAAGTTGGAACACAATTCATAATTTGTTAACATGTCTGAAGAAGGTACAGTGTACCGAAACAGCTATCACTGAATTATATAATAAATATGAAAATCAAATAAAACTACGTTTTATTTTATTTATTTAATTAAAAGTTTTTTGCCTAGACCGAGACTCGAACCCGGGACCTTTGGCTTTCCGGACCAAATGCACTACCAACGGAGATACCGAGGCGAGTTGCGATCTAGATGCAAATTTTTCTCTTATATACGTTGTAATTCCCTCGCACCAAATGCTTTGAAGCCTTTGCTTCTATGTTTGCAAATGGCTGCTTCTTAGTTAAGAATACATTTATTGTGAATTTAACATTACTTTATAAAGCCAGTAGGACTTCTATTGATGTTTTTATTATTAATTTAACACTTCTCGCTAAAGGATAAAGTTTATTACTAATTCAGTGGGATAGAACCTTTGCCTACCACATGCTTTACTATCTAAGATACCTGACATACAAATGAGGTGGTTAGAAGCAAACGGGTGCAAGTGATATTTAAAAATAAATAATAGTTTTAAAAAACTAAAACAACACGCTTTATTAGAAAACCGAACTCAAAAATGAAAAATAATTTCAATTTCCAACACGCTTGGGATAAATTTAAAGGGTCAACAAAAAAATCATCTCCAACACATATAGAATAAAACTAGAATTATCAACAAAAAGAAAATAATTTTACCATCAAAAGCGTGGGGTGCTCTATATCAATTAATATATTTCATAATAAACAGATATTGGTAAAAGTGAAGTCTCTAAGAAGAACATGTAAAAATCATAAAAAGCACCCCACGCTTTTGATGGTAAAATTATTTTCTTTTTGTCGATAATTCTAGTTTTATTCTATATGTGTTGGAGATGGTTTTTTTGTTGACCACTTTAAATTTATCCCAAGCGTGTTGGAAATTAAAATTATTTTTCATTTTTGAGTTCGGTTTTCTAATAAAGCGTGCTGTTTCAGTTTTTAAAACTATTATTTATTTTTTAGTTTTAATATTTTACAGAATAAGATAAGAATGTAAATATCTTTAAATTCCATACTAATGTAGTATGAGCTAAAAGTATTACTCTTCTAAAAAAAGTCCTCCCAAGCCGGATTCGAACCAGCGACCTACGGATTACTGAAATTATATACCACTAGTTCACCGCTCTACCAACTGAGCTCTTACAACGATTGACTAAAAAGTCGACAAGTCCGTAACCTATTATACCAGTTTTAATTTTTTTGTTTTTCTGATGATTCTGGCCAGGAATTTAGAAATAAAATTTGAAATTATTGTTGTGTCACGGGTCCTTTACAAGTATACAAAGTTTCAAGTCTATCCTATGTTTCTAAGTGGGTGAAAATCGTGTTCAAAGATTCCGTTACATAAATACAAAGACACTTTTTTTGATTTTCTGATGATTGTGATTAGGATTTTAGAAAATAAATATGAATTATTGTATTGTCACGGTCTTCTACAAGTATACAAAATTTCAAGTCGATCCAATTATTTTAAGTGGGTGAAAAACGCGTTGAAAGATTCAGTTACATAGATAGAGAGATAGATACAGGTCAAGCTAATATAAAGCGTGTAAAAATAAATAATAGTTTTAAAAAACTAAAAGAACACGCTTTATTAGAAAACTAAAAAATGAAAAATAATTTTAATTTCCAATACGCTTGGGATAAAATAAAGTGGTCAACAAAAAAATCATCTCCAACACATATAGAATAAAATTAGAGTTATCAACAAAAAGAAAATAATTTTACCATCAAAAGCGTGGGGTGCTCTATATCAATTAATATATTTGATAATAAACATATATTGGTAAAAGTAAGCTCTCTAAGACGAAAATGTAAAAATCATAAAAATCACCCCACGCTTTTGATGGTAAAATTATTTTCTTTTTGTTGATAACTCTAATTTTATTCTATATGTGTTGGAGATGATTTTTTTGTTGACCACTTTATTTTATCCCAAGCGTATTGGAAATTAAAATTATTTTTCATTTTGAGTTTTCTAATAAAGCGTGTTCTTTTAGTTTTTTAAAACTATTATTTATTTTTTATTTTTTAGTTTTAATATTTTACAGAATAAGATAAAAATGTAAATATCTTTAAATTCGATACTATTGTAGTATGAGCTAAAAGTAATACTCTTCTATAAAAAAAACCCCTCCCAGCCGGATTTGAACCAGCGACGTATTGATTACTGAAATTATATACCAGTAAGAGTTCACTGCTCTATCAACTGAGCTCTTACAACGATTGACTAAACATTCGACAACTCCGCAACCTATTATACCAGTTTTAATTTTTTTGATTTTCGGATGATTCTGGCCAGGATTTTAGAAACAAAATATGGAATTATTGTATTGTCACGGGTTCTCTACACGTATACAAAGTTTCAAGTCGATCCAATGTTTCTAAGTGGGTGAAAATCGCGTTGAAAGATTCCGTTACATTGATACAAAAACATGTTTTTTGATTTTCTGATGATTATGACCAGGATTTTAGAAAATAAATATGAAATTATTGTATTGTCACGGGTCCTCTACAAGTATACAAAGTTTCAAGGCGATCCGACGATTTTAAGTGGGTGAAAATCGCGTTGAAAGATTCCGTTACATAGATAGATACAGGTCAAGCTAATATAAAGCGTGTAAAAAAGAGATTGGTGCATAATTATGTTATTGAAACATAATTTTATTGATATGGCAAAGGGATAATAAGTGTATGTGTTAGGAGTAGATAAAAAATGATTGTTATAATTATCAATTATTTATAATTTTTTATTAATTAAATAATGATAAAACTTAGTTTTATTTGATTTTCATAATTATTAAGATATAATTCAGTGACAGCTGTTTCGGTACACTGTACCTTCTTCAGACATGTTAAATTATGAATTGTGTTATTATAGTACATATCAACTGATCTAAGCAACAATACTACAATATTTATTTAAGTTTTTAAATTTAATGAAGGGGATTCATTCAAATCAAGTTGAGAAGTTAACAGTTTATTACTACTGATATATTACTACTAATAAACTGTTAAATTCTCAACTTGATTTGAATGAATCACCTTTGTTAAATTAAAAAAATTGAATAAATATTGTTGTATTGTTGCTTAGATCAATTGATATGTACTATAATAACACAATTCATAATTTGTTAACATGTCTGAAGAAGGTACAGTGTATCGAAACAGCTGTCACTGAATTATATCTTAATAAATATGAAACTCAAATAAAACTAAGTTTTATTTTTATTTAATTAATAAATATGAATTTTCATCAAGTAAACACCAACTCAATTGATTATATAATTTTTTTATACAACTTCAAATTTAAATCTGTTTTTCTCGATACTGAATACTTGCATTTACACCCTTTTGCTTCTATTGTCTCACCAACGGATCTGTGCCCCTGTAACATATGCGAACTGAACACTAATTCCTTTTTTGCCTCAGTAAATCATTTCCCGCCATGCATCCCTATCTCTCTCTTTTCTTTTGCCCCTCCACTACTCACAATTTTGAGCCTTCTTGAAGGACAGATTATTTTCACTAGCAGTTCAGTATTATCAACTCAACATGAACACTGTAGCTCGGAGTGATGAAAGAAATATTATTAGGCAAATAATAAAAGTCAATCAGTGTCATTAGACCTACTTAAATATGAAGAAGTAATAATTAACCACACAAGATTCAATATTCAAGATCCATGACACTGTTTGAGGGAAGTTATCCTGGCTGCTGTTTGACATGTTGGGAGGGAAGCGCATGAAATGGAGTAAGTACAGACATTAACTTTTTTAGAATGACTACAGCGATGAAGGGGCACAGATCTGTTAGTCTGACAACAACCATCTCGTATACATTATATATCAGAAGAGAAAAATGTTTACCTAGACTGGTGTTTGAGCCCAAGGTCTTTAGTTCTGTACACTACTGCTCTTACCAACTGAGCTAGCTATTCTTCCAGTCAAGACACAAATTTTTCTCTTTTTTATACAAATTCCAAGAGTGCCAAAATATACGAACTGTTGTTTGACATGTCATGTGGCAACTTCTTTTTAAGAAGACATTTAATGGGAATTTAATACAAGTTTATAAAGCCAGTAGAGCTTCTTTCAATACTTTTATCTCATAAAAACATACAAATAAATACTAATCAGTATGACAAATTTTTAAATAATAATTCATTAAAAATATAACATATAATGGCATTAGAAGATTTCAGGCTGAGGCCGTGGTCCATAACTGATGTTCTTCCCAGACGGTTCTCCCTAGCTTACAGAGAGAATCTTCAGGGGTGAGTTCTTATAGGTTATGTGCCAGTTAAAATGCAGAAGATGAAACATTGTTTTTGAAAGGCCTCCATATTGGAACTATTTAATAATTTAGTTGAGGACGACTGACTTACCAGGTACCAATTTTATATTTAACATCAATTTATATTTAACATCAATTGTTGATATGTTCTCTGGTCAGAAGCTCGGCTGTGTATGAGCGACAGACTGCTGGAACCCAGTATTTATACTTGTTAATGAATGAGTCATATCTTACCTCATACTTCATGGTTTTTTTAACATGGGAACTGCAGTTTTCAAGAGGTGTCCGTCCCACCCTCAGCCGGTATCATGACTACTGGATTTTTGTTTGAATCTTCATCTATAACGTTGTCATCTGGTGTTGATGAACTTTGAGATCAAGAAGTCTTGTTCACTGGGAATTTCAAAATTCATCTATCTAAATTTGTTCTTCTGAATATATATATATATATATTTTACCCCAAACTTTCAATTCCAAAGATTTTTCCAAATGTTTTAAAAGTTTAGCCTCTTTTTCAATTGTATGACTCTCCACCTAACTAAGAGCTGCAATTGAAAAATCAACTATTTCAGCTCTTAGTTTGCTGGAGAGTCATACAATTGAAAAAGAGACTAAACTTTTAAAACATTCGGAAAAACCTTTGGAATTGACAGTTTGGGAAAATTTTCTATAGGATCGTAACAGGCATTGGCCTAATACTTGGAAGGAAGAAGAAGAAGAATAAGAAGAAGAAAGAAAAAATGTATATTCAGAATAACAACTTTCAATCTTTGAATTTTGAAATTCCCAGTGAACAGGACTTCATCTCAAGGATCATCAAATCAACACCAGATGGCAATGTTATAGAAGAAGATTTGAACGAAAATCCAGTAGTCATGATACTGGCTAAGGTGGGATGGACATCTCTTGAAAACTGCAGTTCCCATGTAAAAAAAAGAACTAAGTATGAGGTAAGATAAGGATTGACTTACTTAATTACTTACTTACTCACTGGCACTATCGAACTCGTAGGTTCATGGCCGCGCGGACGTAAGCTCTCCATACATCCCTATCCTCAGACAATGCTTTCCAATCATTCCCTGTATACTCTACTTCCCTCAAATCATAGTTAATGTTGTTCTCCCACCTCATTCTTGGTCTACCAACTGGGCATTTTACTTCTGGCTTTCCTACAAGAAGTTTCCATGCACGTCTTTCATTCCCCATACGCGCAACATGTCCTGCCCATCGCAGTCTACGAGACTTAACTGTTCTTATTATATCTGGCTTCCTATAAAGACCATGTAGTTCATTAAAATATATATGTAGTCAATATGCCCATTTCACCAATTAATGTTTTAAAATGGTCAACAAGTTTCTACAGCCAAGCTGTCATTTTAATATTATATCACCAAGAAGATCACTTGTGTATTAAATGTAGTTCATTGTTATGTAGTCTTCTCCATTCACCTGTCTGTTCATCTCTCTTTGGTCCAAAAATTTTCCTAAGTACTTTATTCTCAAATACTCATAATCTCCTTTCCTCCCTTAAAGTAAGAGTCCATGTTTCGCACCCATATAATATAACTGGTAGAATAATAGTTTTATATATTTTCAGTTTAACGTTTTTTGAAAGGAGTTGGGACATCGAAAGTCTCTGCAATGCATAATAGCATGCATTTCCAGAATTGAGCCTATGTTTAATTTCTTTGTGCATCTCATTCCTATTTGTGATTATCGTTCCTAGGTATTTGAATTCAGCCACTTCCTCAAAATTTCCCTCATTTGTCCTTAGCTGTCCATTTCCATTATACACTAAATTTCTACGTGTGACCATATATTTAGTTTTACTGATATTTACTTCCAGTCCTAATTTCTTAGTGTTAAGATAAGGATTGACTCATTCATTAATTGTCTAATTGAATAACCTCATAATGTTACTTCCTATAATTAACTTATGAATTTGTACTTGTGCTTGTTCCAGAAGTATAATGACAGGGTTACAACAGTCTGCCACTCATACACAGCCGAGCTTCTGACAAAGGAACATCACCTAAAAGAACTCGCCACTGAAAATGCACTCCTTAGCCAAGGAAGAAATGTCTTGGAACACCAGCTATGGACCTTGACTTTACAACCTGAAATCTTATATCATAATTTCCGGCCGTGAAAGCCTGCATTCTACAATATAACATATATTTATGAGATCTGACACATTTCTCAAGCCTCTATTCTTCTCTCTGTGCAATATCTATTGTACAGTCAATGTAACACTTTCCTTCACTCTATTTCTCACTTGTATCATTATATATATGTTTATATTTCATAAATTTGAGACACATGAAATAATTGTAATGAAGCAAGGTGAGGAATGTATAGTGGGTGCTTTACAAGATACAAAAATTGCAATAACTTCACCACTATAAAACACAATGGACTTTCTTTTTACAAGTAAATTAACCAGCCTACCTCTCACATCATCACCGTAGGAGCAAAAGTATTTCTTCTTTCCAACAGAAAATTCAATCAAAATCAATTTTTTATCTTATCTTAGGTGGAATAGAGTTAATTGTAAAACAATATAATTTTATCTTGAAATATACAAAGTATTTGATTTTTTTGTACTGTCTGAGATTAGAATTCATCTAGAGACAGTAATAGTCTCTCATGATTATTAAATAAGCAGATAGCTGCAGTGATTTAAAAGGGCTGCCCATAAAATAATTTCCATTTATTGTAACATAATATGGTAAAATGCTAACAATATTTGGATATAATATTTTTTATATTATTTTATGTCAATTCTGTCTTATTTCAGTACTTTAGAGTCTTTTAAATGACCGACAAATAGAATATTACAACACTAAGAAGTGTAATATCAACAAATGAAAATAACTTTTACAAACACATGACTACATCACACAAACGTGAATAGTAATTTTACAAGATGAGTGATAGAAATGATTTGGATATAACTTATATCTACGATTTTATTATTAATTTAACACTTCTCATTGAAGGATAAATTATATTTGAAGAGAAAAATTTCCGCCTAGACCGGGACTCGAACCCGGGACCCTTGGCTTTCCGGGCCAAGTGCTCTACCAACTGAGCTTTCTCTTAAAAATTTGCGTCTAGATCGTAACTCGCCTCGGTAGCTCAGTTGGTAGAGCACTTGGCCCGGAAAGCCAAGGGTCCCGAGTTCGAGTCCCGGTCTAGGCGAAAATTTTTCTCTTCAAATATAACTTATATCTGTCTGTTCATCTCTCTTTGGTCCAAAAATTTTCCTAAGAACTTTATTCTCAAATACTCCTTTCCTCCCCATAAAGTAAGAGTCCATGTTTTGCATCCATATAATATAACTGGCAGAATAACAGTTTTATATATTTTGAGTTTAACATTTTTTGAAAGGAGTTGGGATGTCAAAAGTCACTGTAATGCATAATAGCACACCTTTCCAGAATGGAGCTTATAGTTAATTTCTTTGTGCAGCTCATTCCTATTACAGGTAAATGGAGAAGACTGCATAACAGTGAACTACATGGTCTTTATAGGAAGCCAAATATAATAAGAACAGTTGAGTCTCGTTAACTGCAATGGGCAGGACATGTGGCACAAATGGGGAATGAAAGACATGAATGGAAGCTTCTTGTAGGAAACTAGAGGGAAAATGCCCAGTTGGTAGACCAAGAAAGAGGTGGGATAATAACATTAACGATGATTTGAGGGAAGTAGATTATATAGGGAATGATTGGAAAACATTAGCTGAGGATAGGGGTGTATGGAGAGCTTATGTCCGTGCAGCCATGAACCTACAGGTTCAATAGTGCCAGCGAGTTAGTTAGTTAACTCATTCCTATTTGTGATTATTGTTCCTAGGTATTTGAGTTCGGCCACTTCCTCATAATTTGCCTCATTTGCCATTAGCTATTCATAACTATGAGCTCATACAATTATTAACTTGTTAGCAAATATTTCAGATATATTACAGTAATTCATAATTTATCTATAAATAAAGTCCTAATAATTTCAGCATTGTGTTCATGCTGTTCACTTTGAGCACATTACAGGAATACCTTTTTGCATTATATGTGGAATATTCATATAAAAATATAATAAAATTTGTAGTAATCTTTATATATAATAAATAATAGTTTTAAAAAACTAAAACAACATGCTTTATTAGAAAACCGAACTAAAAAAATGAAAAATAATTTTAATTTCCAACAAGCTTGGTATAAATAATTTTGCCATCAAAAGCATGGGGTGCTCTTTATCAATTAATATATTTGATAATAAAAATACATTGGTAAAAGTAAAGTCTCTAAGAAGATAATATAAAAATCATAAAAAGCACCCCATGCTTTTGATGGTAAAATTATTTATCCCAAGCGTGTTGGAAATTAAAATTATTTTTCATTTTTTTAGTTCAGTTTTCTAATAAAGTGTGATGTTTTAGTTTTTTAAAACTATTATTTATTTTTTATTTTGTAGTTTTAATATTTTACAGAATGAGATAAAAATGTAAGAATCTTTAAATTCGATACTATTGTAGTATGAGCTAAAAGTAATACTCTTCTAAAAAAAACCTCCCAGCCGGATTTGAACCAGCGACCTTATGGATTACAGAAATTATATACCACTAGAGTTCACCACTCTACCAACTGAGCTCTTAAAACAATTGACTGAAAAGTCGACAAGTCCGCAACCTATTATACCAGTTTTCATTTTTTTAATTTTCTGATGATTCTGGCCAGGATTTTAGAAACAAAATATGAAAATATTGTATTGTCACGGGTCCTTTACAAGTATACAACGTTTCAAGTCGATCCAATGTTTCTAAGTGGGTGAAAATCGTGTTCAAAAATTCCGTTACATAGATACAAAGACACTTTTTTTGATGATTCTGGCCATGATTTTAGAAACAAAATATGAAATTATTGTATTGTCACGAGTTTTTTACAAGTATACACAGTTTCAAGGCGATCCAATGATTTTAAGTGGGTGAAAATCGCGTTGAAAAATTCCGTTACATAGACAGATAGATAGATGCAGGTCAAGCTAATGAAAAGCATGTAAAATGAGTGTGAATCTGTGTTTGTCTATGCTTTATGGGTTCAACAACGACTTGATTGATTTGAATGTGGTTTTTACCGTTATTCAGAGAATTTTTCTGGGACAATTAACTTAAATAACATTTTTCTGTATGTACTATAGGGCCAGAGTTAATAACCTAAAGGACATTGGTGCAATGAAAAAGTTATTTTTGGATGCATAAATGGCTTATGCTGCCTAAACCATAACAAATACACCAAATTAATGTACACAGAATTGAATACCTAAAAAAAATTCTACAAAAAAGTCCATGACAGCATATGACTATCTTTTATGGATAACTCACAATAACCATTTTTGTCTTTCAGAATTAAAAGTCACAAATGGATTTAAAATCTTTACATAAACATTTTTCTGGTATTAAAATAAATAATTTATGATACATAGTTAAATATGGGAAATAACATTACAAGGTTCTTAATTCGTAAATTAATGAGTGATTTTTTACATCTTACCTCATATTTTATGTTTCTTTAAACATGGGAACTAGTTTTCAAGAGAAGGATCTCTCTCATTTTCAACCGACATAGTCATAATGTCGGTTGAAAATGAGAGAGATCCTTCTCTTAAAACTAGTTCCCATGTTTAAAGAAACATTAAATATGAGGTAAAATGTAAAAAAATGATTAATTGATTTGCGAATTTATGATACATTTTGAACATAGATATCTTTGTAAGTAAAAGCCACAACATTTTTTCGGTACAATTACTAAAACTGAATGGAATTATATAACAGTAACAATAAAGATGTCACTACTATTGTAATAGTTGTGTATTGGTACTCTGTTGAATCAGTTAGTAGTTCTCATGCATGTCTCTGGTTCTGAGATTTGAGTGTTCTAACCTGGTCAGTCAGTCATGTATTTTTCAAGATATAAAATACTGAGCATCCATCCATAGTAATTGTGCCCGAAGGCAGGTCCTTCACTGCAATTATAGCATTTTCATGCTATGCTTGTAGCTTTACTAGGGAATTGTAGGTGTGGTAGCTTATACTGAGCATGGTTTTTTAAAAATAAGGAAAACATGGGTCTTATATAATAAATTCACCATAAGTAAAAAGAATCTCAAGCCTGAAATAAGAAGGTTCTGAGCAAAATTTGTTGGTCCTTTCTCACTCAGATTTGACTTCATTGTTATTATCGAAAGAGTGATACGTAAAACTCTAACTACATGAAAACATGTTATATTTTATGAGTAGCCCTTGTATTTTTACAAAATATGAGGTTACAAATTTTTATATAGACATAAGGTATGTAAGAATTCTGGACTTGCATAAATAAATATTGAATGTTTCTCCAATTTTGTACTTTTAGATAAAAGTTAAAAGAGTTTTTCTTCATTTTAAAAAGTATTGTAACATAATCTAATTCTTAATAAATGAGTTGGAGAAAATGTTTTATCATCTCACCTCACAAATTCGCGTGTCTTCATGATACCGGTTTTAGAAGTATAGTATTACTTCCATCTTCAGTCAAATTCCAAATTGCTGCCTTCTTTAAAATCAAAAGATGAAATTTACATTGAGAAGACCAAAGTAAATGAAATTTTAGTTTTATTTGAAGAGTTGGACTATGAGAATCTTAATAACTAATAAATAGTGAATCATGAAATCTCACTTCTTGCTCAGTAAATTTCATGATTCACTATTTTTTAGTTATTAACTTGAAAATCTCATAATGTTTCCCATAATTAATTTATGAAATATGGCAATCTTGTCTGAAAAAATCATCATTGTTAGAATTGTGATATCAACCTTAAACGTCCTAAAAGAACTCAACTTTTATGAGGTAAGATGTAACAGACTCACCTTATTCATTGGTCTTAACACTTTATTACTAAAATAAATTGTGAAATATATTACACGTGCTTTTGGTTACTTTTTTTATTATATTCCGAACTACATTGAATCAGTCCTGATTGCCTAATTGGCTATTCTTTCCTACAACTTTTCAATTCTGGTCCTACAAACATTTTTTTAAAAAATATCAATATTAACTTTTACAAACTATAAGGCATACGCTATTAGAAGACATATCGGGCAGAGCTATGCGTGGCTAGTGCATTTTGTCTAGCCTATCATAATCGAGCGGTGTTGTACAGTTGGCGCTATGCGACTCTTAGCTGTAAATCTACGTTTGGCATGTTCCATTGCGTTTGAAAAAAATATTGATTAGATCTCACTTTGAAGTGCACCACTGAATAGAGTTTGAAATTATGAATCCGACTGTACAATGATCATTCTCGTGCACCTTATACAGCTAGAGTTATGAGAATCTGTTGACACAAGTGCTGAGTTCACCAAAACAACACATATCCATTTGTTTTATTTTCATTCCTAATCAGCTTTACCCTGCTTTTGAGGCATATGTATTAAACATCAGCCTTCTTTATGAATTTTTTGTGATCAGACGTACTGTATATCAGAAAATAGAAAATTAAACACCCTATTGTTTGCAGATGACCAAATAATAAAAGCAAATTCCGAAGATAATCTACAGAAAGGTCTATATGAACTCAATAAAATTACAGAAGAATATGGATTAAAGAAATCTACAGAAAAAACAAAATTATGGCATTTCAAGGTGTAGATCTGTCAGAAGTAAAATTGTACTGGACAATAAAATTTTGGAGCAGGTGAATAATTTTACATATCTAGGATGCAATATCTCATATGAACAAGAAAACTATGTAAATGCAAAAATATCTAAATTTTTAAGAATTTTAGGGTTAATAAATTCTATCTTCAAGCCACAGTTAGTCTAAAAGCATTCAAGATTAAAAGTGTATAAAACACTGGCTCTTCCAACTCTTTTGTATGGTAGCGAAGTATGGGCGTTGAAACAGAAGGATATACAGAGACTTAGATCTGCTGAAATGAGATACCTTCGGAGGACTGCAGGATACACACTACTAGATCACCAAAAAAAAAAGGAAGACATCTTAGAAGAATTACACATGGAACTTTTAGAAAACAAAATTTCTGATTATAAGTCAAGATGGATGCAACATGTTCATCAAATGGAAGATCATAGGATACCCAAACAAATGTTAAGATATCAACCTGCAGGAAGAAGAAGACCAGGACGTCCACTCAAAAGACTTTTGGATGCTGTTTCTCTTGAGGCCGAAACAGGTCAACAAATGGCCTAAATTCGTGAATGTACTATGATGATGATGATGATGATGTACTGTATGCGAGCGAGAATTTCCCTCTTAAGTGTTTAAGTGCTAGTTCTGTGCAGTAATTGAAAACGTTCAGCTTTCTAGGAAACTGTATATATTTATTTTAAATATTTTTAGATATACTATATTTTTAGTTAATTAAATAATTGGCACAATATATAAACAAACATATGAGATGAGCAGAATTAGACAGCAGTGTAATTTTTTTTATTATAACAATAATGGTAGGTCTACAAATACCTCACACAACATATCGTCTGTCTCTTTCCCTCTTATATACCGATATCTGACAATGTTGCATGAAGAATGAAGCAGGATTGGCTTACCGCATATGTCTTCTAATACCGTGCCTGGTCTAACATATACTGTTATAATAATCCCCAGACTTCTAGGATTTAAAAAATAAATAAAATTAGGCTCTTTCAACCTGTTTTACACTTTTAGAGATCTCCAAAATTCTTATTTACAGAATTTACCAGATTAAATGTGCAGATTGTGACAAACTTTATACAGGGAAAACAAAAAGAAATTTGAAAACAGGGTGAGAGAACATCTTAGGAAACATAAAAAATGAAGTGGAAAAGTCAGCAGTAGCTGCTTCCTGCTTGGTCTGAAAAAATCGAATTGAAAGAAAGGCCAGTTTAATTAAACAAAGAGAAAAACCAAAAAAATCTCACGGTTTGAGAAAAAATTCATATTAAAAAAATAACAAGAAAGGAAAAATAATTAATTTTGAAATTCCCAGGGAATTTTATTTGATTTGGAAGTTTGTAGGTCCATCAACAGATGGAGTAAGAAGCAGTTCTCCAGGACAACAGAAGATGGTCATAAAATTACTGATGATGAAACAACCTAGGTTTTGAAACTGATCTAATTAAAAGACTGGATATGAGGTGAGGTGTAAAGAATCTTAATTTAAATATCATTTAGGAATTTAGAGTTTTTGCAAAAATAAATTAAAAAGAAACAATCCAGGTTAGAGTTATGTTGTGTTCATATTAGAAACACAGTTGTGCTGTAAATCATTTGATTTAATGACAGTGAATAATGATATTTCGATAGATTATACACTAAATTCTCTCCTCTTCTTCTATTAAAACCCCACTGAAACTGTGTTTCATATCATATCAGATACAAAATTGGTAACTATTCCAGTTTTACTTTATCTTATTTTTATCAGTCACTATGATCTTCTACAAGCAAGCTTTGTCAGCGATATTTGAAGAGAAAAATTTACACCTAAATTGAAACCCCAAGTCTCTGGTTTCATACACCAGTGCTCTGCCACTGAGCTATATAGGCACCTCAGTTTAAAAGGAAATATTTCTCTGTCTTATATAATCCCCATGCACCAAAGACAATGGACCATAATTCCACATATTATCTGGCAGCTTTATCTCAGAAAAACTTTTAAATGGGAATTAACACTACCTTTATAGCTCGTAAAGCTTTATTTTCAATGTTTTTATTTTAAATTTATCACTTCTCAATGAAGGCAAATTATAGGTCAGTGATACCATTATTATTTTCTTTCAGTTACCATAATATGAAGTGACTATAATTCATTGAAGTGCTTCTATCCCACATGTATAAGAAAATTTAATTTTCGTAAACCCTTAATTACTCGCACATACATAACCTATATGAGGATTTATACGAGGTATGTTTTTACCTACAAGTCTTTATCACAGTTAATAATACTGTGTCACATTATTAAAAAGTTTAATGATTTTTTAAAAAAAATAGTAACATATATACACACCTCACTCAACAGAAAAGCAGTCTGGACAGGACTCCACCACATGATCTTTGCAGATTGGCTAGCTGCAATTGGCGCAACACTTTGTTGTCTTCTGGTCTTTGGCCCTGGGACAGAAGTGGCACCTCCCTCCTTTTTTGATGATCAATGGTTCAGCTTCCACCACAGGTCCTGTGAGATGTCTAATTTTCGCCTGAAAAGGTTTTGGCAAAGTGTTTATGGTTGCCCTTTTCTTCAGATATCTGTCCAGTAGACTCCAACCAGGATCTTTTAGGAAGTCGTGGTGAGCAATCTTTCTTCCTACATTTTGTTGTATAATTATATGTGCATTGATGCCCCCAACATTCAACAAGAAGGAAAATAGTAGTCAGTGGCCAGCGATTGGACACCCTCATCTTCTAACATAATATCATCCTGATCACTTCAGTGCTCTGTATAAAGTTAGAATCATGATCACTGTTTTCTACACAGTCTTTGTCTGATGAAGAAATTCCGCCAACAATTTCATCATCTGATGCTTCCAACAGTTCTATAATATCATCTTCTGTCAATATTTTCTCTTTCTACTCATATTTACTCTTAGACTTCAAATAGTAAGCGGGACAATATAAAATAACTCTCTACAGATGCTATGTGCTTGCAGGGTAAACATTTCTGCAGGCAGCAACAATGACATAAAATAAATATAATTACATCATTAGCTATTCCAAGAAACTAAATACAACTGAAACAAGACTTGACCTTGAAGTTCATCAAATCAACACCAGATGACAATGTTATAGATGGAAATTCCAATGAAAATCCAGTAGTCATAATATTGGTTGAAAATGGGAGGGATGTTTTCTCTTGAAAACTGCAGTTCCCGTGTTTAAGAAAACAAACTATGAGGTAAGATATAAAAAATGACTCATTCTTCATCAATAAGACCCTCATAAATTTTTCTCATATTTAATGATAAATAATAAATTATTCATATACATATGGTGTCACTTCAGTTAATGGTACTCAATTTTCTACAATAAGGAATATAGTGGTTTTCCATTGCTTCCACATTACATTATTTTACTTAATAGGAAAATAGATGAGCAGATTAAATTATGTAATTGAATTTGTTAGGTTCTAAAATCAGAGTTTGCAAATTACAATTTTGAAGATCTCAAAAAATTTAAGTGTGGTACATAAAATGTAACATGAAATTGATATTTTGAGAGCTTTGTGAAAGGAAATAGAATAAATTTGTGTATTTTATATCTTTTGGGTTAAATGGCCATGGTCTGGTTTTATTAAAACTCGTTTCGTCTACTACTGCAGTAGACATCCTCAGAAGACTTCTGTGCAACTTAAGTTTTAGCACGCAGAATCTCCTGAGGATGTCTACTGCAGTAGTAGACAAAACGTGAGTGTTAATAAAACCAGACCATGGCCATTTAGCCCAAAAGACATAAAATACATGAATCAAGACACCTGCCATGAAAGTTTACAATTTTACATAAAATAGAATAGGTTTAAACCTAATAATCTGGAGATTATTAATACATCTTAGAGTTCTCCTTTTGACTATAACTACAATGTCTCATGTTGATTTAAAAATGCTAAAACATGATGATGGATTGATAAAAAATGTTTTATTTTATTTTAAATACCTTTAAGCGAGTATTTTTCCTTAACCTTCTAAGGCAAGTTTGACGTTGGTCAGTTTGAATGTCACGGTAAACTTGTATTTTGATCTACAAAACTGTCTCTATTTCAGCAACAGAGTCATTCTTGAACGGCCGTCTGAAAAAAAAGAAAATTAACATAATGTGGCCAGTAAATAGAAAATTAGTCCCAAGAGAAGCTTAACATATTTATTAGCAATGAATCAAACACATTTCACTTCATAAAATAAACCTTCTCACTTGGAAATATTTTTAAAATGATTTTAGTTGAGTTTTGGTCTACAAGTATATCTCTTCTGAGCAAAGTTCCAGTTGTATGATTGCATATTCATTGGTCAAATACTAGTTTTACCTCTAAGTGTGTAAGAAAATGTAGTTCACTCTCTAACACTCGAAATAAAGGAAATAAAAATAATAAAAATATGGTGTTTACTTGATGAAAATCCATATTTATTAATTAAATAAAAATAAAATGTAGTTTTATTTGATTTTCATATTTATTATATAATTCAGTGACAGCTGTTTCGGTACACTGTAACTTCTTCAGACATGTTAACAAATTATGAATTGTGTTCCAACTGATATAAGCAACAATACAACAATATTTATTTAAGTTTTTAAATTTAACAAAGGGGATTCATTCAAATCAAGTTGAAAATTTAACAGTTTGTTACTACTTTTAAATTTATTAATTTGTGATAAGGGTAAGAAGTTAGATCTTTTGGAGGATGTAGAAATTAATAAATTTAAAAGTAGTAACAAACTGTTAAATTCTCAACTTGATATTAATGAATCCCCTTTGTTTAATTTAAATAAATATTGTTGTATTGTTGCTTAGATCAGTTGGAACACAATTCATAATTTGTTAACATGTCTGAAGAAGGTACAGTGTACCGAAACAGCTGTCACTGAATTGTATAATAAATATGAAAATCAAATAAAACTATGTTTTATTTTTATTTAATTAATAATAAAAATATGTATTATCAAACACGTGTCTATATAAGTTTTATGGGAATTTCTTAAAATATATAAATAATTACAATTTTAATAGATTAAATGGACGGTGTTAAGCATCAACTGACTATGTGCCATTATGTTAGTTTCTAGAAAAAAATATGTTTAAAGTTCTTCTTTTACATTTTTAACTCTAGTGCCAAACTAATAATACTCAGACAATCTGCGGCCAATCAGTCTTCTGCCTGTACTCAGCCAAATAATGGAGAAACTCATTTTGGCTCGTCTAAAATCTGAAATTTCAGAGAGGAATATTATACCTCACCAACACTTTGGATTTAGAAATTCTCACAGCACTCTGCTTCAGTTAGCTAGACTGGTTGACCGAATTGTCACGGGTTTCAACTGCAAGTACAGCACTTTGGCCGTATTCCTTGATGTTGAGAAAGCTTTCGATACGACTTGGATATATGGATTACTTTTCAAATTAATAAAATTTAACATTTCAGCTTCACTTATTAAACTTATCGCTAAATACCCCACTAACCGACAATTTTATGTGTCGGTTAGTGGGTATAAATCCGACTGGAAGCCCCTAAAGGCGGAAGACCCTCAGGGAGCAGTATTTCGCCCATCCTTTACATTTTATATATGTAGCAGGTTTCCTTCTTTCCCTTATCATACTGTTACATTTGCAGACAATACCTGCATATACTACCTCCTCTTTCCGAGCCCTATGTTACCATGTCCACATCCTACAAAACGCACTAAATTCCATACATTCCTGGTTCCGTCTGTGGAACATCAAACTTAATGTGAGTAAAACCCAAGCGATTTTATTTACCAAAACCCACAGACGGCCTCCTATCAGACTGACACTAGGGACTCAACTTCTCTGCCTTGGGACTTCTGTCAAGTATTTGGGGTCCATCTGGACTCCAAGCTTACGTTCCAAATTCAGGTTCGGCAAATCTCTCAAAAAGCTCGTGCTGCATTAGCAATATTATACCCATTTTTCAAGTCGGCCACCCTGTCATCGCAGATTATGCTTCACTTATATCGAACTGTTATCCGCAGCATGTTGCTATATGGTTGTGAAGCCTGGTGTATCCTCGCTGCTGGACACAAAAAGAAAGTCCAGGTCATTCAGAATAAATGTCTAAAAATTATTTTTTCGGCACCTCTATACACGAGGATCACAGAGCTTCACGATCTAGCACAGATGCCCTATATTGGTGACACAATTGAATAACAAGTTAACAACATGTATGACTTGATTATAAATCATACAAATCCAATTGTGCGCAATATAGGGCATGTGCTTCAGCGACATACTGTTTGCTGTAATATATTCATCAGACATCCCAATTGAGACGGTCTAAGCATTCAAGGTGTGCTCGAACCAGAGCAGCGTGGCTCATTCTGAGTCGTCGGCTTTTGGACTCTCTGCTTGTTGACGGCGTGGATTACAATGCCCTGCTCTGGAGAGACTACACCTAATAATCACTTTAATTCATGTCATCACGGCTAAACACCTATGCCGCTAAATATGCAGGGCTAAGACACTAAACACCAAAATGATAGCTACTAGCAGTTTCCTGCCAAGGAGTAACAACTGGTTCTAGTATGCAGCACAGTGGGCAATGCTGGAGATTGCTAACCCTTAGTTAGTTTAATGAATAAGATCTGATCTCACAGCTGATCTACTTCTACCAGAGGAACAGAAAACACTTTCTGTTGGTGGCTATAGTAAATTCATGTCATGACTTACTTACGTACTTACTTACTTACTCACTGCCACTATCGAACCCGTAGGTTCATAGCCGCGCGGACATAAGCTCACCATACATCCCTATCCTGAGCCAATCCTTTCCAATCATTCCCTGTATAATCTACCTCCCTCAAATCATAGTTATTATTTTCCCACCTCATTCTTGGTCTACCAACTGGGCGTTTTCCCTCTGGCTTTCCTACAAGAAGCTTCCATGCAAGTCTTTCATTCTCCATACGTGCAACATGTCCTGCCCATCGCAGTCTATGAGACTTAACTGTTCTTATTATATCTGGCTTCCTATAAAGACCATGTAGTTCACTGTTAAGTAGTCTTCTCCATTCACCTGTCTGTTCATCTCTCTTTGGTCCAAAAATGTTCCTAAGTATTTTATTCTCAAATATTTGTTATCTCCTTTCCTCCCTTAAAGTAAGAGTCCATGTTTTGCACCCATATAATATAACTGGTAGAATAATAGTTTTATATATTTTCAGTTTAACGTTTTTTGAAAGGAGTTGGGACATCTGGAGTCATTCATGCTTATCACCTTCGACCAGTCCGGCATGGGTAACCCTATCGGCAGCAATGCTACCGCCGGCATAGCTCTCAGGATCATTTGAGCACGCAAGCCACTCCACAACGACAAGGTAAAGATACCATGGAGTGATTCACGTCATGACAGTGGAAATAAATAATTTTTATGTTAATTATTATGAGTTAGTTACTTTCACTCACCTCATCTTTGTTTTTTTTTTAATTCTTGCAGACTACAGTTTCGTCGCGTATAGTTTCTAATTAATTAGAATGGATCGACAATGCTGCAAAAATGTGACAAAACTATAGTCTGCAAGTATATAAAAAAAATATGTGGTGAGTCGAATTAACTAACTCATAATGATTAAAAGAAACCTGATAGTGTTATTTTTTACAAAATATTATGTTATGATATTGCATGTTTTCTCATTGGTTGAGACCACCAAACACATCTCCGTGTACAGTTCACACATCGGTGTTTAGGTAACGTTAGAAGGTGAAAGAACATAAGACAATTTTGGCCACAAATTAAACACTAACTTTTTCTTTATTTAAGTTAAACTTTATCACCTCACCTCATATCATTCTTTATAAAATTTTATTTAAATAGATAATACCTCATGGTGTTTATTTTTTTAGAATTAGCCCATAATCATCCCATTTAGGGCAAGGGCCTCCTGCTACTGCAGGGTGGCTTACATTACATCCCCGGGTTAGCCAATCCCTTTTTTTTATCTTCCTTGTTTTCTTTCATTTACACTGTTATTCCTTTTTGTTTTACCTTTGTTAACCTTTTCATCTTATTTACACAAACAAACACAAGACAGGACACAGACCCAAGGTGGAGATTTAAAATCCCCTACCCCGTCGGAAATCGAACCTGGGTCGCCGGAGTGGAAGGTAAGGACTCTACCGACTATGCCATGGCGACGGACTTGGCGCTTAGCTACCTTGGGACTATCAAATCATGGTGTTAATTCCTACAAAATCAACAAACTTTTTCTATTTTTCTCTCTCATGAAATAAGAATGAAACAGCACATTGTAAACCATGCTTTTTACTTATTTACGTAAAATTTTATCACTTGACCTCATATTCTTCTTCTTCTTCTTAGACCGGTTTCAGGACCTTCTCTGGTTCCATCTTCAGTATTTTCACTATCTTTGTTGTTCTAACAAAGAATAATTTAACCATTATAACTAAAGAACACATAAGAAATGTAAAAATAAGGAGACTAGAAAAATCTGCAGTAGCTGCTCACATTTGGTCAGAGAAACATAATATAGATATAAACACAACATTATTAAAACAGTTAGAAAACACAGACAAACTTACCATATGGGAAAAAATCTACATACAGAAGAAGATACTAGGAAATTTGGTCTGGAAGTAAACATCAATAAAACAAATATGATTGGAGGTCACACACGAGTCGCATAGAGTTATATTAAAACAAAGATATCCATCCATAGTAATTCTGCCCGAAGGCAGGTCCTTCACTACAATCATAGCATTTTCATGCTATGCTTGCAGCTTTACTACGGAATTGTAGGTGTTGTAGCTTCCCGTTGTTTTTCACACCGGTGAAGGATGATGATGATGATAATGATAAGGATGATGATGATGATGGCCATATGATTTCGGGGACCATTTGGGCCTTAAAGTTTTCCTGACATTTGTCTTACAGGTGAGGAAAAACCCCGATAAAAACCTCACCCAGAAAAACTGCCCCGACCGGGGATCGAACCCGGGCCTGCTGCGTGAGAAGGCAGCACGCTACCTCGAGACCACAGCGGTGGACAACAATGATATGATGGATGATAAATTATAAAGCTCCAGGAGAGTTTTTAAAATTAAGTTAAATTAAAATTCTAGACTTTTCTGTGGTATATCTACCTTGACTTGGTTGTGGGGCTTGTGAGTCCTAATGACTCCATGAGCTATACAGGCGGTAGTGTAACTACCAACAAGGCCTCCCCTGCCTGGTAGGTCATGGAAGAAGGTCTAGACTAAAATAGATACCGATCAAAGAAGAAGGGCTGGTAACTCATTTCCAAGATATAAAATTTTCCATTACTCACAGAGCCATTTACAAAATAAAAATGGCTCATGTTTCCATTAAGCGCAGTGTGCATTTTTTTTTCTAAGTCTGAGGCAGACACCATGCGCATGCACCAACAGGGTTTTATTTTAAAATTATTCCCCACCATTTGCAACAAATTAAATTTTTTTCTAATGATTATTTGAACATATTTTTCTATGATATATAACTATATACATAACATGAATACGTGGCAGCCATATTGATTTTTAAGAATATTCTATACAACAACAGTGCAGCCAACGTAGGGTATGTACTTCAGAATTTGAGAAGAACTTACTGTTCATTTTTGGACTTTGCATTCTTTCACAGGTTAGAGTGCTTAAATTGTGTTAGGTTAGCTTTTAGGTTGGTCTTTCACAGGTTAGAGTATTGAATTGTGTTAGGTTAGCTTTTAGGTTGGTCTTTCACAGGTTAGAGTATTTAATTGTGTTAGGTTAGCTTTTAGGTTGGTCTTTCACAGGTTAGAGTATTTAATTGTGTTAGGTTAGCTTTTAGGTTGGTCTTTCACAGGTTAGAGTATTTAATTGTGTTAGGTTAGCTTTTAGGTTGGTCTTTCACAGGTTAGAGTATTTAATTGTGTTAGGTTAGCTTTTAGGTTGGTCTTTCACAGGTTAGAGTATTTAATTGTGTTAGGTTAGCTTTTAGGTTGGTCTTTCACAGGTTAGAGTATTTAATTGTGTTAGGTTAGCTTTTAGGTTGGTCTTTCACAGGTTAGAGTATTTAATTGTGTTAGGTTAGCTTTTAGGTTGGTCTTTCACAGGTTAGAGTATTTAATTGTGTTAGGTTAGCTTTTAGGTTGGTCTTTCACAGGTTAGAGTATTTAATTGTGTTAGGTTAGCTTTTAGGTTCGTTAAATAGCATGCATAATGTTGGCTGCATCGCGATATTCCATAGAGTAAACCGCTTCGAGTTTGTTAGCGCATGCGCGTAGTGTCTGCCTGGGACTTAGAAAAAATTCTCGCTGCGCTTAATGGAAAGATTGTCATAAGTAATGCCACGAGTGATTTCCACGAAGTGATGAGTGAATTTATCGAGAATTTGGAAATCAAAAGTGGCATTTGTTAGGACTATTTAACGAATAAAATTAAGCTGTTTGCTCACAAATCATTATTTAAATATAGTTATTTTAAAATATGTATATATTTAATGTAAACGGCGATGTTTGAAAACAAATGAGAAACGATTAGTACGCTTCATTTGCTTCTTTTGTTCATCACTGCAACCAGATCATATTATTTATTGCCAAAGGAACGCAATATTGTAAGAATGCACTCTAGTGGAGAAAAAATGAAACACATCAAACTGTATATTAATTAATTTCTGATGTCCTATGATGTAAATATGACAATTATATTTTTCTGGGAAAAAAACTACATTTAAGAAAGTGCAAACAGTGGTTTCTTTTGTTGTTGGTATAATCAACTGCTACAAATGTTTTTATATTAACTCCCGTATGCGCTACGTGTTGACATTCATGCACTATATATACAATCTGACAGCCGTATTTCTTAGTGAGTCAGTCACTGCAAAATAATGCTATGACCTATTCAGAATGTTAAAAAAAGATGTGCTTTCTTTATTATGATAAACTTTAGTTGGTAAATTCTAGGCGAAACATGACTCTGATTGGTTGTAAATAAAAAAATCATTGAAATGTGATTGGTCATTGACTCCCATTTGGGGCATGAGTTAAATAGTCGTAAAAATACCTGAAGTGAATGAACATGCAACAAGCTGCCAGCTTTCATGCATAGAGGAATAATAAGAAGAAATAACCAGGAATCAAAAACTGGACTTCATGAACTGCAATCAGAAGCTCTGACCACAATAGCACGAAGCTGGACTAAAACTACCATTTTCTGTTCGTAAACTCCCATTGTCACCCTCTCAGTGTACAATGTCAAATTTCTGGGATTCTGCTTGTGCTGTATTAGGTAAATGAAAAATGAAATAGTCAAGAAAGTTGCATCACTGAATCCATGCAAAAAATAAAAAAAAAATAAAGTTAACAAATAATTAATTTAAACGCAACAGGAACAGTGATATAAGGAAAATGTGGATTTATACCTACACAGGTGGGGGCCAGAGCCCATAGCTGTCTGCCAGGTATTCCCTCCGCACGTCTCGTGTTGATCTATAAAAGTCATCATGAGGTCCTGGATAACTGCCAACATACAAAAAATTGTTATCACCAATTTATATTTTGAAATGAAAAAATTGTGGTCTGAACTGAGAATCACACCTCGGAGCTCTGACTCTGTACGTTAGCGTGCGGTCCTCTACACCAATCAAGACATAGTACAAACGCTAACACTTCTTTCTACTTATACAATTCTCTTACGAGCGAAAGCAGATAGCTAGAGCTATTGACAACGTCATCTGACGACTTCTATTCAAATTATTTTCAATGGGAATTTTACTAATAATATTTTAGCTAATATCTTAATTACTAAAATAAATAATAATAATAATAATAATAATAATAATAATAATAACAATGTTTTATTTATTCTGGCAGAGTTAAGGCCATAAGGTTTTCTCTTCCACTCAACCAGCATAAATACAAATAAATATACGACAAATATAGATATACACTATACTAACTACAAAGAGTTAAAAATATATTAAATATTGCAATGTAAATTTCATGTACAAACAACATTTTATACAATAACAACAATAATAATACTTACGATAATAATAATAATAATAATAATAATAATAATAGTGGGGGCACGCCGTTGCGTAGTGGTTAAGGCACTGAGCTACAAGCCGGAGGGTCGAGGGTTCAAGTCCCGTTGGGGTCAGGATTTTTAAACTGACCCAAACCCTCTGGCGGCACTATAATAATAATAGCTTTATTTTGACCCTGGGGTCGACTCAGCCTCTAACGGAAATGAGTACCAGACGCTTGTTCTGGGGGTAAAGGCGGCCGTCACGCAGGGCTGACAACCCTGCTGACATAAAGTGCCGATTGTCTAGAAAAAGTGGGAGCCCTAACCTCCTACTACCCCAAGGGCCTCCCGGGTCTGTTGTGGGATCACTTACACTTTAATAATAATAATAATAATAATAATAATAATAATAATAATAATAATAATAATAATAATATAAATATGATAAATTATACGAGAAACACCAATTAATATATATATGGCAAAAAATAGTATGCAATACTCATATGGTAAACACATAACGTAATCTCGCAAATTTAAAAAACCTCGGCACTAGCGCCTTGTTTTTTTAAACTATTCCTCGATCTGTATGGCAATATACTATTAGAGCACAAATATATGCAGGCTAAATTTTGCATATAAGACTAGCTGTTTATTACCCGGCATTGCTTGGGTTTTTTTTTGTTTCAGGTAAACTCCTACGCCTAATAGTTTTAGAGTATAGTGGCTGAACACTTGCCGTGTCTGTAAACCTGTATGTACAAAGGTATACACTGCAACGAATCAAACATGGCGGTGGCTACAGTAAATTTTTAATTTTGGATTTCTGGTAAATTCACCATTTTTAATGGTCAGATTTAATTGAGTTTTGACAATACCTATCTTGTTTTATATTAATAGCATGATAACTATAAAAACTATGAAATATTAATAAAGGCAGAGCTGTGGCTACAGATTATATTTTATACACCGTGTCCACAAATACAGTATCATACTTTAAACTACTAATAAGTCACTTTGGATAATCGTATCTAAATTAAATTGGTGACAGTCAAAATAGAAACTCAAAACGTTTTTGCTATACCTCATAGACATTGAATGTGGCCCCCACGGGTGACGCTGCAGATGTCACATTTTACCGTCTGCTATAAATATCCAACAATGAACCCATATCGACCACAAAAAAAAACATGATTAAATCTAGTTTAGTTTCTGTATTGTTGTCCAATATTCTCCATTGTTAACATGCAAAAAACTTTTTGAGTTTCTCTTTTGATTTTCATTTAGTTACGATTATCCAAAGCAACGTAGTAGTAGTATAAAGTATGATACTATATTTGTTGACTCGATGTATTTTCCAAGAAAATAAAACAAAAACTGAGGCTATTCTATGCCACCATAAAAATTGTGAATATTTGATCAGGGAACAAGTGACTGCTAGCATCATGTTGTCCAATGGAATAACATACATACTTACTAAAGGCAATTGCCAACATGTTTACTCCCATATAAGCGGTTTCTATCCTAGGAGTCCACCTATATTGATAGGCAAGTTAGTGTTAGTTTGGGCAAGATAGGGTGAGAAAATGGATGAGTTAGTGTACACCAGACTAGTTTAGCATTCACCTATTTGTTAGTGGGTTATGTGATAAATTGGCTACACTGGGCAATTACTAATACTTACTTTAAATTGTAAATATGGTGATTTTAGGTTGTTGAGCTGAAATTCTCACTTTATTTTAAGATATTTCTCACATTTTTAAATAAAATCAACATATATATTTATCTCAGGAAAATATTCACATACTGCAGCAATAAATAGTGTGTTTTTTTCGTTTTTTATTTAAATTTAATTTGGTGGCACTGAAAAAAAACTGAAAAAAGCGATATGTGTATCATGGAAACAGTTTAATATTTTTTTACACGCTTTATATTAACTTGACCTGTATCTGTCTATGTAACGGAATCTTTGAACACGATTTTCACCCACTTAAAAACATTGGATAGACTTGAAACTTTGTATACTTATAAAGGACCAATGACAATACAATAATTTCATAATTTGTTTCTAAGATTCTGGCCAGGATCATCAAGACATCAAAAAAATAAAAACCGGTATAATAGGTTGCGGACTTATCGACCTTTTTAGTCCATAAATTTTCATGGGATTCCGGTTTATCACAATCAATTAAACTAAAAATAAAAAAAGTAATAGTTTAAAAAGACTAATACAGCACGCTTTCTTAGAAAACCAAACTAAAAAATAAAAAATAAATAATAGTTTAAAAAAACTAAAACAACACGCTTTATTAGAAAACCGTACTCAAAATGAAAAAAAAAATCATTTTAATTTCCAACACGCTTGGGATAGAATTAAAGTGGTCAACAAAAAAGCATCTCCAACACATCTAGAATAAAACTAGAGTTATCTACAAAAAAATTATTTTACCATCAAAAGCGTGGGGTGCTTTTTATGGTTTTTACGTTTTGTTCTTAGAGACTTTGCTTTTACCAATATCTGTTTACTATCAAATATATTAATTGATATAGAGCACCCCACGCTTTTGATGGTAAAATTATTTTTCTTTGTAAATAACTCTAGTTAAATTCTAGATGTGTAGGAGATGATTTTTTTGTTGACCACTTTAATTTTATCCCAAGCGTGTTGGAAATTAAAATTATTTTTCATTTTTTAGTTCGGTTTTCTAATAAAGCGTATTGTTTTAGTATTTTAAACTATTATTTATTTTATTTAAATTTAATTAGGTGGCATTGAAAAAAAAAACTGAAAAAAGCGAAATGTGAACCATGGAAACAGTTTAATATTTTTTTTTTTACTGTTTCGATAACTACAAAAAAAAAACGAAAAAAGGCAGGACCATGACCAGGGCATTATATGTTTTATATAATTCATAAAAACTGTAAAAACCTGAAATAACTATAAGTCTGATCAGCTAACATAGTTATTTAACCTTCAACGTGAATTTTAAGTAATTTTTTCCTTTTATAGTTGTTAAATAAAGTAATAAAAATTATGGAACTGCGTTAGTGAATTTATTATACTTTGTTTTCACAATGGCCCGAGAACTCAAGAGTACCTGGTATGGACGGTAGCATTGCTCCAGGACCAAGCAAGTGATTTGGACCGCGGTCTCGATGCTCTAGTTAGTCGCGGCCCATGCACCTGGCACATAGCAGCAGAAGCGTGAAGTTGCAGGTCCGCCTCCAGTTCAGCTACGCGTCTCTGTGCTGCCCCCAACGCTGCCTCCAGCCGTCCCAGCGTTTCGTCACAGCCTGGGGCATGGCACTTTGTCACAAGCTGACGTTTAGGCTGCTTTGGTGGAGTAATTTGTTCCAGACTTCTTCCCATGCTCTGAAACATACATTACATACTTTATCCTCAAATAAATTCCCTCATCCCTGGGAAAAACCAAAAAAGTCCAAAACTTGAACAAACAAGATACGTGGAATGCAGGCTTTCACGGCCGGTAATCATGGTAATAAAAGATTCCGGGCTATGTGGCCGTGGTCTATAACTGGCGTTTCTTCCAGACGTTTCTCCCTCAACTGCGGAGGGCATCTTCAGTGGCGAGCGCTTCCAGCTGTTGTTTCCCTGTCGTAGACTCGACTATAACTGCGTTTCTTGAGTCGAGTCTACGACAGGGAAACAACAGCTGGAAGCGCTCGCCACTGAAGATGCCCTCCGCAGTTGAGGGAGAAACGTCTGGAAGAAACGCCAGTTATAGACCACGGCCACATAGCCCGGAATCTTTTTATTACCAAACAAGATACGTTCTTTCCCAGTGAACTTCCTCCCTTTTAGATTTACCTACAACAAAAATTGTGTATTACAGCTAATAGAATAGATAACACTGGTCAACATGATTTTTGTCTCATGAGTACCAATAGTTGTAGTTAATGCAGTTTTTTTATCGTGTTTTCAAATATGTATTCAAAATTTCTCCATCACCCACAGTTTTTTTTATTTCAATTTCAGTTAATGAATTTAAATAATTATTTTTTAATAAACTTTTTTTCGTCCATTTGTCCATTGTAAAATAAAACCAAATGAGCTAACTCAAATGATTTCAGTTATGGAAAAGAGATATCAAGGCAAATGCAATCCTAATATACTGGCCGATTATTGTTGGGCCATCAAAAGGGATGCTCCACAGGCGAAATATAGCAGAAAATCGTTTCTTACTTTCTAGGTGAGTCCGAATGTTCGAATATTGTGTAGTTACGAATGTGGAAAATATTAAAGTGTTTGAAATTATAAACGCCTGTCTCTCTGAAACCTTGCGTGATGGAGAAAAACCGATATCATATTTGAATTCAGGAGAAAAAATACTATCAGAATCACATTTTTTTTCCGAGACAAAAAAAAATTTTGTTGCTCAGTATAATTGACTATCTTGATATTACCACATGAAGCGGCATAAAGAACAGTATGTATTATGAAAAAAAATTGAAAAAATTGACTTATCTGATTTGAGTGAATTAGCATCTAATAAATGAGAGGTTTTACTTCCCTTCCAAAACTAAGTCGTGCGTTCCCGAATTTTCCTCACAAGCAAATTCCTCGAATTTATTCAGTAGTCCTGTATAACTCCATTCTGGAAACTTTTCTGACCGGGGACTGAAACTAGACCTGCTGCTTACAAGACAACGATACTACTCCGAGAACACTAAGGTGGACTACTTGTTTCTTACTCGATATAAAGTAAAACATGGTTAAATAAATTCTACAATAATACTTCGGTTTTAATATCTTTGATTAAAAATTTGCCCAGGACGTAGGCCTACTCCCCCACTGCAATTACTTATTTCCATGTGAGTTTTTTTTTATAAAAACAGCCTATAATATATTGATGTATCTGAGATGAAAATGTTTTTTTTTTGTGTCTTTACCTTTAAATTATTCTTTTACTTTTTATAAAGTGACTAACTCGCTGGCACTATCGATTTCAGATCAAGGTCGCAAGGACATAAGCTCTCCATATATCCCTAAGCTGAGCTAATGTTTTCCAATCATCCCCTGTATAATATACTTCCCTCAAATTATGTTTAATATTATTTTCCCCACCTCATTCTTGATCTACCAACTGGGCCATTCCGTCTGGTTTTCCATGCCTCTCTTTCATTCTCCATTCGTGCCACATGCCCTGCCCATCGCAAATTCGCAGTCTAACAGTTCTTATTATATCTGGTTTCCTATAAAGACCATATAGCTCATTATTACTCAGTCTTCTCCATTCGCTCTTCATCTCTCTTTGGTTCAAAAATTTCCCTAAAGACTTTATTCTCAAATACAGGCACTCATAATCTTTTCTCCTACCTTAGAGTAAGAATGCATATTTTTGCATATATAACTAGTAGAATAACAGTCTTATATATTTCCAGTTTAATGTTTTTTAAGACAAGTTGGAAGAACAAGATTCCCTATAATGCACAATAGCACGCATTTCCAGAATTGAATCGATTTTTAATGTCTTTATGCATCTCATTCCTATTTGTAACTATTGTTCCTAGGTTTTTGAATTCAGCCACTTTTTTTCAAAATTTCCCTCATTTGCCATTAACCGTCCATTTCCTTTATATAGTGCATTTCTATATGATAACATATATTTAGTTTTATTAATGTTTACTTCCAGTCCCAATTTCTTAGTGTTACTCAATAGTGTGTGCGTGTTGGCCGTTAGTATCCCCTCGCTATCGCCTAGTAATACTATATCATCAGCATAAACTAAGAGCTTATTAATACCATTGAGTTTTAGGCCTTCTTCATCCTCTAAAGATTTCATGGCATGCTCTAGTACAAAATTGAATAGTAGAGGATCATTATTACTATTATTATTATTATTATTATTATTATTATTACTATTATTATTATTATTATTATTATTATTATTATTATTATTATTATTATTATTATTATTATTATTATTATTATTAATTATCGTTGTTGTTGTAGAATAATATTGGTAATGTAACACATTTGTGCCACAAAATTAACAATAGGGTAGAGTGGTACAATTTCGAACACCTGAGACATTTTTAATATTTCTGCATAGAATATTCCACCAAATGTTACAATTTTATTATGTACACAAGGCCACCTATCCTCTTTAGTAACCACATGAATTTAAACAATGAAAGGATAGCTGTGGCTAAGAAAATATTGTTTTTCTAGTTTTATGAAATTGTTCCAAAATATACTACAGTAGGTACTATTATGAACAGAGCATGGTACAATTTCGATCACTTACATTTGCCACAAATAAATTGTTTTTTTTTCCTTTAGCACCCACACATTCTTCATGATACCAAAGATTACAATTTTGACATCTGATCCAATCGCCTTTCAAAACAGATTCTACGCTGTAATAGTTCCTGAAACAGAAACCGCATTCATCTTCCTTTGATGGTGATGAGAGAGATACTTTTCTCTCTTTTTTACCCTTGCATTCACTGGTTTTCTTGTTTGAATTGTCTTTAAACAATTTCTTCTTGGCACGGAGGTCTGCAATGTGGTGTGGTGATGTGAGGTTGATACAATTCCTAAAAAAATAGTTAGACTTAAACGAATGTGTCTAAATGGCACAAAGAGTAGGGTGCGTGTGGGCAAACAGTTTTCGGATACTTTTGAAATCCACAATGGTCGAACGAAGGAGATGCACTATCTCCTCTATTATATAATTTTGTACTAGAGCATGCTATCAAATCTTTAGAGAATGAAGAAGGCCTACAACTTAATCGTATTAATAAACTGTTAATTTATGCTGATGATGTAACACTATTGGGCGATAGCGAGGAGATACTAAAGGCCAACATGCACACACTACTGAGTAACACTAAGAAATTGGGACTGGAAGTAAATATTAATAAAACTAAATATATGGTCACACACAGAAATACATTATAAAAAGGAAAAGGACACCTAGTGACAAATGAGGAAAATTTTGAGGAAGTGGATGAATTCAAATACCGAGGGACAATAATCACAAATAGGAATGATATTCACAAAGAAATTAAACATAGGCTCAATTCTGGAAATGCGTGCTATTATGCATTACAGAGACCCTTTACGTCCTAGCTCCTTTCAAAAAACGTTAAACTGAAAACATATAAAACTATTATTCTACCAGTTACATTACATGGATGCGAAACATGGACTCTTACTTTAAGGGAGGAAAGGAGATTACGGGTATTAGAGAATAAAGTTCTTAGGAAAGTTTTTGGACCAAAGAGAGATGAACATATAGGTGAATGGAGGAAACAACTTAACAGTGAACTACATGGTCTTTATAGGAAGCCAAATATAATAAGAAAAGTTAAGTCTCGTAGACTGCGATGGACAGGACATGTGGCACGAATGGGGGAATGAACGACGTGCATTGAAGCATATTATAGGAAAACGAGAGGGAAAACGCCCAGTTGGTAGACCAAGAATGAGGTGGGAGATTAACATTAACTATGATTTGAGGGAAATAGATTATACAGGGAATTATTGGAAAACATTAGCTCAGGATAGGGATGTATGGAAAGCTTATGGCCGCGCTGCCTATGGGTTCGATAGTGCCAGTGAGTTGGGTTCGATAGTGAGTTAGTTAGTTGATATATTCAATTCGAAATATGAGTCATGTTCGCGATTTATTATGACTCTTAACTTTACAAATTAGATTCGTTAAATTACGCTCAAATATATTTCACAATAAATTGTACATATCTTGAAAGAGTAGACCTACTTGTTACAAGTTCGTTTTTTCATTTTAAATGTCTGATACGATATAAAAATGTAATACATCTGTTATTCTCACATTTATGAAATATACCTTTGTGCATTTAAAGCTAAAGCGAATGGATTAATTTATAACTTGTTAATCTTTTAATGTTTTACGTAATACTGAGAACGCGAGAAGCTATTTGAAAACAAAGTTTTTTTTTATCCTGGCCTGCTTCGCTGATGAACTGGTTAGAGACTTTAAAAAAGCTTGCTGTTGACATTTCAATTAAAAAAAAATATATATAAGGTTGATAAAATTTCAGTTCATCAGTTAACTGTCAATTTCAGAAAGTTTTAATTTAATAAAAAAAATATTTTTGGTAAGTGGGATAGCCGTCAGAAATTTGAGAATTCCTATGACATTCTAAGGTATAACTTTCCTAAAGAGTTTAGTTTTTAAGCAAAATAATAATGTTGTCATAACTCAGTCAGAAGTGTTCGAAATTCGTATTCGGGAGATGTTTAAATCCTGTAGCCGACTAAACCCAACTGGGGTTTTTCTCCTAGTTTCCCACAGCTATAAAGGCAAATGTTTGATTGCAAATTCATTACGAAGTCCTATTTTATCATATACATTTTTTTAATATCTTCTTCTTCTTCTTCAATTCATGGACTAGCAAACTGCCTGTTCCGCCTCACAGTTGTTCTGTCCATCTTTTCACTGGCCTTCCTACATTTCTTGAACCACTTAGCTTGCAGTTAAATTCCGCTTTTAGTAATCTTGTTACATTTATTCCTTCTACATGTCTCTATATTCTTTGATTGTACCATTCAATGGATGTACATTTAACTCTGTTCTTATATCTCCATTCTTTATCCGATCCAACTTTGTGCAGCCTGTTGTTCTTCTAAGGAAGTTCACTTCTACGCTTTGTATTCTACTTTGTAATTTTTAGGTCATTACCCAAGTTTCACTCCCATTGAGTAATGCAGGAACTGTCAATGTTTTATAAAAAGTTCAATCAAGTATCTCTTCTTGTTTTGTTATTTAATGTTTTATGTATAGTTCCGCATATCATTTGAAATTTCGACAGCTTCATATTTATGTCTCTTTCAGTTTTTGTGTGTATAGTAAAATTACAACCCAAATAATTAAAAATTATAATTTGTTCCAGAGGCTTCTTGTCTATCCAAACTCATCTCTCTCAGTGTTTTAATAAAATAAATTGGTAAGAGGCACTCGAAAGAGCATTAAGTTATAAGTTTATGATTTGTCTTTTATGAGTTCGTTCAGTGATCCTGTCCATATTCTGCATTGTTTGTAATGGTATCGCTCACACTTTCGGTCGCATATCTTGCATTCACACGAATCTCTCGGTTGGTGGAATTTTGTATTTTTGCACATTTTGTGATGATATCCGTGTGTTGCTCGGATATCATCATAAAATGTGCAAAAATACAAATTCTTGCATTCACACGAATCTCTCGTTTGGTGGAATTTTGTATTTTTGCACATTTTGTGATGATATCCGTGTGTTGCTCGGATATAATCATAAAATGTGCAAACATACAAAATTCCACCAACCGAGAGATTCGTGTGAATGCAAGATATGCGACCGAAAGTGTGAGCGATACCATTACAAACAATGCAGAATATGGACAGGATCACTGAACGAACTCATAAATGACAAATCATAAACTTATAACTTAATGCTCTTTCGAGTGCCTCTTACCAATTTATTTTATTAAAACACTGAGAGAGATGAGTTTGGATAGACAAGAAGCCTCTGGAACAAATTATAATTTGTAATTATTTGGGTTGTAATTTTACTATAAACACAAAAACTGAAAGAGACATAAATATGAAGCTGTCGAAATTTCAAATGATATGTGGAACTATACATAAAACATTAAATAACAAAACAAGAAGAGATACTTGATTGAACTTTTTATAAAACTTCAATCGTTAAATCACTGATCTACACAAAACACATGACAAATACAAAATTATTAATTTACAGTCTACTGGATCCAATCAATGATTCTGGACGTGACATGAGCTGTTTAAACATATATAAATAAGGATAAAATAAAAAGTCATATAATCCTCCAATTGAATAGTTGACCCGAAAAAAAACATCTAACCTATAAACTGCTACTCGTGACTTTAACTAACATCTTCCGTGATTTTGTTACATTCCACTATTCTCTTGAATTTCAACTTTTAAAAATAAATAAAACACGTCTGGAAGAGAGCAGGAATAGTTTTACATGCACTATGCCGTGTTATTCTCCGGATATATCACTAATTCACTGAAAACTCACCTTTCGACTTTTTATGGGTTAGATCTCTTTTCGGGGCAAATATTCAATTACAATACAATTATTACAAACAAATTATCATTTAAAATGATAGCATTAATCATGATTTGAGGGAAGTAGATTATACAGGAGATGATTGAAAAATATTAGCTTAGGATAGGGATATATGGAGAGCTTATGTCTGTGCGGCCATGAACCTACGAGTACGATAGTGCCAGTGAATTAGGTAGTTAATTTAAAATTTCACAATTCACTAGGACTGGATTTTAAATACTTTTTTACGCAGTAATATTTTATTTATGGGCAAGACATGTGGCACGAATGGGGAATGAAAGAGGGGCATAAATACCAGAGGCAAAACGTCCAATTGGTAGACGAAGAATGAGGTGGGAGAATAACATTAACCATGATTTGAGGAAGGAGAACATATAGGGAATGATTGGAAAACAGCTCAGGATAGGGTTGTGTTGGAGAGCTTATGTCTGCGCCGCCATGAACCTACGGGTTCGACAGTGCCAGTGAGTTAGTAAGTATTTTATTTAATGTCGCTTCTTAATAACTCAGATCAAAAGTACCGCAATTAAAAAAAATGAGCGTGAAAGACCAACAAATTTTGCTATAGAGGCCTTTTATTTTAGGCTTCAGATTTCTTATAATTTCCAGAAATCCAAAGATAAAAACAGGTAATAACTACTCCACCAGGACCTACTATGCACTTTTTTTACTTTAATTACCCTTCAAAGTCGTTCCCAATTCCCATCGGCTTCTATAAAAAATCCTACTTTGTGTTAATTATTTTATTCGAAAAATCTTGGGAAAGGAGGGCAAGGGGAACGTAGGAGATTCATATTTTGATATTCGGACGGATCTTAAGGAACTGGGTATCAAAGATATGAACTCAATGTCAATGGAGGATCTTATGAATGTGACATTGGACTTGTGTTTTTCTTAGCATATCCACTAGACTTAATTATCGACATCACCTATACGCTGACGATTTGCAAATTTACATTCACTCCCATCCTGACGATGTACATGACACACTAGACAAATTAAATAGTGACCTAGACTCAATTTCCCAATGGTCGAGGAAACATGGACTTAATCTTAATGCTGAGAACACATAATTAATAGGATATCGGCAAATCCAAAGCATTATAGATTACGAAAATATCCCTACCATTCTCCTAAATGACAAAAGCATCCCCTACAGCTCAGTAGTAAAAAAGCTGGGTATCTACATGACCAACACCTAGATTGGAAAATCCAGGTGAATAATACCTTCAAGAAAGTGTTCTCAATTCTTCACTCCCTAAATAGTTTTAAAAATTTCCTTCCTACAAAATTAAAACAAATATTTGTATTCCATTCCATTCCATAGTGTTATGCCCGAGGACATATCTTTCACTGCAATCATAGCGTTTTCATGCTATGCTTTGCAGCTTTACTAGGGAATTAAGGTGTGGTAGCTTCCCGTTGCTTTCCACACCGGTGAAAGATGTTGATGATAATGATAAGGGTGATAATGATGGCCGGATGATTTTCGGAGACCGTTTGAACCTAAGCTTCCTGACATATGTCTTACAGGTGAGGAAAAACCCCAATAAAAACCTCACCCACGAGCCTGTCCCGACCGGGAATCGAACCCGACACGACAGCGGTGGACAAATATTTGTATAGACTCTTATAATGCCACACTTCGACTACTGCGACATATTACTAACTAACCTGACAACTGATCTATCTGACAGACTACAGCGTGCTCATAATGCGTGCATTCGATTTATATTCAATCTCCGTCGTTATGACTACCTGTCTCCTTCATTTCAGGCCTAAATGACAGAAGAACTTTACATTTACATAATTTATTATTCTAAATTCTGCACACATATTTACCAAGTTATTTAACAACACGTTTTCAAAATGTATCGGCTCATCACAATTTAGGAACAAGATCACAAGACTCTTATTTACTTTTGATACCACAGCACAGGGCATGTCTATACTTTGAATCTTACACAATATCTATGGCTAGAGCATGGAACTCACTTCCCAGTCATGTCAGGGACTGTCAATCGCCATCATTATTTAAATACGTATACAAATTAACTGATATCTTAAGTTCGACACAATGGAAACATTAACTGCATAACAACTATATAGAGCATTCTATAAATAATCATTAGAAGCTACTTACTTTATTTTATATCATTTTAATTGTATTATATTCCATGTTTTTGTTAATATTAGCTAGTATTAGATCACATCATCATTGTATTTTGCTTAGTCTGTATTTTAATAATATCTTAAAATTGTAATATGTATGTAATTTTTGTATAATTCTACTATTCGCTGGTTGAGTGGAAGAGAAGGCCTTATGGCCTTAATCTGCCAGCTAAAATAAAACATTATTATTATTATTATTATTACAGAACAAGTTATTATAATTAGTTATGTGTGGTACCGGTAATTGTTTTCTATCTATCTATGTACCCCTTTGCTTCCCCGTGTGAAAATTAGAGTGCTTCCTAGTGTGTTTCCATCAAACTAATTTAGTTACGCTTACTTACCTCCAGATGTCAGTGAGTGATATGGGGTCGGCATATCGCCTCAGCGAGACAACCTGAGGACAACTAAGGTATCACGAGGATGAATAATGGTCGGCAAATTTTGCACAGAGGCATCTTTATTCAGGCTTGCGGTTCTTTTAGGAGACTGAACATTTTCAGACTCGGGATCCACAGCTTAAAGTCCATCCCGGAGAACTTTTCCCTTGGATTTTTCAATCCTAAAATATATCGACCGAGGCCTGATTTGAACCTGCATGTGGTAACTGTTTTAATATTTTAAATAAAAACGTTACTGATATTGAAATTAATGAAAACAAAATTATTTTGGTTGATAAATCAAATATTTCGTTTGATGCTGGTCTGGTTAGATAAATATAATTCAATTTCAAACATCTTCTTCTTCTTCTTCCTTCCAAGTATTAGGCCAAGGCCTGTTACGATCCTATAGAAAATTTTCCCTCCAGCGTTTCACCTTCCGGGAAATTCTCATATAAGACTTGAAAGCATAATAATAATAATAATAATAGCTTTATTTTACCTGGCAGAGTTAAGGCCTTAAGGCCTTGTCTACCACTCAACCAGGTTTAAAAAAAATACAAAAGAAAAGTCTTAAATCTAAATTACAATATGTATATATAAACGATTACAAGTTATGAATACAATACAATTAATATTTATAATGTATTTTGATTTACTCTAAATTTAACGAATTAAATATATAATATGTACAAAATATATAAAAAACGAGGAAAAGATTAATGACATAGTATAAAATTAAATAAATAGAGAAAAATTAATTATTAGACACAGGTAACTGTATAAGCGTGACTTAAAGGTGCCAAGTGTGCGGCAACCCCTGATATCTTGAGGAAGGAGATTCCAGGAGCGGGCGGAGGCTACTGTGAAGGAAGTAGAATAGGAGGAAGTGCTATGAAGAGGAATTGTTAGCAGACTGCTATCTTGTGACCTAGTGTCAATATTGTGGTTGGAGGATAACTTCTCAAATCTGGACGCCAGGTAAGTAGGAATGTAGGAATTCAGAAGCTTGAAAAGTAGCGAAAGAGAGTGCAATTTACGTCTGTCAGTAAGACGGAGCCAAGAGAGGTTATTAAAGTGTTCGGAAATATGGTCATAACGGCGGATATTGAAAATGAATCGAATGCAAGCATTATGAACACGCTGCAGTCTCTGCGACAAGGCATAGTTTAGATCATTATATATAATGTCACAATAATCGAAGTGTGGTAACACAAGATTCTGCACTAGGATTTGTTTTTAACGAAACTGGGAGAAAATTCTTTAATCGTCTAAGATAATGTAAGATGGAGAAAGTCTTTTTACATATGTGTTTCACTTGTGTTTGCCAGGTTAAATTTGCGTCTAGATGTAGTCCAAGATCTATTACTGAAGAAGAATAAGGGATAATTATATTATTTATAGTAATGTTTGGAAGTGTAGATATGTCAAAGGTTGTAAGCAGTCTTTGTTGTCCCATTAGAATTACTTGTGACTTGTTAGGATTTAGATTTAGACCGATACTTGAAGACCAGTTAAAGATGGATATGAGATCGTCATTCATTTTCATCAAGCTGTTATAGAGAGAATGAGGAGGTGAATGTAGGTAAATTTGGAGATCATCAGCATAGAGGTGATAACGGCAGTGCTTTAGTACAGTTGGCAAATCATTTATGTAGATTGAGAAAAGAAGAGGTCCGAGAACACTGCCCTGGGGGACTCCAGCCGGCACGTTACGCCAAGTCGAAGATCTAGAGTTTAATGAAACGTATTGTTGACGACCGTGCAGGTATGAGTCGAACCAGGATACAGCGCTGTCAGACAAATGTAGGTGCTTGAGCTTTATCATAAGTAAGTCGTGGTCTACTGTGTCAAAAGCTTTGCTGAAGTCAAGTAAGGTTAAAGGAGTCAATTGACGTCTGTCCACGGCTTCACGAATATCTTCGGTAATTTTTAGCAAAGCTGTGGTTGTGCTATGACCAGATCTAAAGCCGGATTGATAAGGATCAAGGAGGTGATTTTCTTGGAGATAATCAGTCATTTGCTTATGTACAATATATTCCAGGGCTTTAGATAATGTCGGAAGGATGCTAATCGGTCGGAAGTCATTACAGTTAGTAGGTGTACTTATTTTTGGTATAGGCCGAACTCTAGACTGTTTCCATACAATAGGGAAGATAGAAGTTATAAGGGAAGCATTGAAAATATGAGTCACTGTGGGTAGAATAATGTCAATGATTTTATTTAGCATTAAAATGCTGATGTTATCTGTTCCTTGCGCATTGGATTTAATCCGCTTGAGTGCTTTTTTAACGTCTATAGGCGAAATGTCGTAAAAGTAAAATTTATCTCTTCCTATATGTGGGGATGGGGATAAGTCTTTAAGAATGTCTATTTTAGTCTTGTTGTCTGGAGGTGTCTTGGGTATTGAGGTAAAATGTTCATTTAAGTCATCTACAGAAATGTCTATAGAGTCAGTTGAGGGATTCAACTGTCTAAGTCCCATTGCACGGAGCTTTCGCCAAGTGTCCCGTGCACTTATTTCAGGTCCGATTATACTGTGGGCGTGTCGTAGTTTGGCATTACGTATAGTTTGTGTAGTTGTGTTTCTAAGTTCTTTGTACAGTTGCCAGTTCTCGTCATTTTTATGTCGTCTGTATGTTCGGTATGCTTTGTCTCGTTTTGACATAAGTTCACGTATTGAATCATTCATCCAGGGAGCAGGGGAGCGGGAAAATCGTCGGGTTTTTACTGGTGCATGTCTGTCGTATAGTTGTAGTATCAGTGTATTAAATGTGTCTACTTTTTCATCAACTGATCTAAGATTCCATATTGAATACCAAGGTAGTTCTAAAGCGTCTGATTTTAGTTTAGTATCGTCTATGTTTTGTAAATTTCTGTACGTAATTAATTTAGAGCGTCTTTAAGACATTGGAGTGAGTATTCTACGAATACAATGTCATGAGCAGATATGCCAGGAGCAGGAATTTGTCCATATGACAGTACTTTCTGTGGATGTGTAGTCACAATTAAGTCCAGTAGAGTGTCGGAAGTAGCAATGTGGTGTGTGGCAGAGAGAGGAACAATGGTCATATTAAAGCTTTGGAACATATTTTTAAGTTGTATGGCTGGTGAGTCAGTCTGAAGAAGATTTGTATTAAAATCACCTGCGACAATAACGTGTTCATAATGAGGCAATGAATCGTTCAGAGCGTTTTCTAGATCCGAAAGGTGCCCAATTTTTGGAGGTTTGTATACAATGCATAAGAGACATTTTTTTAGACTGGCTTGAATTTCTACGAATAAGAACTCGGGGCGAGCGGAATATACAGAAGGGGACTTGTGGACAATTCTTGGATTAAGCTCATTTGATATAAAGGCACAAACTCCTCCACCTCTTTTATCTATTCTGTCATTTCTGAGCAGTGTATATCCGTCTAGGTGAACAAGGGACGAAGGTATGGATGGGGTGAGCCAGGTTTCCGAAATTAAAATGGCGCTCAGTCCAAGAGATGAAAATATGGTTTCAAACTCATCAAAGTGGGACAGAATGCTTTGTGAATTTACGTGAGCGATTTTAAGTGATAGTCCCTTCGATTGGTTGCTGGTCAAAGGAAGGCAAATTTCAAACATAAAGGCAATAAAAACTAAAAAAAATAGTAGATTCAAAAACATGTGTACTAAGGCAAACAGATTTATGACTTAATGAAATTGTAAATCCATCCATCCATAGTAATTCTGCCCGAAAGCACGTCCTTTACTGCAATCATAGCATTTTCATGCTATGCTTGCAGCTTTACTAGGGAATTGTAGGTGTGGTAACTTCCCGTTGCTTTCCACACCGATGAAGGATTATGATGATGATGATGACCACATGATTTCGGGGACCGTTTGGGCCTCGAAGTTTTCCTGACATTTGTCCTACACGTGAGGAAAAACCCTGATAAAAGCCTCACCCAGAAAAACTGCCCCGACCGGTGATCGAACCCGGGCCCGCTGCGTGATAAGGCAGAACGCTACATCGAGACCACAGCGGTGAACGAAATTTTAAATAATGTTTTTATTTTCCTGGATTGTGATTGAGCAAGGAATTACCTGTAATCATTTCAGTAGTCAATTTGATTTTATCTATACATTTTACGAGTTACGAGACGTCGATACTAAGACATCTATCTTTCTTTTCCTTAGTTTATCCTCTCACCTATTATAAAAAATGCGATATTCATAAGTAATGCCACGAGTGATTTCCAAATTATCGATAAATTCACGATTCACGAAGTGAGGAGTGAATTTATCTAGAGAATTTGGAAATCAAGAATGGCATTTCTTAGGACTATTTAACGAATAAAATTAAGCTGTTTACTCACAAATCATTATTTAACTATAGTTATTTTAAAATATTTATATATTTAATGTAAACGGCGATGTTTGAAAACAAATGAGAAGCGATAGGTACGCTTCATCTGCTTCTTTTGTTTATCACTGCAACCAGATCATACTATTTATTGCCAAAGGAACGCAATATTGTAAGAATGCCCTCTAGTGGAGAAAAAATGAAACACATCAAACTGTATATTAATTCATTTCTGATGTCGTATGATGTAAATATGACAATTATATTTTTCTGGAAGTGTATTACCTGGGGGAAAAAAAAACATTTAAGAAAGTGCAAACAGTGGTTTCTTTTTTTTTGTGGTATAATAAATTGCTACAAATGTTTTTATATTAACTCCCGCATGCGGCATGTGTTGACATTCATGAACTATATATACAATCTGGTAGCCGTATTTCTCACGGGCTCAGTCACTGCAAAATAATGGTCAGACCTGTTCAGAATATTAAAAAGGAGGCGCCTTCTTTAATATGGTAATTATAACACTGATAAATATTTCGTGAAACACGACTCTGATTGGTTGTAAAACAGAAATCATTGAAACGTGATTGGCCATTGAGTCCTATTTGGGGCATGAGTTAAATAGTCAATAGAAAGACACAGCCTACTGGATGTGCCTCTCTAGATGCATGTTTAATATGTTTTTATAAAGATTAGTTAATAATATAAATAATAACAACAATCATTAATCATTATCTCAGTCAAATATTTAATTTATTCAAGTCAACATTTCAATCTCCTTGTTTGAGATCATTTTAAAGATATTTGACATGGTTGTTTATAATACATAGTTACCATCACCAAGATAATTTTGTGTGTTTTTTTTAACAATTTTAAATGAAAAAAATTCAAAATTCCAATTTTTTATTAAAAATATTTCAACAAGGATCATATGTTTCGAACCATTCACTTAAATGTGTTTGTTTATTCAGTGCTTTATTTTGTTCTTTTTTTATATAAAAACTATTTTATTTATATTACATGTATAGGAAGCCAGATATAATAAGAACAGTTATGCCTCGTAGACTGTGATCGGGAGGACATGTGGCACGTATGGGGAATGAAAAAGTTGCATTGAAGTTTCTTGTAGGAAAACCGGAGTGAAAACGCCTAGTTAGTAGACCAAGAATGAGGTGGGAGAATAACATTATCCATGATTTCAGAGAAGTATATTATACAGGGGATGATTAGAAAAGTTAGCTCAGGATGGGGATGTGTGGAGAGTTTATGTTCGTGCGGCATGAACTTACGGGTCCTGAGCTGATGTTTTCCAATCATCCCATGTATAATCTACTTCCCTCAAATCATTGTTAATGTTATTCTCTCACCTCATTCTTGGCTACCAACTGGGCTTTTTCCCTCTGGTTTTCCTACAAACAGCTTCAATGCCCTCTCTCATTCCCAGTTTATGCCACACGTCCTGCCCATCGCAGATTCGCAGTCTGCGAGACTTACTATTGCTGTTCTTATTGTGTCTAGTTTCCTATAAAGACCGTGAAGCTCACTGATATGCACTTTTCTCCATTCTCTTTGGTCCAAAAATGTTCCTAAGAACTTTATTCTCAAGTACTCGTAATCTTTTCTCGTCTCTTAAAATAAGAGTCAATGTTTTAATCGATATAATGCAACTGGGAGAATAACAGTTTTTATATCTTCTGTTTAACGTTTTTTTGAAGTCTGTAATAAATTAAATACGCACTTTACGCATTTATAAAGAGGATTTTAGACAAAAACAAAGTATTTGTTGATGTTAGGGACTAATCGCTTGAGCAGCAATTGGATTTTATTTCATTTTTTTTTAATGCGAGTAGTATATTGTAAACAAGTAGAAAGTACTCTGAAATAACTAACATAAGCTGGGAAAAAAAGTATTTAAGCACACTTCAATAACAAACATCTAGTTCACTTCATTAATATGGAAGTGAGGATGTTAAACAAAAACTGTATTTCAAAATTAAAAATTAATCTTTCAAACAGAAACAAAAAGTTATTATAGGCACATTATTTCTAGTTACGTGAATGTTGTTTTACCACATACATACACTTTAATTGCGAAACTCATTGGTACGAACATTTTGTTGATTTGTTCTAAATTTCATTTAGGCTTAACTAAATAAATAAATAAATAACTCACTGGCACAATCGAACCCCTAGCTTCATGCATTCGGGGACATAAGCTCCCTATACACCCCTATCCAGAGTTAATATTTTTCAATCATCCACTGTGCAATCTACTTGCCTCAAATCATGGTTAATATTTTTCTCCCACCTCATCTTGGTCTATATATTGAACTTTTTCCCTCTGGTTTTCCAAAAAGAAGCTTCCATGCACCTCTTTATTTCCCCATTCGTGCCGCATGTCCTGCCCATCGCAGTCTACGAGACTTAACTTTTCTTATTATATCTGGCTTCCTATAAAGACCATGCAGCTCACTGTTATGAAGTCTTTTCCATTCGCCTGTCTCTTTATCTTTCTTTGGTCCAAAAATGTTCCTAAGAACTTTATTCTCAAATACTCGTAATTTCTTCTGCTCCCTTAAAGCAAGAGTTCAGGTTTCGTATCATTTAGCCCTATCACATTCTTTTTATAAATCACAATTTTTAAGGGAAATATTTTGAATTCCTCAATTATATCACCAGCACGTCAAATTTTCTTTAAGAGAGTTTGAAGAAACATTTTAAGCATTACATTTTTAACTTCATTTGTGTGAATTACGGCTTATTACGTTTTTTGAAAAATCGTACATTATCAGACGTATAAATTCGGAATAAATATAAAGGTAAGTCTAACAAACGTAAGTGAAAATTCTTATGCTTTTATCTAGTATATAAAAATAAATGTTTGTTCATTTGTTTGTTTCTTTGTGTGTTGGTTTGTTTGTTCGTATACTATGCGCGGCCATACCGTTGATCCGATTTTGATGGGGCTTTTTGCAAAATGTTCAGGAGATTCCCGGGATGAACATAGGGTATAATAGAGTTGTTATACTCAACCCCTTCACCCCTAAAGATCACCCTTTGTAGCGAAAAAGTGAAATAAAGTCGCTTAAATGACTTACGCTGCCTAAACCATAACAAATACATCAAATTAATGTACGCAGAATTGAATATCTCAAAAGACTCTACAAAAAAGTCCGCGACGGCATATGTTTATTTTTCACGGATAACTCAAATAATCATGTTTGTCTTTCATTGATTCCAAGAGGATCGGGATAAGTAGATTCCCGGGCAAGCGTGCTCTGCCATATCGTTCATCCGATTGTGATGGGACTTTTTGAAAAATGTTCACGAGATTCCGGGGATGAACATAGGCTATAAGAGAGTTGTAATACTCAACCCCGTCACCCCTTAAAATCTCTTTTGTAGTGAAAAACGTGAAATAAAGTCCCTATTTTGACGCTTAAATGTCTAAACCATAACAAACACACCAAATTATTGTACACGGAATTGAATATGCCAAAAAACTCTACAAAGAAGTCTGCGACGGCATATGTTTATCTTTTAAGGATAACTCACAATAACCATTTTTGTCTCTCATTGATGCCTAGAAGATCGGGATAAGCTGATTCCCGGGCAAGCATAGCTGCTCAAGGCTGGTGGTAAAAACACATTAACATTTATTTAGGAGTAGCAGCGCACGCCGGGTATTACCTAGTTGCTTTATAAAAACTAAACTCCACGGCGCGAAAGGCCTAGAAGGCCCTTGGCCTGCCAGCCGGCTGCTGGCCTCACATACACATGTGTTAATCACAGAGGTATAAGATCATTCAGCTAATGTAGGGGTGACATGTGAAAAGCATGTAGGATCCCCAGCCGTTATAGCTAGTTCTCTCAACCTGAAGCCGCTACTAATTGCAGCTACCCAAATTCTTCAGGATGCTGGCTGGGCATCGGTCCCATACTGACCGAAATTCCATGAGAATATTTCTTCCCCCATGGAGACTCGAACTAACGCAAGTCCCGTAGCTCTGCGTCTAGGCTTCCTGCCTCAACGACTCGGCTATTTATTGCTTTATAGCCCTTGGTAATGATTAGAGACGAAACCTCTCCTTCCATTGACGCGAGGTTGGCTAAGCTACCACCATACAGTAGAGATCACTATGAACAGCGTTCACATGTAAACAAGAGCAGACTTATAGACAAGGTATACTTCGGCGGAATATAAAAGTTGCGCACTGATTGTTCGGAACATTTGGAGTGAAAAATAACTATTGCACTGGATACTAAAAAACAGTTAAGCAATGTTGCTTTAACCAGACGGTACGTCATGTACAATAGTCGCAAAAATCATACGCCGATATCGTGTTTTCTAAGGAATTCATCCATATCTAGTAATAATTCAAAATCGTTTCTTCCATTTCAATTTCAAGTTTTCCAATAAGAAAGTAAACATACTTTTTCCTTAAGCCGGGTGATAATATAAACATATCAATTTTGTTTTTGTTCAATGCCGCAGGTTTGTCATTTCGACATTTCTGGTGTCCTCTCCTGGCATTGACGTAATTGTAACCCACTTCTGAGGTTGGGACGCTGGAAGGCGGGATTACGCTGCCCCGATAGGATTTGATGATGATGATAGTGGTGCGCCTGGAGAGTCCTTAATCCTAAACTTAATCTAAAGCGAATATGAATAATGATTATGATGTTCGGGAAAAGTTAGGGCCTTAAAGTTTCCTGACGTTTAACTTACAGGTGAGGAAAAACCCCGGAATAAAACTCATCCAGAAAACTTGTCCCAACCGAGGCTTGAACTCGAGCCTGCTGCGTGACAAGGCAGCACGCTACCTCGACACTACAGCAGTGAACTATCAAAATTACATCCATTAAAAAAATTCAGAAAATTTTATAATATATAACAAAGGAAATAAAACATTGGGGGCTCCTACAAGTTGTCATTTACCTGATTTTTTTATTTTATTTCAAAAGTGTTACAAATCTCATTTTAAAGCGCAGATATTATTCTGTCGCCGTAAATATACAGCTGTTTGAAATGAAGAAAAAATATAATACAGATTCTCCTTTTAATATTGTTACGTGTCGCATAGCGACGTTTGAATTCCGCGGGCTGGGCGAGAATCGCGAGTTAGAGAGTCCACACAAATCGGCCGAAATGTCAGGAATATCTTACCAGACGGTTCTACCAGCATCTTTCTCCCCTTTCGGGAAGGATCCGTGGCCAGAGGCTTCTATGTTTCGAAGTATCTCGAATCTATGCCTGGAAACTTCCTTGTGCCTTTATAAATGAGGCCGGGCAGGAGCCAGTGAGCATGCATTTGACGACGGCGATAGGCAGTCTTAGTTTTAACCAAGTATTATGAGTTTTGACGGCGTTAACAGTGAGTTGTCGTGAATAGATCCATCAACGAGTGTGGAAATAGTTGTGAACAAGATAAGCATTTAAGGAAGATTAATTGTGAGTGGAAATTGTAATAAAAATTTACTGATAATTTGTGAAAAGAAATAAAGTGTTCAGTAATATTTTAAACAAAATCAGTGTCCTTATTTATACCAAAATAAAGAAATAGAAAATACGGCCATCACTGTTGTAACAATATTATAAGCAACTATGATAACATCTAAATTTTAAGAGGGTGGTTCGCATAGTTCCCTTCTTTAAAGGCAATTGTTGCATTTTGAACAGGAAGCATTGTAACGGACTGAATACTGATATCCACTTTTATCATAAATTTAAGCTTCACAAGGATACAGCCGAAATCCAACCAAATAAAGCTGGCTTTATATAAAATTATACAATAATAAAACATAATCTTATTTGTTTTCAGTTAAAGTAACTACAAACATCATAAAAATATGACGAATACTAGCGGTAGTAAAAATAAACAAATTTCTAATGAACTAGATGAACCCTGGTTAAAGTAATCATAATTAAATGAAACTTTTAAAAATTACAATGCTGGAAAACTCAAGTTGCTACTCCTAATAGTTCTGCAATTATTAATTGAATGGGCTAAAATCATATGATATAAGTGACATTTTTGTAAAAATTGAGATAAGTGTAGTTTTCGGATGTTATTGGGTCCTACTTCCGAATGGCAGAGAGATACAAGTGTATGTTGTCAACTGCTGCTATCTGGTGACGGATGATACAACTGATTTAATTGATTTCACCTAACTAAATAATTAACTCAGTGGGAGGAATAGTCATACTACGTCAACGAAGTGTCAATATCAAGCTCCTGCTTCGAATATCATCGAACCCATAGGTTCATGGCCTTGCAGATATTAGCCCTCTATACATCCCTATACCGAATCAATGTTTTCCAATCATCCCCCCAGATAATTTACTTCCTTCAAATGTTATTCTCCTGTGCTAACCTCATGCTACTCGTTGACATCTGTAGGTAAATAAGCGTAACTAAATTAGCTGGTTAAGAAACTCTCGCTAGGGAGCATCCGTGCCCCAAGCGGGACGTATGGGATATGTATTATATACTATAATTTTATAGATGATAATACATGTTGCTAAATTTTGAACATGAAGAAAACAAATTATTTATCAATTGGTGAACCAGAACAAAATTTAATTTTGGAGACTGGAGAAACATAAAAATCTTGTAGCGAGATCACATATTTAGGAATTAAAATAAATAAAAATGGAAGTTATGAAGAGGAAATAAGATATATAAATAATAAAGGACATTTGCACTTGCTTGACTCAATGGAATATTGTGGGACAAAAACATAATAAAATAAAATTTATATATATCACACAATTTGGCCATTAACAACAAAAACGGATTTTATATGAAAGGCAGCAGGAATTTCAAGAATAGAAAAAAAAATAGAAACTTCGATATAAGGGAGAAAATGAAAATTGAGGACACTATTTTAGATTATATTAAAACTCAGCCATTAAGATGATATGGACACGTCCAGCGAACGGAAGGGAATTTGCTACCAAAATCTGTGTTTGGAATGGAAACCTGAGGGATAATGAGGCAGAGGAAGACCTAAAACCTCCTGAAGTCAGGGAATATATTTATACATGAAGGAGAAACATCTACAACCAGGTGATTGGATGGACCGACAAAATTGGCTATTAGGAATCGATCTCAAATATATTAATCAACCGATGATCTATCTATCTATAATACATGTCATGAGTTTTCTGTGAAATTGTGGATCGAAAATCCTTGGTATTTTACTTATACTACAGAATAGAAAAAAAAATGTAAAACCTCAACAAAGAAATTCAAACCGACCTAGTTTCGAACTTTAGTCCGCTGTTAATGTAACTATATTTTTTTAGACAATACTAGCTAATAGCCAGCGTGCGCTGCTACGCCTAAAAAATTAAAATTAATGTGTTTTATGTTTAATTAAATAAGTAAATGGAAAAATAATTATAAATTTATATTTTTAGATACCCCGTGCTGTTTACCGGGAGTTGCCCGGGAATCTACTCATCCCCATTTTCTTGACATAAATACGAAAATTAATGTGTTTTATGTTTAGTTAAATAAGTGAAAGGAAAAATTTATATCGTAATTATTTTAAGATTCTCCTGCTGATTACCCGGCGTTACCCGGGAATCTACTTATCTCCATCTTCTTGGCATAAATGAGCTAAAACACAAAAATCATTATTATGAGTTACCCGTAAAACAATACCGGCCATGTGCTGCTATGTTTGCACAGGAATCTACGTACTTTTCTCGATCTTCTTAGCATCAATGAAAGACAAAAATGGTTATTGTGAGTTATCCGTAAGAGATAAACATATGCTTTCGCGGACTTTTTTGTAGAGCTTTTTGAGATATTCAATTCTGTGTACATTAATTTTGTGTACTTATGGTTTAGGCAGCGTAAGCCATTTAAGCGTCCAAAAAGCTAATTTTTTCACGTTTTCCACTACAAAGGGCGATTTTAAAGATGTAGGAGTTGAATATCACAACTATCTTATAGCCTATGTTCATCCCGGGAATCTCCTGAGGATGTTGCAAAAAACCCCATCACAATCTAATGAACGGTATAGTCGCGCATAAAGTACGAACCAACAAATAAACAAGCCACGAACAAACAAATAAACATACCAACAAACAAACAGACATTAATTTTTATATATTAGATTATGCTTATTTTTATAGGCCTATATAAAAATTCAGCCTGTGTATGTTTGTGATTTATAGACTTCTAAATCTTTCAGTTACGGCGAGTGTTTAGCCAGTATCTGTCATGCTTGAAACTGTCAGGCTTAGGAGTTAACGAGAAACGAAAATTTAAAAATCACTCTATTGGTCGTCATTTTCGTATGATTCACAACAAAATTCAGTATATCCTATTGAAATATACGGAGTTTGGCATTTTTCAAAACTCAGCGAATTTCGACCATTAGAAGTGGGGGTTCATTTGAAATCTGAAATTAAAAATTGACTCCTGCAACCGTCATATTTGGTTAGTCACAATGTATGTCATTCAATTTAATAATATCCAATTTTCGTTTTACATATTCAACTAAACGTTAAAAAAATATATGTAGGTCTATATATTTAGGCGTAGCAGCACACGCTGAGTAAAGTTCTTAGGAAAATGTTTGGACCAGAGAGAGATGAACAGACAGGTGAATGTAGAAGACTGCATAACAGTGAATTACACGGTTTTTATAGGAAGCCAGATATAATGAGAACAGTTAAGTCTCGTATACTGCGATGGGCAGGACATGTGGCACGATGGCACGAATGAGGAATGAAAGACATGCATGTAAGCTTCTTGCAGGAAAACCAGAGGGAAAACGCCCAGTTGGTAGACCAAGAATTAGGTGGGAGAATAACATTAATTATGATTTGAGGTAAGTAGATTATACAGGGGATGATTGGAAAACATTGGCAGAGGATAGGGATGTATGGAGAGATCATGTCCGCGCGGCCATGAACCAAAGGGTAGTATTTTGAGCATGAAATTTCAGAGGATTAAAAGCAAGGGAAATACGGGGTAGTATTTTGAGCATGAAATTTCAGAGGATTAAAAGCAAGGGAAATACGGGGTAGTATTTTGAGCATGAAATTTCAGAGGATTAAAAGCAAGGGAAATACGGGGTAGTATTTTGAGCATAAAATTTCAGAGGATTAAAAGCAAGGGAAATACGGGGTAATATTTTGAGCATGAAATTTCAGAGGATTAAAAGCAAGGGAAGTACGGGGTAGTATTTTGAGCATGAAATTTCAGAGGATTAAAAGCAAGGGAAATACGGGGTAGTGTTTTGAGCATGAAATTTCAGAGGATTAAAAGCAAGGGAAATACGGGGTAGTATTTTGAGCATGAAATTTCAGAGGATTAAAAGCAAGGGAAATACGGGGTAGTATTTTGAGCATGTTATAGCCCTAACATAATTTCTCGGCATGGGAAAAGAAGTTGGAAAAAAACTTGTCTTATGTAATAGTACTCGTATATTAAGATGCGAGGTTGGGAAGTGGTTTTTACAGAATCGAGGAGAAATATTTAAAAACCGAGCGATAGCAAGGTTTTTAATTTCCGAGATTCTGTAAAACACTTCAGGAACGTGCGTCTACATTATATTTTGCGCGATGGTGTTTTCAAAATAATAAATAATAGTAAAATAATAACATATTTGTTGGAAATATTTGCGTTCATTATAAACAATTGACTAACGTTAACACTATGGGCAATGTTTATTAGTTGAAACAACAGGAGGCCTTGAGAACAATTATTGATAACATGGCCGCAAATATATTGTTTTATATTGTTTCAAATAAAGTTCAGTTCATTTAAAATGCAGTGGTTTGTTTCGTATAATATATATTAACACTACCTTTTGGATATTTTCTGTATATACATTGTACGTAGTATGCAAAGAGGGCAGTGGTTTTACTTTCCGTACGTGGGTGTAAATGTAATATTACAATATACTTATTTAGGTTGGCAATCCCGAAATGTAGGAAGTTGAACTTTCAAAAATGGTCACCATTATTGTTAAGTACGACAAAACGCACTATCGCGCAAAAAATTTTAAAATGACCACATATGAATTAAAGGAAAAAATATAGTATCTGTCGATCGCGAATTTTTCAAAGTTCTACAGAATTGCAGTGCGCATGCGCGAGTTGCTCTAATGCTTAATGTAGCTTCCGTTAGATGGCTCTTAAATCGGAGTTACCAATCTTCGGAATACATTCCCAAATGTTTATAAAAAAATGGATGTAAACCAATTTCCCAATTCCCAAATTAAAACAAATTACATGCATATTAACTTATTTAATAAATTATAAACTAATCTTATGTACACTAACTTGTCCTATCAGAACCTAACAAAATTAAGTTAATTTCTTCAAATATGCTTTGGAATTAATTGCGAATGTTGGTAACACCGATTTAGGAGCCATATAGCGAAAGTTCATATATCATTTGCGCGTCTGTAGTACATGAATCATAATAATAGGCATATTCGCGTAATTATATAAATATTTAAAATTCGTAAGAATTATAAAATGGTTCCAAAATGTTCAAAATAGTACGAAAAGGTATTATAAATGGTAAAAGTGTGTAGTACAACAGTGGCATAAGAATTTTGTATGGAAAATCGTGACCGACAAATACTAGACCTCAGACGAATTAAATAACAGAACATAATGTCAGAAGGCGTGTTGAAAAGAAAGAAAGAAAGAAAGAAAGAAGGACAGAAGGAAAGAAAGAAGGAAAGAAAGAAGGAAAGAAAGAAGAAAACAAAGAAGAAAAGAAAGAAGAAAAGAAAGAAAGAAGGAAAGAAAGAATTAAGGAAAGAAAGGAAGAAAGAAAGAAACAAAGAAACAAAGAAAGAAGGAAAGAAAGAAGGAAAGAAAGAAGGAGAGAAAGAAGGAGAGAAAGAAAGAAAGAAGGAAAGAAAGAAAGAAAGAAAGAAAGAAGGAAAGAAAGAAAGAAAGAAAGAAAGAAAGAAAGAAACAAAGAATGAAAAAAAAACTAAGAAAGAGAGAAGGAAAGAAGGAAAAAAGGAAGGAAAGAAGAAAGGAAAGAAAGAAGGAAACAAATAATGAATGAAAGAAAGAAAGAAAGAAAGAAAGAAAGAAAGAAAGAAAGAAAGAAAAGTTTGGTTTAGATTCGCTGTACTTAAAACACTTTTACTCGCGAGTGAAAGAATTTTGGTGGCGGAATTCCATCTGCATGCAGTAACACGGAGGGATGTTCAAAGGGAAAGAGAAAGAAAATTTGAAACATTTGAAGTGCCATTTCTATGCACAACAGGCCTTTAAAGTTCCTCCTGTAGACAGTAGACATGGAAATGAAACCCGGTGCTACGCGAAACTGACTCTTATTCTACTAGGCAATAAAGACTATTAAAGCGCGGAAGCAGTGCAAGAAATATTGGGAACAGAAGGATCGTTTAAATACGACAGGAGAATGTCGTGTGTGCATTTTTTAGTAAGGAAAGTTGGTAGAATTGTTCTATGCTAAATCTGATAGGGGAAGTACTGGAACTCGAATCCGAAACTCTTGATGAAAATTTGATAATTGAAAATAAAACTTCCAGACTAACTAGTAGCTTTGGCTAATAAATACAGAGATAAAATTATATAGTTATTTATTACAATGGTTGCTATAGCAGCGTAGCCATAATATAATAACAATGGGTTCTTGTTGTTAAAGCATCTTAATGAAAAATATTGTTAACTAAATTAACAATTCGTATGTGATTCGAAGATTAAGAGAGAGTAGTTTGGACTTTCGTGGAATTGACGAATATTTGGTCTTATAACAAATACAACTGGAATCTATAGGAGGAGTAAACTTTTGCCGCTCATACATGAAATGACGGCAATGATGGAAGAACACTGGCACTCCAGAATTTGTAATTCAGACATGGTAACATATCGCCACAAAACGTGTGACTGTGTGTGTTCAAATGCCACCCACTGAATTTTATGAGCTATGGGTTCGGCTCTGAGCGGATAGGTGGCGTTAATGTGGTATATTTTCAATTTACGCACCACTTCGCCAGACTAATTTACATAGATGATGCATTCTTGTATTGTATGTATTGTAACGATTGAAGAATGAGTGTATGTTTATGTGTTTGTGCAGTGTAAAAAGTTTTGTATGAGAGATGATGATAAAGCCAAGGAAGGAGGTGAATCTCGGTCCCGGCACATAATCTACTCCTCTTTAAAAGCACCAAGAGGGCCGCCAGGCTCAATGTCCCCATCCGACTGACGAATCGCTATCAACAGTACCACATGCCTTCTCAACGTATGTACTGGGGAGAGAGTAGCAATTTAATGCAGGAATCTGGTGCACAATCTAGCGATTATAAATTGTACACCACCACCTCTCCTGGCCCCGAGATTGAAAGCTTTCTTTAATTTTCAATAAATATCCTCAACTCTGTCCAACTCTAGGTCGGGTCGAGGGATGAGATGAGATGAAGCCCCATATATAGAGGTCTGACGCACCATCACAGGGGCAGGTGAACGAAATGAAATGAATGAGATGAGTATGGAGAAATGGTGAAATTAAATTTTGGCAGGGGAAAACGAGAGAAAACCCCGAGATAACCCGTCCAAACTCCATTCCGTCCACCACGAAACCCACATGGAGTATCTGAGACTCGATTTCAGGACACCAGCGGTGAGAGGCGAGAGTCTAACCGTTTGAGCCATGGAGCCGCTAAATTAATTATAGGCCTATTAAATTTAATTAATTTAACATAAGCAAACAGAATTAACATTTTATAAAACAATGGCTGTTCCTGTCCTTTTGTATGGGAGTGAACCTTGGATTACCACTACCAAACTAGAAAGTAAAATCCAAGCAGCCGAGATGAAATTTTTAAGAAGAGTAAAAGGTTGCACTAGAATGGACCAGATAAGAAGCGAGGATATCCGTGAAGAACTGCAGATCTATTCCATAAAAGAAAATATATTTAACAACAAGATACAGTGGAAAGAACATGTAGAAAGAATGGAAGAAAGTAGATTACCAAATAAAATCTTCCATTATTTTCCAAGAGGAAGGAGAGATGTCGGACGTCCTTGGAAGAGATGGCCTTAGATCTATTAGTGAAGACGGAACAGGCAACTCTTGCCTAAACCAGGAAGTGAAGAAGATGATTAATTTAACAATTACATTTTTCAATTTCGCCGCGTATCGAACACGGGTCAAAGGAATTCTCTAATTAACGCAGTACTAATAATTCAAATAAAATGAAAACAATAAATACAAGATGAAGGTCTAAATCCAGGAGGTTGTATTTTGGAGTACCCTCGATATTTCAAAATATTTTTTGGGGGATGTTTGAGTTTAAGATCAGAAGGGTAAGGAGGTACCGTGATCGACTGGTTGCTATGACCACACACATGCTCACAAATGAAAAGTACAAAGCAAAAAAAAAAACAAGTACGAGTAAGTCAATTTTCAATTAAACCTAGTACATACATAGTGTTCTGCCCAAGAGCAGGTATTTCACTGCAAACTCAGCATTTTCCACTCTTTCCTTAACTCAGCTTTCATTTTTGTCTACGCATAAAACCATTATTTATTTTAATACTATCATCTGATGTCTTTTTCTGCCTCTAACTTTCTTTTCGTTGACCATCCCTTCTAGGGCATCCGTCAGCAGGCAGTTTATTCTTAGCCAGTGGCCAAGCCAATTTATTTTCCTCTTATTTATTAATTAATAAGTGTAAAGCACAAAATATGCATTATTAGTAAATAGTTTATCTTGCTCACTTGTCACTCAGTTGGGTCAGGGATGATTGTCTGTTCTCGCACCATATGGCGTGGTATCTGTCACACTTTTTCCCGCACCACTCGCACTTACATTCGTTCGTCGGTTGGTGATATGTCTTGGTCTTACACACTTTGAAGTGGAAACCGTGCGTAGCTAGTCTTGTCACAGCGTGTCGAAGGTCATACAGGGGTTCCATCCAGTCTTTGTGTACCATCGCGTCCGTGCAAAAGAAGTCATCCCATATCTCTCTGTGCTTCCTTTGCATGTCTTTCAGTAGTTTCTCATAGTTGGGGGTGGATTGCAGTAGAAGCTGTTGACTCAAGTCCTCCACCAATGGTAACTCTCCTGTCAGTACATACGCTAGGCGTGAGGGTGTGAACTTCGATAGGCCCAGAGCTCGTTTCAGGTACGTGCTCTTAATTTTTTTCTAGGTCTGCTAGATTCTGGTAACTTAGGTGCGTCCATATATTTTCTAGTCCATAAGTTATTTATGAGTTCCAGCATTGTTCTTCCTTCACCTAATCTGTCTAGCACATATTAATTTTTTTATTTTGTCTGTCCATTTTACACGTTCCATCTTTCTTCATAACCACATTCTAAAAGCTTCCAGTCGATTTTCCTCATTCCGTTGTAATGTCCAAGTCTCTGCACCATACAATGCTACACTCCACACAAAGTACTTCATTATCCTCTTCCGCATATATTTTTTTAAAGGCCCGCAGATAATGCTTCTATTCTTGTTAAAAGCTTCTTTTGTCATTAACATCCTCTGCTTTACGGCTTGACTGCAGTTTATGTTACTACTGATAGTATAATCCAGGTATGTGACAAGTAACTGGCGTTTAATTATGCAAGTACCTACTTATCTACCTGCATGCCAAATTTTGAAGGTAAAGAAACACATGACTATACTCTCCTATTTATTATTTCACACTTCTATAAGATAGTCTTTTCCATGGAGAATCTAATGGCACCTCAAACTCCACTTAGACATAAAAGTGACTTATTTGGTACTTTTCCTGTGCTCTTCAATTCTCTTTCATATGACGAACTATCAGAATCCGAATATAGGTAAAGTCTGACCGACAAACTCAACTGTAGGGATCCATCGCATATAGTTAAAGATCTTCGGTTGAAATCCCGGCTTAGGTATAAATTGTTGCTTATGGCTATGTTAATGAATGTTAGTTTGTTTGTTTTTATAATGCCAACAGGTTGTCATTTATGACATTTCTGACTTTCTCTCCTGGCATTGGCGGAATTGTAATCCATTTCTTAGGTTGGAGCACCTGGAAGGCGGAGTTACGTTATCCCGTTGATTTGATGGGTGATAAATGATGGTGAAGCGCCAGGAGAGTTCTTAATCTAACTAACTAAACTAACTCACTGTCACTCTCGAACCCATAGGTTCATGGCCTTGCGGATATAAGTTCTCCACACATCCCTATCCTAAGCTAATGTTTTCCAGTCATCACCTGTACAATTTACTTCCCTCAAATCATGTTATTCTCCACCTCATTCTTGGTCTACCAACTGGGCGTTTTCCCTCTGGTTTTCCTACAAGAAGCTTCTACGCACGTCTTTCATCCCCCATACGTGTCACATATCCTGCTCATCGCAGTCTACGAGACTTAACTGTTCTTATTATATTTGGCTTCCTATATATGTCATGTAGATCATTATTATGTAGTTTTCTCCATTCACTTGTCTGTTCAACACTTTTTGGTCCCAAAATTTTCCTAAGTACTTTATTCTGAAATACTCGTAATCTTCTTTTCTTTCTTAAAGTAAGAGTTCATGTTTCGCATTCTTAATCTAAACTTAACCTACAGAGTGATTCAGAAATATGACTATACGTTTGATCGCATTTTGTGACAAAAATATTATTATTAAAGGAAATATTATGTATCATTGGAAAGGGAATCCTTCAAATTACAACAATGGAACAAAACAAAACTACTCCCTCATCCACTGCTCACTTGCAGCTTAGCGGGTTGATTTTTGTGGGCCTGGGTCGAACGCCTCCACATTCTCTTCTCTTCGTTTGTTATCTAGCATCCGTGCTAATAATGCGAGGCCTTCCAGGGAGGTTCAATTTTCCTGCATCCTTCCCGCTTCCCAGCTGTCGTCTTTCCACATCCCCACAGTCGACGGCTGCAATGCTACGTTTAAACTCAGCAGTCGCATGCCCGTCTAGCGGCCTCCACGATCATTAGCATACGTTACTGCCCATGCAGCAATTGTAATTGGCTGTGGGCATACTCAACGCCAGTTTGACTAATGACGTAAATTCTACAATGTTTTATTTTATTACATTGTTGTAATTTGAATAATTGCCTTTCCAACGGTAATTTCATATTTCCTGTAATGGTAATATTTTCATCACACAACGCGATCAAACGTATAGCCATATTTATGATTCACCCCGTAAATTCCAGACCATGGGCAACCACAGGAATAATTCCCTTTAAGGAAAAAATCCTATGATTTGACCAGGAATCGAACCGGGACCTCATGAACTGTACTCAGAAATCCTGACCACTAGCCTATGAGGCTTACATTCGTAAGACAATGAAGATAGTCGTGGGCACCAGGCGTTCAATTTTTAGGACGACGACCAATAAAACAGCAGACAGGGCACATAACCATGGAATTGCTATCGGAAATGGGAGAGAAAATCAGCGGTGTACAAATGCTAGGGGAAATTTATTATAAATACAGCTTTATAAAACTAACTTTTACTTCTTTCTTGATTGGTTGATCTTCTGGGCTACTTGGCGTGGTTCCGTTTTGTGGAAACTCGACGTACCAGACAATTTTTTTTTATTTATTTAGCCTGGTGGAGTTAAGGCCATGTGGCCTTCTCTTCCACTCACCAGGGCAAACATATATTACATCAGAATATAACAATAACAATTAACTCTAATATTAAATACTGAATAAAAATTTGATCAAAAAGATAATATCTATTATATTACGATCTATAATGCAACTAGTTTATGTTAGTTAAAATTAAGACTAAAACTAATAATAAAATGTATACAATCAAGACATATTAAATTGTCCCTGTCTAATGTATATATAAAACAAAGAAAAATAATGAGATATAGAAAACTAATTTTACGTTTGTACAATATTTAAAACAAAACAAAAGAAAATATTTGTTAATATTAATATTATATTCATAGATAATTAAATTTATTAATTGTTAAAAGAATACTATCAGTGAGGTGTATAAGTTAGTTTGTTATTACATAATTCTTTAATTTGTTTTTGAAGGATGTTATAGTTTGACAGTCTCTGACATAGGGCGGAAGGGAATTCCATGTTTTGGTAAGTGAGACCGTAAAAGATAATGAATAATATACAGTGTGATTAGGAGGGATATAAAGGACAAAATGCTTATACACAGAATTAATCATTGCGATAAACCTAAGGTGGCGGTTTGCTAGAGTCAAATTTTACTTTCGGATTTCAGGTAGGTCTATATCCTCACTTATACGACCGAATTAAGCTGAGTTTTGGGTATACCTATCTCGGTTTATTTTAATAGCATATACTGAGTTTCGTTGAGAAACATCGAAAATTACGATCGCTAGACCTACATTTTAATTTCAGTTTCAGGTGAACTCCTACACCTAATGGTTTTAGAACATAATGGATAGCCGTTAAACACTCCGCGTACTTGAAAATATTTATGTACAAATTTTCATTAAGATCGGTTTAGAAATTTATAATATTATAATGGTATTGTGAAAAGAAAAATTAATGTCTGAACCTGGAATCGAACCGTGGACCTCTAGTTCTCCAAACTAGTGTGCAGCCCACTACAGAATTGTTAATGTTTGTGCCATGGAGTAGTGGGCTGCACACTAGTGGAGAACTATAGGAGCACGGTTCAGACATTAATTTTTCTTTTCACAATATCATTGTAATTTTATAATATGACCCATTATTGGAATTGTGTTAAATAACAGTATTGGAAAATGTTAAATTAGAAATTTATGTTACAAATTATACGTAGGCTGAATTTATATATATTAAAATTGCAAAGCATAGCATGAAAATGCTATGAATGCAGTGAAAGACCTGCCCTCGAGCAGAATTACTATGGAAGGATACATATATATATATATATATATATATATATATATTACTAGCTAATACCCGGTGTGAGCTCCTACGCCTAAATACATTATAATGTGTTTTTACGTTTAGTTGAGCAAGTAAAAGGAAAATGAATTATTAATTTATATCATTATTTTTAGATACCCCGTGCTGATTACCCGGCATTGCCCGGGAATCTACATATCCCGATCTATTTGGCATAAATGAGCTGAAAGACAAAGCAGCTGCTCTGCTTGCCCGTGAATCTACTTATCCTGATCTTCTTGGCATCAATGAAAGACAAAAATGGTTATTGAGAGTTATCCATAAAAGATAAACATATACTGTCGAGGGCTTTTTTTGAAGACTTTCTTCAGATATTCAATTCTGTGTACATTAATTTGGTGCATTTGTTATGGTTTAGGCAGCGTAGGCCATTTAGGCGTATAAAAAGCAACTTTTATTTTACTTTTTTACTGCAAAGGGTGATTTTTAATGGTGTACGCCGTAGCGTAGTGGTTAAGGCACTGAGCTACAAGCCGGAGGGTCGAGGGTTCAAGTCCCGCTGGGGTCAGGATTTTTAAACTGGCCCAAACCCTCTGGCGGCACTATGGCCCTGGGGTCGACTCAGCCTCTAACGGAAATGAGTACCAGACGCTTGTTCTGGGGTAAAGGCGGCCGTCACGCAGGGCTGTCAACCCGGCTGACATAAAGTGCCGATTGTCTAGAAAAAGTGGGAGCCTTAACCTCCTACTACCCCATGGGCCTCCGTGTCTGTTGTGGGATCACTTTACTTTTTTTTTTTTTTAGGAGTTGAGTATCACAACTCTCTTATAGCGTATGTTCATCCCGGGAATCTCCTGAACATTTTGCAAAAAAACCCATCACAATCGGATGAACATACGCGCATAAAGTACGAACAAACAAACAAACATTAATTTGTATACATTAGATTATTATTATTATTATTATTATTATTATTATTATTATTATTATTATTATTATTATTATTATTATTATTATTATTAGTCGGCCGCGGTGGACTAGTGGTTATGCTCCTTGCCTCTGGTCCCAAGGGTCGCGGGTTCAAACCCGGCCGGGGTCGATGAATTTTTTAGGACGGAAAAATCTAAGGAGCAAGTCCTCCGGGAGGGATTTTAAGCCGTGGGTCCCGAGTCTGAAGATTTTCAGGCTAGTAAAAAATCCTTAAGCCTGAATGAAAAGGCCTCTAAGCAAGATTTACCGAATTTTCCCGTCCTAGTACTACCTTGGTTTCCTGTAAAGGGAAAACATTGGCTTACAATACAATACAAAAATTATTATTATTATTATTATTATTATTATTATTATTATTATTATTATTATTATTATTATTATTATTATTAAACCCGCCAGAGCCTGCCCCAAGCCAGGTTAGAAAATGATGAGGGGAAGGAGTAACAACCTCGTTAAAAAAACAGGGTTCAGTACGCCCGGCTGATAGTACCCTATGAGGCCCCCTTATCTAGGGTACAGATACGGCTGCCTTGCAGTGCGTCATTGGTTTGATAAAGGCTAGAGGAAGAAAACCTTGACCAAAAATCACCTGGTCCTCCAAGTCCGGGGTTGATGCATCAGGCCATCTCCCTGTTAGTCACAATAAAAAACATAACAATGCTAAAAAGCCAAAAGATTTAAAGCCGGACGGAAATAAACGAAGACGACAAAAGCTAAGGAAAAGGACATTTCTTGTTGGAACATGGAATGCTCGGGAAGACCTCGAAAGTTCTGGATGCAAGAAATAAGAACTGAATAAGAACAAGAGGACTGGAGGATAAGGAGTGGATGGATAGAGACGAGTAGAAAAGAAAAATAAAACTTCAGGCATAGAAAGATATGTAAACATTGAAAATCTGTATATATAAAAATTATTATTATTATTATTATTATTATTATTATTATTATTATTATTATTATTATTATTAAATTACTAAAGATGGAAAACAAGAAACAGAGATAAGAAACAGGATCAATATAGGAAAGTATGCTATATCTGCCCTAAATGGAATAGTATGGGACAAGCATATCTTCAAAGAAACAAAAAAAAAACTATTTTTAATACAATAATCAGAAGCATTATTACCTATGGAGCTGATGTGTGGGCTTTAAATGCACAAATCAAAAAAAAAAAAAATTACTCGCCACTGAAATGGACTACTGGAGACGTGCTGAAAGAATGTCCAGGAAGGATAAAATCAGAAATTCATATATAAAAGAAAAAATGCAGGTACAATATTCAATATTAGATTTTATAAAGAAGAAACAATTAAATTGGTACGGACACATTAGAAGGATGGAAGAAGGAAGACTACCTAAGGTAATCATGGATTGGGAACCACAGGGAAGAAAAAAGAAGGGTAGACCAAATATTACGTGGATTCAGGGAATCAATGAAACTAAGAGGGAATGGGAAATAGAAGAAGATATATGGATGAACAGACAAGAATGGAAAAATGTGTTGAAACAAATGTGTAGTTAACTGTGAACATGGGTACCGGAAAAATGTATATTCATTGTAAAAGCCGGAATAATAAAAAAAATATTATTATTATTATTATTATTATTATTATTATTATTATTATTATTATTATTATTATTATTATTATTATTATTATTATTTTATTGAGCTGCTTAGGCTCGTTTCTTGATATGTCAATAATATTATCCGTCTTCTTCAAATGCTCCGGGAGTGAAAAAGAGCCGTTAAGGAGAGTTTAAAAGGTGATTTTAGTAAAATATTCTCCATTTTAGTTTTTTGTAGTTTTAAATAGTTTGAAAAATTCAGCACAAATTAGTATAAATATTATTGATATATGCTCTATTTAAGTAGTTTAATACATTTTTAAAAGTAAGGCTGCATCACTAATTTAATACAACGAACGTTTTACTCAAACTATTTTTTTTTCGACAAGCTACAATTTTCATAAGTAATGCCACGAGTAATTTCCAAATTATCGGTAAATTCACGACTCACGAAATGAGGAGTGAATTTATCTAGAGAATTTGGAAATCAAGAGTGGCATTTGTTGGGACTATTTAACGAATAAAATTAAGCCGTTTACTCACAAATCATTATTTAACTATATTTATTTAAAAATATTTATATTTTTAATATAAACGGCGATATTTGAAAACAAATGAGAAACGATTGGCACGCTTCATTTCTTTCCTTTGTTCATCACTACAACCAGATCATAATATTATTTATTGCCAAAGGATCGCAATATTGTAAGAATGCACTCTAGTGGAGAAATTTATAACCAACGTTATAGGTTTCTCATGTCCTATGATGTAAATATGTCAATTATATTTTTCTGTAACGTCATTTCCTGGAAAATAATTCGTTTAAGAAAGTGCAAATAGTGTTTTCCTTTTTTGTGGTATAATCAATTGTTACAAATGTTTTTATATTATCTATCGCATGCGCTTTCTGCTGACATTCATGCACTATATATACAATCTGGTAGTCGTATTCCTTATGGGGTCAGTCACTGCAAAATAATGTTATTGACCTATTCAGAATGTTAAAAAAGGAGGTGCTTTCATTATTATGATAAACTTTAGTTGATAAATTTTAGGCGAAACACGACTGTGATTGGTTGTAAATAAAAAATCATTGAAATTTGATTGGTCACTCACTCCCATTTGGGGCATGAGTTAAATAGTCATATAAAAGACCCGTTTTTTTTTCAGAAACTGTAAGAGATAAATATGTGGAAATTTTTCAGCATGTATAATACTTACATATGTTGATATGGAATCACTTTGGTGCTCTTACATTTTATTATGGTTATTTAAAAAAAAATTAAAATTTGCCAAAAATTAAAAAAAAAAGTTTAAAAAAAATTCCAAAAGTAAGAATAAATGCAAATCAAAAGTGCTTTAGTAAACGTATTAAACATGTACCGGAATAGAGTAAAAAAATCACATTTATACCTCAAGGAAGATACTGTTACAAACTATTATTCTCCCAGTTATATACTGTTATTCTCCCAGTTATATTATATGGTTGCGAAACATGGACTAATAGTTTAAGGGAGGAAAGGAGGTTATGAGTATTTAAGAATAAGGTTCTTAGGAACATTTCTGGACCAAAGAGAGATAAACAGACAGGTGAATGAAGAAGACTACATAACAGTGAACTACATCATCATTATAGGAAGCCAGATATAATCTTCTTGTATCTTGTAAGCCCATGTTTCCCTTAACAGAGATTTAGGCGCTCTCCCCCTACAGGGAAGAATTTGAACCATACTAATTTAGTTACACTTTTTTTCGTATGGATTTCATTTGAGTGGTCCGTGGTCAGCGTTCAAACCTCATACTATCATCTAGGAAACCAAGGTAGTACTAGGACGGGAAAATTCGGTAAATATTTGCTCAGAGGCCTTTTCATTCAGGCTTAAGGAACTTTTACGAGTTTGAAAATCTTCAGACTCGGGACCCACGGCTTAAAGTCCCTCCCGGAGGACTTGCTAATTGGATTTTTCCGTCCTAAAAAATTCCATAGACCCCGGCCGGGTTTGAACCCGCGACACTCGGGACTAGAGGCAAGGAGCATAACCACTAGTCCATCGCGGCCAATGCCAGATATAATAAGAACAATTAAGTCTCGTAGACTGTGATGGGCAGGACATGTGGCACGAATGGGAATGAAAGGCGTGCATAGAAGCTTCTTACAGGAAACCCAGAGGGAAAACGCCCAGTTGGTAGAGCAATAAAGAGGTGGGAGAATAACATTAACTGTGATTTGAGGGAAGTAGATTATACAGGGAATGATTACAGGATAGGGATGTATGGAGACCTTATGTCCGCGCGACCATGAACCTATGGGTTCGATAGTGTCAGTGTAGAAGCTTAGTTTCTAAGAAACTGGGTCTCAAAGTTTTACATTTTAACATTGTCGGGATAGGGCTTAAGTTTTTGCTTGCGAAGTAGAGTTATTCTTGTGTTTGAGTCAGAAGACCGTACGTACACTTAAGGGAATGTTCTCGGAGCACAGTTTATGACATGACAACTTTTACAATTTATCTATCTCAGGAGGGGAGCTATATGAGGATGCATGGTTCTTACGTGACGTAACAAATCAGCAAACTTCTATTTTTAAAATTACGTTTTGCAACTCGTATAATGTGAAACGCTTCATGATGTCACATAAACATACATATTTATTCTCAAATACTAATAAACATCAGGGAATGTATATCTCGCCCACTCTAGACTAGCGGGTCCGTGACGTCAATGTTGTACTTGGGGGAACAATAGGTGAATTGTAAAATTGCAGGGTTTGAAGGCCGGTGTCTTGATTCCTATTGTTCGTCTTCCGGGCTAAATATCTGCGGTCCAGTTTTCTTCAAACTCGACGTTTCGTACTATTGCAGTAGACATCTTCAGGAAATATTGCGTGTTACACAGAAGGCGCCCTTTTTCTTTCTTAATTCTTCATATCTTCAAATAGAAAGAAATATACCCTTCCCATAGAGGGTGTTCATGTAAAATTGCAAGGTTTTGACGGCCGGTGTCTTGATTCCTGTTTGGTTCGTCTTCTAGGCTAAATAGTCGTGGTCCAGTTTTCTTAAAACTCACGTTTCGTCTACTGCGATAGACATATTCAAGATGTGCACGGCCATTTAGCTCGAAAAACGAACCAAACAGGAGTCAGGACGCCTGCAGTTTTACATAAACAACCTCTTCGGGAAGGATGCATTTCTTTCTATTCGAAGATAAGAGAATTAAGAAAGATAAAGGACGCCTTCTGTGTAACACACAATATCACCTGAAGATGTCTACAGCGATAGTAGATGAAACGACGAGTTTCAAGAAAACTGGACCACGAATATTTAGCCCGGAAGACGATCCAAACAGGAACCGACTTCAAAATATGGACTCGCCTGTGATTACTGAGGAGGCATTTCAAATGTGAATGTGTAGTTAGAAATTATTCGAAGTTAAGCTAAACTTGTCCACCGCTGTAGTCTCGAGGTAGCGTGCTGCCTTGTCACGCAGCGGGCCCGGGTTCGATCCCCGGTCGGGGCAGTTTTTCTGGGTGAGGTTTTTATCGGGGTTTTTCCTCACCTGTAAGACAAATATCAGGAAAACTTTAAGGCCTAAACGGTCCCCGAAATCATATGACCATCACCATCATCATCCTTACCATTATCATCATCATTCTTCATCGGTGTGGAAAGCAACGGGAAGCTACCACAAATATAGTAAAGCTGCAAGCATAGCATGAAAATGCTATGATTGCAGTGAAGGACCTGCCTTTGGGCAGAATTACTATGGATGGACGGAAGCTAAACTTATAGGTGACTGCAAAATATCAGTCTGTATGTTTACTAAACTATTGCAACCAGACTGGTCGATGATTTAAGATCAAGGGAATTCGCCGAAAAGGAATGCGTGCTGCGACCCGCTCTTTGCGAAGCATATATAATCTAACAGTGAAATCAGACAATGCACCTAAGACAACAGAGTACTGCTGGTTCAGTGATGTTTAATCATTTTCAAATTAGAATTGGTTTTTCATACCCTGCTTTGTATTTAGTTTAATTTTCAACTATATACGTAGCTTTCAGGTACTACTAACTGGCTTAAAAATATCGACTCATACGGTATTACTGAATTTGTACAGTAAAATCTGTCTATGAAGGAACATGATGGTTCCTTAAATATATTTTCCGTCTTGGCAGTTTTCGTTCTTATAAATGGTTACCAAATTACAAACTTGAATTTTCTCACGCAATTTAAGGGTTTTAGATGCATAACGTATTAACTGAAATACAGACAAAATAATGTATGTAACAGCTCAGTTTGCACGGCAATACAAAGTAGCTTTATTACACAAAAGCGAGAAGGAACTAAACTACGGGAAGACTGAAGAGTTTCCCAACTCCCTCGCAGGTAACGTAAGCAGGCAAGGAAAAGCGAGGGATTCCCCGCTCTTACACATAAGGAAGGGTATTCCCGTAATACAATGGCAACACAAGAAGGTAAAACGATATAATGCAGAAAGCGGCATATGCAGAATTTTCACTTGTGGTCATTAAAACTGTAATTAGAATGTGCTTAAGAATAACTTTCCGTCTTACTGAGATAAAAATTAACTATTGGTACTTCAAAAACCATTCCGTTTTCGCGTTATGAAGGGTTTCGGCTTATACAGGACGATTTTACATATAAAATCGTACCGTTCTGGAGATTTTTTTCCGTCTCTACACGTTTCCTTCTTATAAATTTCCAGCTAAGGCAGATTTTACTGTACTTATAAATTATTCTAGGATATGCTATAGTAGACAATATGCCTACTATATTGTAAAGATTACATTTTGTCAAGACAATATAATATATAGTTTTTTTAATTGTAAACCTTCATAGTGGTTTCTGGCAATACAATTTCAGCTATTGTTAAGAAATGGTGCACTGTCCATGATTTCCAAGTTACGAAATATTCGACCATAGGTTTCAAACTATATAGATTATCTTCGTTTACAGTCTGACAACGTGATGCCATTAACATGTTATTTTTGTCTTGTACAGTGATGTTCACTCGACTAGCGGCCATTAGCGTGGCACTGCGTGGGCAGCGCGAGTTGATGACTCGCTATCGGCCGCAGGTCGAGTGAAACTCACTGTATTATGACATCTACTAACACCGTTCGCTACTAAGTCCTACATCGTGTGTTTCTGTATCACAAGAACTAGTCCTCGAAAACAGTTAAATACCATAGGCTATGTTAAGTTACAATTCGTTACATTTAGATATATTTGTGTAATAATAATAATAATAATAATAATAATAATAATAATAAATAATAATAATAATAATAATAATAATGATAATACTAATGATAATAATAATACTAATGATAATAATAATAATAATAATAATAATAATAATAATAATACTTATTTACTTACTTACTTACTTACTCACTGGCACTATCGAACTCCTAAGACAATTTTCATATGATATCGTGAAAGGCTATCAAATAAGCATTATATTTCTTCATAGAACTCGTCCTTGATCTTGTCATCTTTATCTTCTGTGGGGGCATGTACATTTACAATTATAAAATCATGTCTTTACCCTTTATAATTATGTATGATATCCTATCACTAACAAACTTAATATCTCGGATAGCGGATAGGATCCTCCTTCTGACTAAAAAACCCGTTCCAAATGCAGGTCTTTCTGCACCCCCATAGTATAATGCAAAGCTTCCTGATTCCTGACTACCTGCTCCTGGCCACCTAATTTCCTGTAAAGCGACTATATCCAAGGGGGATTTATCTAATTCCCGCGTTAATATCTCTAGTGCCCCGCTATTGTATAAAGTCCTAACATTCCATGTTCCTAGGAACATGTCCCTGTGTTTGAGCCTTTGGCATGGGTTCCCTGAAGTAGTCCCCGCCCGGAGAACCGAATGGGGGACTATTTGACCTCCGGAAAATTTTACCCCAGATGAACCCATGTCCGCATTTCTTGACGGTTGTATTTTTACGGTGAAAGATCGTCACTCTTTCGCCCAAGGTACTTTTTTCGTCTGGCTTATCACCTTCGACCAGTCCGGCATGGGTAACCCTATCGGCAGCAATGCTACCGCCGGCATAGCTCTCAGGATCATTTAAGCACGCAAGCCACTCCACCACGACAAGGTAAAGATACCATGGAGGGAGGAGTTTCAGGGTCCCCCTTTCGAGGGTTCGTTGATAAATATACCTTCAAACACAATAAATAATAATAATAATAATAATAATAATAATAATAATAATAATAATAATAATAATATAATGTTTTATTTATTCTGGCAGAGTTAAGGCCATAAGGCCTTCTCTTCCACTCAACCAGCACAATGACAAATAAATATTTGACAAATATAGATATACTAATTATAAATAGTTAAATATATATTAAATGTAGCAATGTAAATTTCATGTACAAACAACATTTTATATGATACTAACATAATAACAATAATAATACTTACGATAATAATAATAATAATAATAATATAATAATGATAATAATATTAATAGTATAAATCTGATAAATTATACGAGAAACACAAAATAATATATGTACCTTAAACTGGGTAATGATGAAGTCGAGGTTAGAGCAAATATAAATTTAGATTTTTGTAAAAAGATGTCAATGTCCGGAAGCCTCTTATTGCTTGTGGTAGGGAATTCCAGTTGCGAGGAGTGAAGATAGTATATGACATGGAGTGATGTGATGTCCTATGTTGCGGTATATTAAAAACAGAACACATAAAGGTAGAGCAATAACATCTGTGTTAAATGGTGTCCTATGGAACAGATATATAACCAGGTAAAATGTTACAAATATATTATTCAATAGTGAGAAATATTGTCACGTACGGAGCTGAAGCATGTAAATTCAACAAAAACTTGTGTCGATGGAAATTAATTACTGAAGGAGAACAGCAAGATGTTCAAAATTGAAAAAAAAAATCATACGAGAAAAAAATGAATATTAAATATTTAGTAGTAGATTATAGAATACATAAGCAATTAAATTGGTATGGGCACGTACTACGAATATAAGAAAAACGTTTACCCAGAAAAACATCTAATGGTATCCATCTGGAAGACGAAAGGAAGGAAGACTTCAAAACTCATGTATGCAAGATATAAGAACAGGAATAAGAACAGGAAGCCTGGAGGACATGGAGTGGATGGATAGGGACGGATGTAGAAGGAAAATAAAACTTTTGGATACAAAATGACGTGTAAACGTTGAAAATGTATGTTGTGGAGCAAAAATAATAACCAGAGATTTTGCCCCCTCCAATTGTGATAGTGGATCATTTCCTTAACAGTACCCGAAATTTATATTAATTTCATAATTTCTTCGATCCAGCGCCCTGATTTTAAATAATAGCATGATTGCTTCCTGAATAGCGTGTCTGGGTTCGATACCCGGCCGAGTTGCAAATTTTAATTAAAAATTTATCTATTAATTTAATTGTAAAATTTTCAATCTCGAGGCTAGATTGTGCATCAGATTCCTCCATTAAATTGCAAATCTCTCCGTTGAGATGGTACTATTGATACAGATTTATCTGTCGGATGGGGGCGTTAAGCCTGGTGGCCTCCTTGGTGCTTTTCGATATAAGTAAGCTTCGTGCCAGCACCAGGTTTCATCTTCTCCCTTCTCTTCATCATCATCCCTCATACAACAAACTTTACACTACAGAAACATAGAACATACTCATCCTACATTCCTCTCTGTACACAATACAAGAATACATTATCTACTTAACCCTTTCGCTTCAAAATACGAGGTAGGCTCACCGGCAGTTAAATATCCTTATTTTGTTAACATTTCTGAATAGTAGCGGAATATTTTTTGCCTTCATCCTTATTGTGATTTCAAGTACCGTTATCTTTCGTTTGTTTTGAATGTCTGAAAATAGGCAATATTAATTTACGTTAAGTTAAATCCGGTTTCTGGAAAAATACATTGAGTATTTAAACTTGAAGCGAATGGGTTAAAGTGGTCTGCCAAAGTGGTGCATAAATTAAAAATATACCACTTTAACGCCATCCATCCGCCCAGCGCGGAACCAAAAGCATATACAATTTATTGGATAGCATTAGAACACACACATATTAATTTTTATCGACATATGAGTTTGGTTACAAGTTTTATAACCATTTAATGATTATGACAAAATAATTAGTTAAGGACTTGGTGAATGAAGAGAAGAAGAATTATGAATAAGTGCTGTAGTAATTTATTAAGAAATCAGTAATTAAATAAGTGTTCTATTATTTTGTTTATGCTTAATACATTAGTTAACATTACTGTACTACCAATTCTATCAATTTGTACAACAACCAGAGAAAGAGCATAGGGTATTTGTCAACTTCAAAACCACGTAAAAAGTAATTTTAAGTATATAGAAAAGATTGCTTTAACTCTGTTTGGTGGTGCAAAAATATTGAAAAAAATAAAATTACAAATATATCAAACAATAATTCAGAACATTTTAACATATGGTGCTGAAGTCTGGCAAATTCCTGCCAGGGAAACGAAAAGAATTCTAAGTACAAAAATGGATGTTTTAAGTAGATCAGCTGGAAAATCTAGAATGGATAGAATACGAAATAAAGAAATAAGGGAAATTATGGGTGTACAAGAGGAGCCGGACATCATAGACATTATAGAAAAGAAGAGATTACAGTGGTTTGGCCATGTCAAAAGAATTCCAGAGCAAAGATTGCCTAACATTGTTATTGAATGGATCCCAATGGAAAGGAGGAAGACCGAAGAAAACTTGGATAGAAGGGGTACAAGCAGCTATGAATATCAGAGGATTGGAGGAAGATCAATGGATAGACAGAGAGGAATGGCGTTTGGTTTCCAGAAGACGGCGACAGCTGCCATGATACCGGATGATGATGATGATGATGATGATGATGACGATGAAAATATAAGGTCCTCCAAGATTATTTAACTAACAATTATCTAAGTCACTGGGTATATCAAACCCTGAGGTTAATTTCCGCGAGGACATAATCTCTCTATACATCCCTATCCTGAGATAATGATTTCCAATCATTCCCTGAGAGTATTATGAATTATTTAACAATTATTTACCTGTTTAAAAAGATTTTAGGTTATCATTTTTCGAAAAATTCTATTAGATATTTTTATTCTGGAAAACTATTCAAATCCACAATATTTTCTTTTATATTCATATGTTTTCATGAGAGAAAGTGCCAAATGTATTTATTGAATGCAAATTATCTGATCAAACTTGTGAAAAAAATACAGTAAGCACTTAAGAAAAAACAATAAATAAATGTAACATTTATATAATGCCAGCCATTCTAAATAATGGTTTAAATAGTAGGGGACCAAGAACTGAACCTTGAAGAAACATTTATTATTTATCTTCAACTCACCCTACTAAGAAGTGAACAGCAGCCTTTGACTACATCTGCTCTGGCGGAAGGTTGTCTGTCGAAGCGCAGTAGGCGGTTGATAGGTCGATGGCATCTACAGTACGCTCGTTCTAGAAGCAATAGAACGCAGGCAAGCAGGATCCCTGAGCCAAGTAGCAGAAATGTAGAGAAGAACTGTTCCAGTGCTAGGGGATCACTGCGGCTCTGCTTTTCCTTACTGAGAGGCTTGTTACACGCCCCCGTGAACCAGAACCTTCTCAGTCTTTCCAAATCACCTGTAATACATTGTATTCATAATCATATTAACAGCTCTTCAGTAAAAACTGGAGCATGTCCATGGCTAGTTACACACACACACACACACACACACACACACACACACACACATATATATATATATATATATATATATATATATATATATCCTTATTCTCGCAAAGGTCGTCAACAGATTGATCTGTCTAATTCATCCGAGGCTTGGTTTGAGACTTGAAAGCAAATGTAATTTTTTTCGCCCAATGGGTTGCTGGCCCAGAGGGGTATTATGTGGGGTTCCAACTAATGTAGCATTTCCTCTACATTAAGGTGATTTGGTTATGCTGATATATCAAAGAAAATCACAAATTTCACAAAAACAACGGGGATAATTAACAGTATAAGTTTAGTACAGAAGAACACAAGATTACGGCTTTATAAGGTTCTCGCAAGACCAGTATTAAGATATGGTAGTGAAGCATGGACAATACGAAGAAGAGATGAAAGCCGAATAACAGCAAATGAAATGTGATTTATGCACCGAACAGCAAGCTACACAAAGTGGGACCATAAAAGAAATGAGGAAATTATGGAAGAGTTGGATGTAGAACCCATTCTTCACCATATACAAAACTACCAGAACAACTGGAAAGCCCATCTTCAACGAATGCCGTCTCATAGAATTCCAAAAGCCATACTTCGCTACTGCCCCCAAAGGCAAAAGATCGCTGTGACGTCCAAAAAAGCGCTGGATGGAAAATTCCTCTTTGAGACCGTAACAGGCCACATGGCCTAATACTTGCATGGATGATGAAATGACTATATATATACAGGGTGTTTCAGAATAAGTTTTACAGACTTCTATGGGGTAGAAGAGGGGACTTAGTAGATAAACTTTTGATAAGGAACCCATGTCCGGAAATATACCATTTCGATGTAAAATATATTTCAAGATCATAACAAAATTGGCTGATATCGTGTCTTGTGTTTCAGAATAAGTATTACAGATTTCTAGGGGTTGTACTACAACTGTGGTTCCACGAGATGACCCTGTTGTTCGTTGCACAAAGTGTACATGCGACGTATGTTTTCTTACACATGCCACACAAGACCTGGTGCGTGCTCAATAATTTCTCCTGCCGCTAGATTTCGCGCAAGAAGATCTTCCGATTCGACAGGTGTATATATGACACAGTGTGTTTTCTACCACGATATACTTCCGAATTGAACTTAATCTGATGGGACATACTCCATTTATGCATGCAATAGGTTTAAAATACTGTTTTCGTCTTTTTAGTTGAATAACAGCAAATTAAAAACTTGTAATCGCTTGAGAAAACGATGGAAAGCATGTTCCCGTTATTAACTAACTAACTAACTAACTAACTAACTAACTGGCACTATCGAAGCCGTAGGTTCATGGCCGCGCGAACATAAGCTCTCCATACATCCCTATCCTGGGCCAATGTTTTCCAATCATCCCCTGTATAACATACTTTCCTCAAATCATAGTTAATGTTATTCTCCCATCTCATTCTTGGTCTACCAACTGGGCGTTTTCCCTCTGGTTTTCCTACAAGATGCTTCCATGCACGTCTTTCATTCCCCATTCGTGCCACATGTCCTGCCCATCGCAGTCTACGAGACTTAACTGTTCTCATTATATCTGGCTTCCTATAAAGACCATGTAATTTATTGTTATGCAGTCTTCTCTATTCACCTGTCTGTTCATCTCTCTTTGTTCCAAAATATTTCCTAAGAACTTTATTCTCAAATACTCGTAATCTCCTTTTCTTCCTTAAAGTAAGAATCCATGTTTCGCATCCATATGTTCCCGTTATTAGAATAGATAATTGATAAATTAATTAAACCTTTTAAGATCTCTTTGTAATTTTGATATTTCATATTTATTGAATATTTTGTGTTTTGTGTTACATGTTTATTTGCATATTTCATTGGATAATAAAAATCCGGCCTCTAGTTATAAATGTTGATGAAACAAAAAAATAAATTTTAACATATATTACATCCAAAGAAGTTTGACAAGCAATTTTGTTATAATTATATGCAATTAGTATAGTATACGCTTTTGTGTCAAATTAATTTTATTAGCTACGAAATTTGCATAAAAATAATGTAATTGGTTGTGTCAGAAAATAAACCAAAAACACTAGTTTGCTTTGATACTATTTATAGTTTGAGTGTTAGTGGTGTTTTGAATAAATGAACAGTATGCCTGTGTGTGTGTATCGACTACCTGTCGTCACTTCGTCACGAAATAGAATAAAATATTCAGAAGCACAAGTCTATTTCCGTCCTCACCATCTCGTGGATTCAAGTTAAACAAAATGGTTGCCATGGCAACGCTCTGCTTTCATCAAACAATATGTGTTGTTGCTAAGATATGGCGACAAAAATTCACGCAGATGTGTTTACAGACAGCAGTATTCCAAGAAAATCGTAAACAAACAAACAAAACATCAAAATAAGATGCAAAGGAGAAAGGAATCTTGACATAGTATATGATAAACTTCGTTTACGTATTGCATCTTACGAATCGTAAATAAAATAAGTAAGAAAAAGTTAAAATGACAGGACTTTTATTAACACAAAGAGATCTAATGAAGTTGAGAGGTGAAGACACAGACGATATTTTTTTTATTTACAGACGCTACTTGGCCTACTTATTCTCTCTCTTTCTAAAAAAAAAGGCAACAGAAAATATATAAAACTGTTACTCACCCAGTTATATGCATGTGAAACATGGACTCTTACTTTAAGAGAGGAGAAAATATTACGAATATTGGAGAATAAAGTTCTTAGGAATATTTTTAGACCAAATATATATATATGATATGAAAAAAAAAAAGAAAAAAGAATGCTTGAGTCGGGATTTGAACTTGAGTCTCTAAAGTCTGTGCCTTTAGCGCTCTAACCAACTGAGCTACCCAATACCCAATTGTGATTTATTTAATAAATATTCAAAGACTAAAAATTTTTTGTTAACATTTTTGCACGTATTTTTTTATTTCAAACACTATCAATAGCACAAAGATAAATTTACCTCATTATTATAGAGCTCTTTAAATTGCATATTCATGACGAAAATTATTCTCCTATCTTTCATAGTTTCAGAGAAGAATGTTACCAAAAAAAAATACAAGTTACGGGAAAATGTAAAAAAAAAAATGTGAACATTAACAGAACACAGAGACGCCATTTTTAAAAATCAATTTTGATGGGTTTAAATGACCAAAATCGACAAAACAATATTACACATCAATATAATAGATATAGATTTTTTTAAGTAAAAAGAAAAAATCAATTTTTTAAACCCAAATAAGTACTAGGTGCCCTTAACGAGATTTCTTAACAATTCAGATTTTTACTGTCGCCATTTAAATATTTGAGTGAAAAGGCCGACAAATGTTATTGAGATCCTTCCTATTTGAGGAATGAGGTACTGTTATGTACCATTAATACGGGACCTATGGATTTACTTTCCTTCTGAATGAAACAATTTTTACGTCCTAAAAAAGTCATCGACCACTATCGGGTTTGATCCGCGAACCTTGAAACCAGAGACGAGTACAGTAACCACTAGTCTACAAAACCGATATTTATAGACACTTCAACACTAAAGCTGTATGACGTCTGGAGTCTTTGATTGTATCCATAGGTTCTGTGTTTCTATTATTGTGTTTTCTTGAGTTTTATGTAAAGTTGCCAATTAATTTTAATTATACTAGGGCATTCGATAATAACACTGGGCAATAAAAAAAGAAACTTTTTTTTTGTCTCACAAAGAAAGGTATGTGATTCTGATAACATTTTTTTTTCCTGAATTCAAATATGATATCGATTTTTCTCCATCGTGCAAGGTTTCCGAGAGAACAGGCATTTGTAATTTCAAACACTTTAATATTTTCTACATTCGTAACTACACAATATTCGAACATTCAGACTCATCTAGAAAGTAAGAAATTATGATTTTCTGCTCTATTTCGCCTGTGGAGCATCCCTCTTGATGGTCCAACAATAATCGGCCAGCATATTAGGATTCCATTTGCCTTGATATCTCTTTCCCATAGCTGAAATCTCCTGAGTTAGCTCATTTGGTTTTGTTTTACAACGGACGAAAAAAACGTTTATTAAAAAAATAATTATTTAAATCCATTCATTGAAATTGAAATAAAAAACTGTGGGTGATGGAGACATTTCGAATACATATTTGAAAACACGATAAAAAACTGCATTAAGTACAACTATTGGTACTCATGAGACAAAAATCATGTTGAGTAGTGTATTTATAGACACTTCAGCATTTAAAGCCATATGGCGTGTGGAGTCTTTGATTGTATCCATAGGCTCTGTGTTTACATTATTGTGTTTTCTTGAGTTTTGTGTAGAAGTTGCCGATTCATTTTAATTATACTAGGGCATTCGATAGGCGAAACTGTTGTAAATCAGCGATCCGAGTAGTGACCATTGTAATCTTGTAGTTTGTTTTTGTTAAATCTGTAATAATGAAAGTGTCGAAAAAGCAATATTTTGTGAATACATTCACAGTTCTCACATTTAATAAAGTAATACCCTGAAAAGGTGTTCAGTAGAATTTGTTTGGAAGAAGGAATTGGAAAGTACCTGAATATCCACCAAATCTACCAGATAGGAGCCCTTGTGACTATAAATTAATCTCAAAGAACAAAGAACCTCTAGCAGGCATTCGATTACAATCAAAGCGGATATCCACAGAGTTCTAGATCGATCAAATGAAAGAGATATCCAGAAGTGGTGCTGCAGATGGAGTGCGCCGTTACAAGGATTTGGCAACATATAGTTAACTTGGAAAGAGAATATAAATGAAGTTCGTAATGTCAAAAGTAACCTAAATATTTTTTTTGAGAAGTTATAACAGTGTTGCCTTTACTTATCGAATGCCCTAGTAGTTATTATGAAATGATTGAATGGGTCCTGGTAGTGAAATTCAACCCTCCATCGTATCTTTACCTTGTCGTGGTGGAGTGGCTCGCGTGCTTAAATGATCCTGAGAGCTATGCCGGCGGTAGCATTGCTGCCGATAAGGTTACCGATGCCGGATTGGTCGAAGGTGATAAACCAGACGAAAAAATGACCTTGGTCGAAAGAATGATGATCTTTCACCGTAAAAATACAACCGTCAAGAAATGCGGACATGGATTCCACTGGGGTAAAATTTTCCGGAAGTCAAATAGTCGCCCATTCGGTTCTTCGGGTGGGGTCTGCTTCGAGAACCCATGCCAAAGGCTCAATCACAGGGACATTTTCCTAGGAACATGGAATGTTAGGTCTCATAGACTGCTATGGCAGGACATGTGGCACGAATGGGGAATGAAAGAAGAGCATGGAAGATTCTTGTAGGAAAACCAGAGGGAAAACGGCCAGTTTGTAGACCAAGAATTAGGTGGAAGAATAAAATTAACTACGATTTGAGAGAAGTAAATTATGCAGGGGATGATTGGAAAACATTAGCTCAGGATAGGGATGTATGAAGAGCTTATGTCCACGTGGTCATGAACCTACGGGTTCGATAGTTCCAGTGAGTTAGTTAATGAAATTCAAACTCAGAACTTTCCTTGAATACTGAACAAAACATGAGAGTAGCTTTAGTCGGATTGGTCGGTCCTGCAATTTGAACCCGGACCCTCCCAAATTCAGTTTCACACGGTTACACTTAGACAATTCGGTCATAACAGGTAACGTTTTATTGCGTCATTTCATACTTAAACATTAAGTTGGATCGCAAACATAAAGAGGCAAGTGTTAGAAAGGTCAACATTTTATCTATTATTTATTTCCCCGTGAGGGAAATTCATCTCCATGAAGTTGGTGATTATTTATTTATAGACTCATCTGCTTACAAAGGCCGAGTCCACGGGGATTCACCTCTAAGTGAGGCATTTTTATACGAGGCGCCCGCGAGAGACGGAAAGCTTCTGTAAGAGTAGACTTAAATTTAATTTAACGTATATTATATACTCTTTCTACTATTTTCATACAATGACGAGACATAATAATATATGAAATGTTTTCATTTATATTCAGCTGAACTCAGGAATATGTACCTGTCTAATAAAGAGTAAAAATGAGTGACATCACACAGTTTTGGATTTCACCATAACATATGTGTAATCAAGAGATTCCACGAACCGGGAGAAACGTGTGTATGCGAACTCTGCAACCAAGTCTGTGATCGATACCATATTGTGAGGTGTAACAAAATAACAAAACCACTACATGAATATGCAGAAGAGTAAATTAACCTTTCATAATACTCGATAGAGTGCTATTATTTTTATTATTATTATTATTATTATTATTATTATTATTATTATTATTATTATTATTATTATTATTATTATTATTATTATTATTATTATTATTATATATGCTCAAGAATATGAAGACACGGAGTTTATGTTCAGAAAATTATTAGACGAATACGATAAGTGGGGTTTGAAAATACATTTAGAAAAATCATTTTATATGGGATGTGGAGCCGAAACCGAAAATTTGATATTAGAAGATGAAAAGGGGTATATTAGAGGATGTGAAGAATTTGAGTATCTGGGAGTAAAATTACATATAGAGGATAAACAAGAAAGTGATATGAAGAACAGAATAAATAAAGGTAGAACTTTAACAGCAATGATGAATGGAGTCTTATGGAAGAGACATATAACCAGGAAAAAATAAGTTACAAATATATAATTCAATAGTGAGAAGTACTATCATATGTGGAGCTGATTTTGGAAATTCAACAAAAACTTAGAACAAAAACTTATGTCGATGGAAATGGATTTCTTGAGGAGAGCAGCATGATGCTCAAAATTGGACAAAATAAGAAATACTATCATAAGAGAAAAATGAATATTGGTTATTCAATAGTAGATTATATACGGTATAAGCAATTAAATTGGTATGGGCACGTACGACAAATGCAAGAAGAAAGATTACCCAGGAAAACACTGGAATGGTGTCCACCTGGAAGAAGGAGGAGAGGAAGACCTCGAAACTCGTGGATGAGGAAATAAGAACTGGAATGAGAGCAAGAGGACTGGAGGACATGGATTGGATGGAGAGAGACGAGTGGAGAAGAAAAATAAAACTTTAGACACAGAAAGATGTGTAAACATTAAAATTCTGTATATAAATAAATAAATAATAATAATAATTATTATTATTATTAAAACAAGAACAAAAACAATAGTAATAATAATAATAATAATAGTTATTATTATTATTATCTAACTAAAGTCACTGGTTCTATCGAACCCATAGGTTCTACCCCAATAGTATAACTCATTCTGTTGTGCGAGGGGAAGGAGGCAGTTTTTCTGGATCGAATCCCGGTATAACTGGCTTTTCATAGTTCTATTAAACAGTAGCTATATTCTGAGACCAGTCTGTGCGTATAATCTGTAGAGAAGCTGTTCGAAATAAGCTATCTACGCAGGGGCGGGCAAAAATGCACGGCCAATGAGGCCGCGGAAGGAAGTGCAGGAGGGAGACATTTCTCATTTCTCTCTTGTTGAATGTTCGCAACGGAATGGTTATGCAGGAATCGGAGGGATCGTAAACTGTCCAGCGTTCAACTTCAGACTGTCTTGAAAAGAAAAGGGCGCAAGCGCTCGTAGGCTCCGCCCTGTCTAACACAATGCGTGAATTTATCTTCACATTCTACGGACAGACTTTATGTGCTTGCACGTTCAAAAAAGTATTATGTGATTCAGAGGTTAAAATCTTCTCCTGATAGATCGTGACACGGTAAGACCGTGGAACGCATAAAACATCTAAAAGATAAATTAAACTATCATGGAACTGTCAACCATTACATGTCGAAACCTACATTGAAATTTCTCCCAGAGAAGCGTTGTGATGTACCAAGACCGTGTCCAAAAAATTATCTGCCGTTTTTAACTGCGAGGCACACAAATTGAAGACATAATCCAGCAATGACAACCCCATTGTGCGGAGGAAATTGACTCACTGTATGAGAGTGGGTGCTATGAGACGAGACGTGGCGCGGATGACACGTTTTGAGGGTTATCCAACCCACCAACTCAGGAGTTGTATTAGTTCCCTGAGTGTATGTTATGAATACATAGTCTTTTATATAGATTTTTTATTGTTTTATAGATTATTTTAATTATTCAAGCAATGTCTTTCGAAATAGAGTTTAGACATTCAAAGTCTGTTGAAATAGAGTTTAGACATGATATAGTTCAGAGCAAAGTTTTGCATAGCTAACTGTAAACATCCCTACATTTAGTTTATTGGAATGTTAGTGAGTACAGTTAGGGTAACTAGAGGTCAAATTGAGTATATAACACTTGAGAAGTGAGGGTCTCGTGTCTGTCTGTTGATGTGTGACAACCAGAGGTGTTGATGGGTGAGTAAGCTACATTTTTCTTAATATGTATTCTGTACTTTTATGATATGAATCAAGTACAATTAACATTTTTGATATTAAATTTTCAAAAAGGGATATAACATTTTTAATCATGTAGATTAGGTTAGATTTATAAATTCCACAACTCCCTCTTCTCAACCCCCCAAGGAAGTACTGTAGTTTTTAATATAGGCTTAGATTAGATTTAGGGCTAGAATACTTAGGGTTTCTAATTATTTATACTTTACTAATAAAATAGTTTAAAATAAGACTCCATTTGTTTATTTCAAAAAATGTATACTGTACATCCTCATACTAACGCTCGGCTAGATAAACGCTACCAGATTTTCCAAGTCCCGAAGGTCCTTTAAGCCTAAGAAATACAGTTTGGGTTTATAATAGTGTATATGAGAGATTTGACCCCGGATTTAAGTTAAGTGCAGCTAAAAGCGGCAGATCATTTTTTGGACACTGCCTTGGTAGATCACAACAATTCACTGAAAAAACAATGAAGGCAGGTTTAGGCATGCAATGTTTGATAGTTCTCTTGTAAACAGAGAGATATATAGAGATAGACCGTCCAGGACCTATTTACGGGTATGAACAATAATTAAACCATCCATTTTTAGGTAGAAATGCAATACGCTTTTATTACACGCTTTATATTAGCCTGACCTGTATCTATCTACGTAATGGAATATTTCAACACGATTTTCATCCACTTAAAAACATTGAATCGACTTGAAACTTTGTATACTTGTAAAGGACCAATGGCAATATAACAATTTCATAAATGATTTATAATATATAATAGGTTGCGGACTTATCGACCTTTTAGTCCATCGTATCCTCTGGTAGCTCAGTTGGTAGAGTGGTGGACTGTAGTGGTATATAATTTCAGTAATCCATAGGTCGCTAGTTCAAATCCGGCCCGGAGGATTTTTTAAGAAGAGTATTACTTTTAGCTCATATTACAATAGTATCGAATTCAAAGATATTTACATTTTTATCTCATTCTGTAAAATGTTAATGACAATTTTGTAAACTTACCACATTGTAATTTAACCAAAAAAATATGAGAAGGATACGATTAACTGTAACTATTTATCTATAGTAAAGTATTCTTCTTCTTCTTCTTCCTTCCAAGTATTAGGTCAAGGCCTGTTACGATCCTATAGAAAATTTTCCCTGCAGCTTCTTCCGGAAAATTCTCATATAAGATTTGAAAGCATAATAATAATCCCTTCGATTGGTTGCTGGCCAAAGGAAGGCAAGACCAGTGATGGGCCTGCCATCTTATAGCCTCTGGTCAGGCTTTTCTGGAGAAGAAAAGAAAATAAAGGAAAGAAGAAATGGAAGGAAGGAAAGAGTCCCTAGCCCTCGGATGCCCTAATAGCAACGGGGTCGAAAAAACAAGAGTTAACCAAGAGAGGTTAGATAGTAAAGTTAAAAGAGTGCAAAACACAAGTAAGTGGAAGAAATGTTTTTCTCGGCTTGGGCACCTCGTGGTCGCCATCCACATATCCCCTAGATGAGGACCCCTGAGGGAAGTAAAATATTCAAAAATATTATAATAATGTTAGATAATAATAATTTTATAAAATATATTTATATTCGTGCCTAGACACTAAAACTATCGTAAGCAATTAAATTTTCGCGTGGGATTCCAGTTTATGACAATCAATTAAACTAAAAATTAAAATAATAAATAATAGTTTTAAAAAACTAAAACAACATGTTTTATTAGAAAACCAAACTAAAAAAATAAAAAAATAAAAATAAATAATAGTTTTAAAAACTAAAACAACACGCTTTTTTTAGAAAGCTGAACTAAAAAATGAAAAATAATTTTAATTTCCAACACGCTTGGGATAACATTAAAGTGGTCAACAAAAAAAATCATCTCCAACACATCTAGAATAAAACTAGAGTTATCTACAAAAAAAATTATTTTATCATCAAAAGCGTGGGGTGCTTTTTATGGTTTTTACGTTTTCTTCTTAGAGACTTTACTTTTACCAATATCTGTTTATTATCAAATATATTAATTGATAAAGAGCACCCCACGCTCTTGATGGTAAAAGTACTGTTTTTTGTAGATAACTCTAGTTTTATTCTAGATGTGTTGGAGATGATTTTTATTGTTGACCACTTCAATTTTATCCCACGCGTGTTGGAAGAAAAAAATATTTTTCATTTTTTAGTTCGGTTTTCTAATAAAGCGTGTTGTTTTATTTTTTTAAAACTATTTTATATACTTAATTTTTATTTAACTCTAATAATATTATCTATAATATAAATATTTATCTGACTTCAAATAGTAGAAATATACTAGAGTTTCGACCCTAAATATATATAAATATCATTCAAAATAACTCCATAATGTGAACTATTTACTAAAATTTTAATGCTTATATCTTATAAATTTATAATATTTTAAATTTTTATTTCATACTTTGTCTCATTTACATGTTACGATTTTACAAAGTTGTCGAAAAATGTAACATATTACTATCAGTACTGTAATATTCACAAAAACTGGCACCAATTTACCAACATACGAGCAAACCTTTAAACGCATAATTTATTTTCAAGTAAACATTGAAAAATTGAAATTTATTTTATAATACACAAGTGAAAAAAGTCATTAGAAATTATACAAATGTATTATAAAATTATTTTATTAAGTTTTCAATGTTGGCATAATTCGATTCAGTTGAAATCTCCTGAGTTAGCTCATTTGGTTTTATTTTACAATGGACAAATGGACGAAAAAACGTTTATTAAAAAATAATTATTTAAATCCATTAATTGAAATTGAAATAAAAAAACTGTGGATGATGGAGAAATTCCGAATACATATTTGAAAACACGATAAAAAACTGCATTAAGTACTACTATTGGTACTCATGACACAAAAATCATGTTGACCAGTGTTATTGACTAAAGACAAACATGGTAAATGAATAAACACAATTTAAAACAAAGTAAGTCACATGACATAGTCAATTACATCTAAACTGTATGACATAATAAAACTAATCCTATTTTCTTTCAATTAAAGAATTGTAATTGACTATGTCATGTGGCATAGTTTGTTTTTAATTGAATTCTGTTTGTTCATTTATCATGTTTCTCTGTAGTCAATATTTAGTGTTGAAAATGACAGCTTCGCTATTGAAACATGTTGACTCTTAAATTTTAATTGGTGAAACGGGCACATTTCTCCTCTACTATTTAATTTTGTACTAGAGCATGCCATTAAATCTTTAGAGAATGAGGAAGGCTTACAACTCAATGGTATTAATAAGCTGTTAGTGTATGCTGATGATGTAGTATTGTTGGCCGATAGCGAGGAGATACTAAAGGACAACATGCACACACTATTGAGTAACACTAAGAAATTAGGACTGGAAGTAAATATCAATAAAACTAAATATATGGTCACACGTAGAAATACATTATATAATGGAAATGGACAGCTAATGATAAATGAGGAAAATTTTGAGGAAGTGGCTGAATTCAAATACCTAGGAACAATAATCACAAATAGGAATGAGATGCACAAAGAAATTAAACATAGGCTCAATTCTGGAAATGCGTGCTATTATGCATTGCAGAGACTCTTGATGTCCCAACTCCTTTCAAAAAACGTTAAACTGAAAATATATAAAATTGTTATTCTACCAGTTATATTATATGGGTGCGAAACATGGACTCTTACTTTAAGAGAAGAAAGGAGTTTACAAGTATTTGAGAATAAAGTACTTAGGAAAATTTTTGGACCAAAGAGAGACGAACAGACAGGTGAATGGAGAAGACTACATAACAATGAACTACATGGTCTTTATAGGAAGCCAGATATAATAAGAACAGTTAAGTCCCGTAGACTGCGATGGGCAGGACATGTTGCACGTATGGGGAATGGGAGACTTGCATGGAAGCTTCTTGTAGGAAAGCCAGAGGGAAAACGCCCAGTTGGTAGACCAAGAATGAGGTGGGAGAATAACATTAACTATGATTTGGGGGAGGTGGATTATATAGGGGATGATTGGAAAGCATTAGCTCAGGATAGGGATGTATGGAGAGCTTATGTCCGTGCGGCCATAAACCTACGGGTTCGATAGTGCCAGTGAGTAAGTAAGTAAGAAATGGGTACATTGACAAGAGGTTTCACGATTTTATCACCAAGAAGATCATTAGTTTATGAAATAATTTGTATAAATCGTTTTAGTGTATGTTCTAATGCCACCCCTGCACTATGTGTGGATAATGATCCGCGCTGAGAGGATAGATGGTGTTAATGTGGTCTATTTTCATTTTACGCACCACTTCGACAGACCACATTACGTATATGATATATTCTCGCATTGTGTACAGAGAGGAGTGTAGGATGAGAGTATGTATTTTGTGTTTGTGTAGTATAAAGTGTATTGTATGAGGCATGAAGAATAAAAGGGAGAAACCGAAACCCGATGCTGGCATGTAGTCTACTCTTATCGAAAAGCACCAAGGGGGCCATCAGGTTTAGCATCTCCATCCGATGTACGAATGGCTATCAAAAGTACTATATATCTTCCTAAGATACGTACAGCGGATATGTTTGAAGATTAATGTTGGGATCTGGTGTACAATATTGCGATTAATTCCAGCCTCATGGGCTATTGGTAAGCGTTTCTCACTGCTGTTCGTGAGTTCCCGGGTTCGATTCCCGGTCAAACCATAGGAATTTTTCCTTAAAGGAATCATTCCTGTGGTTGCCCACGGTCTGGAATGCAGGTTAAAAACTCTCCTTATCATTTATCATCCATCATATCATCGGGTTAACGTAACTTCGCCTTCTAGGTGCCCCAACGTCAGAAGTGGGTTACAATTACGCCAATGTCAAGAGAGAACACCAGAAATGTCGAAATGACAACCTGGGGCATTGAAATATATATATATATATATAATAGGAAGAAGTGAATTAGCTATGAAGGATGCATTTATTAGCCTAGAGAAGGCAGCGAAAATAATGAATCTTAAAATTAACCAGGCCAAGACAAATTATATGCCGGTGATTAAAGGTAAATGTGAAGCTTGTCCATCTAGTTTGGAAGTTGGTGGAAGTTGGCGCATATAAATTTGGACTGGTTCATAGCTTTATTTATCTAGGATCTGAAATAAATTGTAGAAATGACAATTCGGCTGAAATTCATCTGCGGATCATGGCTGCAAACAAATGCTTTTTTGGACTCAGGAAAATGTTTAGATCTCAGTTTACATCTAGAAAGACAAAAATACTCATGTATAAAGTTTTCCTTAGACCAGTGTTAACATATGCATCAGAAACCTGGACCATGTTGAAATCTGATGAGGAATTATTAGGGCGTTTTGAAAGAAAGATACTGAGATCCATTTTTGGTGCCACGAAAGAAAATAATGTATGGAGTAAGAGATACAATAATGAATTGTATAAACTGTACAATCAGCCGGATATTCTATATTTTGTTAAAGTTAATAGATTGGATGGGCTGGACACATTATTTGTATGGACAGCAAAAGGATTATAAAAGAAACTTACAAGGAGCAACCTCTATTTGCCAGAAAAGTTGGAAAACCTAAATTAAGATGGGAGGATAGTATAATTCAAGACATTAAGATTTTTAAAATAAAAAACTGAAAGAATGAAGCTCACAACAGGGGAGTCTGGCATAAGCTTCTGAAGGCAGCCACGGCCCACATGGGGCTGTCGAGCCATTGATGATGATGATATATATGTATTATATACGAGTATATATGTATATACATATATATATATATATATATATTATACACACTTACTTACGTACTCACTGGCACTATCGAACCCGTAGGTTCATAGCCGCGCGAACATAAGCTCTCCATACATCCCTATCCTGAGCCAATGCTTTCAAATCATTCCCTGTATAGTCTACTTCCCTCAAATCATAGTTAATGTTATTCTCCCACCTCATTCTTGGTCTACCAACTGGGCGTTTTCCTTCTGGCTTTCCTACAACAAGCTTCCATGCACGTCTTTCATTCCCCATACGTGCAACATGTCCTACCCATCGTAGTCTACGAGACTTAACAGTTCTTATTATATCTGGCTTCCAATAAAGACCATGTAGTTCATTGTTAAGTAGTCTTCTCCATTCACCTGTCTGTTCATCTCTCTTTGGTCCAAAAATTTTCCTAAGTACTTTATTCTCAAAAACTCGTAATCTCATTTCCTCCCTTAAAGTAAGAGTCCATGTTTCGCACCCATATAATATAACTGGTAGAATAATAGTTTTATATATTTTCAGCTTAACGTTTTTTGAAAGGAGTTGGGACGTCAAGAGTCTCTGTAATGCATAATAGCACCCATTTCCAGAATTGAGCCTATGTTTAATTTCTTTGTGCATCTCATTCCTATTTGTGATTATTGTCCCTAGGTATTTAAATTCAGCCACTTCCTCAAAATTTCCCTTATTTGTCATTAGCTGCCCATTTCCATTATATAATGTATTTCTACGTGTGACTATATATTTAGTTTTATTGATATTTACTTCCAGTCCTAATTTCTTAGTGTTACTCAATAGTGTGTGCGTGTTGGCCTTTAGTATCTCCTCGCTATCGGCCAATAGTACTACATCATCAACATAAACTAACAGCTTATTAATACCACTGAGTTGTAAGCCTTCCTCATTCTCTAAAGATTTAATGGCATGCTCTAGTACAAAATTAAATAGTAGAGGAGATAGTGCATCTCCTTGCTTCAACCCATTCTGGATTTCAAAAGTGTCCGAAAACTGTTTGCGTAGGCACCCTACTCTTTGTGCCATTTAGACACATTCGTGTAAGTCTAACTAACTTTTTAGGAATTCCGAACTCCAGCAGGATACTATATAACTTCTCCCTCTTAATTGAATCATATATATATATATATATATATATATATATATATATGGCGAATAAAAATTGTACATCAGCATCTCTCCTGGCCCCGAAATTGAATTTAAAAAAAATTATATTAAATTAATTTACAATCAAAATTTTCAACCCCGCCGGGTCTCGTAGCTGGACCTGCTAGTCAGCAAGCAGGCATGCTACCAACTGACCCAAAATGGCGGACTTTTAATATATATTAAACAATTAAAAATATTTTTTAACTACAGTTAATCATAAAGAAGAGCTGTGAATGAACACGATTTATTTACCAAATATGTTCGGTAGAGTAAACTTTAGTGAACACAAACCGCTCTCTAAAATATGTTACATGTTCAGCAACTTGCTTAGGTTTTAAACGTATCCTTGTACGTTTTTGTGACTGGTTTGCGAAAGATTAATATATTTTTTTATTCAAAGAATTGATTGGAAGTGGGCACACCCTATATCTTGCATGCGTGCACGTTTCCCGATGGAGTAATGAAACGTACATTTTCCAGGTCGCTGGTGTAACTATGGATACCAACCATACTTCTCTTACCAAGAATTGGAGTTACGCGTGCAATTAACAATATTAAAACAAATATTTATCCGCAATGTTGGCAACACAAGCACACATTTTCATTTCACACAAATTTAACCCCTGTTTTTAATTACACAATTCTATTATTTATGAATTATATGAAACCTTTTGTATTCACCATATCAAGTCTTTCATTTAGTAATTAATTTTATTATACAGAGATAATAACCAATATAAAGAATTTGCTTGAAAATTAGGTTTCATACACAGATATAACAATAATAATAACAACAATGACAATAATAATAATAATAATAATAATATAATAATAATAATCATCATCATCATCCGGTATCATGGTAGCGCCGTCTTCCGGAAACAAAACGCCATTCCTCTCTATCCATCCATTGATCTTCCTCCATTCCTCTGATATTCATAGCTGCTTGTACCCCTTCTATCCAAGTTTTCTTCGGTCTTTCTCTCTTCCTCCTTTCCATTGGGATCCATTCCATAACAATTTTTGGCAATCTTTGCTCTGGCATTCGTTTGACATGACACTGCAACCTTTTCTTTTCTATGATGTCTATGATGTCCGGCTCCTCTTGTACACCCATAATTTCCCTTATTTCTTTATTTCGTATTCTATCCATTCTAGATAATAATAATAATAATAATAATAATAATAATAATAATAATAATAATAATAATAATAATAATAAATAATAATAATAACAGTAGTAGTAGTAGTACCTTTATTTTACCTGGCAGCGTTAAGGCCTTAAGACCTTGCCTACTACACAATCAGGTTAAAAAATACAAAAAAAATCTTACATTTAAATTATAATAAACAAAATTATTACATAGTATATCTACAATATTTCAAATATCTAGGAACAATAATCACAAATAGGAATGAGATGCACAAAGAAATTAAACATAGGCTCAATTCTGGAAATGCATGCTATTATGCATTGCAGAGACTTTTGATGTCCCAACTCCTTTCAAAAAACGTTAAACTGAAAATATATAAAACTATTATCCTACTCTTACTTTAAGGGAGGAAAGGATATTACGAGTATTTGAGAATAAAGTTCTTAGGAAAATTTTTAGACCAAAGAGAGATGAACAGACAGGTGAATGGAGGAAACTACATAACAGTGAGCTACATGATCTTTATGGGAAGCTAGATATAATGAGAACAGTTAAGTCTCGTAGACTGCGATGGGCAGGACATGTGGCACGAATGTGGAATGAAAGACGTGCATGGAAACTTCTTGTAGGAAAACCAGAGAGAAAACGCCCAGTTGGTAGACCAGGAATGAGATGGGAGAATAACATTAACTATGATTTGAGGGAAGTAGATTATACAGGGGATGATTGGAAAACATTGGCTCAGGATAGGGATGTATGGAGAGCTTATGTCCGCGCGGCCATGAACCTACGGGTTCGATAGTGCCAGTGAGTTGAGTTGAGTTATATCTACAATAGGCCTATATTTTATTTTACTCTAGATGTAACGAAGAAAATATAAAACGTACGATATAGAAACATGAGAAAAAATACTATTAATGACAAAGAATAAAATTTAGATCTGGAGAATTTAATTTATTTAACAATACTTAATTCTATAAGCGTGACTTAAAAGTGTGAAGTATGCCGAAACCCATGATATCTTGAGGGAGGGAATTCCAGGAGCGGGAAGAAGCTGCTGTGAAAGAAGTAGAATAAGATGAAGTGCTGTGGAGAGGAATTGCTAGCAGACTTTCTGGTGACCTTCTCTTAATATTGTGGTTAGAAGATAACTTCTCAAATCTGGGCGCCAAATAACTAGGAGTGTAGGAATTCAAAAGCTTTAAAAAAGTGAAAGTGCAATTTACGTGTGTCACTAAAACCGAGACAAGAGAGATTATTGTAGTGTTCGAAAATACGATCAAACGGAGGATATTTAAAAATGAAACGAACGCAAGGATTATGAACACGCTGCAGCGTCTGCAAGCGAATATCCTATCTCGTATCAATGGGTTTAGTTAGGATGAAAGCGAAGGTGGAAGAACCTGTCATCTGTTAGGTTGCAACTTACGTACTTAAGTAGTCATTGCGCTACAATAAAAAAAATGCAAATTTATAAAAAAAATTACATTATGAAATAAAACTATAGTGATTTAAGTTAAAATATTGTTTAGATATTGAGGATGTATAAAACTTACCATTTTCACGGTATTCCATAAGTTGTTGATTAACGAGGTCTCGGAATTTGGAATGTCGTGGGAATCCAACCCCGTACCCTGTCATGGCGAACCAAGAACCCACAGTGAGCAGGACACAGTCAGAATCCTGTCCCACCAAGTATTCCAGGACTGTGGCGTCGTAAATAAATGCATCCAAGTTCCTAAACACAGGACATTTCTAAACTTACGATTGAGATGGATTCAAAACACAGCTGTATGTAGTATAGCTACAAAGGTAGAAATGTCCACTATCATAAAATATCAATTTCACTCTACAGAAAACTTAACTTGATATAATAATTTTCACTTATACAATATGCAATGGTGTAACAGCCAAATGTTGGGCTTCTCCTTTGTTAGGAGTTGGAGACGAAGTTCATTTAGTTATGCTTATTTCTCTAAAGATGTCATGAATGGTATGCGGTCAACATATCGATCCAGAGATACATCTACATTAGTAATCAACTGAGGTATTACTAGGATGAATAAGATCGGTAAATTTTACTTAGAGGCATCTTTAATCAGGCTTAAGGATCTTTTACGAGACTGAAAATCTTCAAACTTGGGACCAACGGTTTAAATTCCCTCCCGGAGGATTTGCCTTTGAAGAAATACCAACAACCTGGAATGAAGGAATTATCTGTCCTGTGTTCAAGAAAGGAGATAAACTGTTATGTAATAATTAAAGACCTGTAACTCTCTTGAACATAGCATACAAGATTTTTGCAATTATATTAAACAATAGACTTTTAGAAATAATAGATGGGAAAATGAGTGAGGCCCAAGCAGGATTCAGACCAAACAGATCAACAATAGACAATATCTTTGTAATGAACCAAATCTTTGAGAAATGTCACGAATACAATATTAACTTATATAATATATTTGTTGATTACTCCCAAGCTTTTGATACTGTACATCGACACAAAATAACTGAAAGTCTAAGTGAATATGAGATACCTCAAAAATTAATAAAATTAATAGCCTTAACCTTGGTAGATACTAAAGTAAGATTAAAATGTAGCAACGCACTCAGCGATGCGATTGAAGTAAACTCTGGGGTCAAACAGGGAGATCCTTTATCTATGACATTATTCAGTATAGTAATGGATATGGTCTTAATCTGTCTTAACCAATGGATTGGTCATGCTTTCAGTTATATGGCGGCACCTGTACCCAGCGTTTCCTTTTCCATTCTTGTTCGAAATCATAGAATGTAAGTAAATATTTTTAGTTAATAGTTAATTGTTAAGTTAAGGAGTTAAGATGAGAGTTTTTAGGTGAAATTTAAATTTTAATCTGTCTTAACCAATGGATTGGTCATGCTTTCAGTTATATGGCGGCACCTGTACTCAGCGTTTCCTTTTCCATTCTTGTTCGAAATCATAGTTAATAGTTAATTGTTAAGTTAAGGAGTTAAGATGAGAGTTTTTAGGTGAAATTTAAATTATAATCTGTCTTAACCAATGGATTGGTCATGCTTTCAGTTATATGGCGGCACCTGTACTCAGCGTTTCCTTTTACATTCTTGTTCGAAATCATAGAATGTAAGTAAATATTTTTAGTTAATAGTTAATTGTTAAGTTAAGGAGTTAAGATGAGAGTTTTTAGGTGAAATTTAAATTTTAATCTGTCTTAACCAATGGATTGGTCATGCTTTCAGTTATATGGCGGCACCTGTACTCAGCGTTTCCTTTTCCATTCTTGTTCGAAATAATAGAATGTAAGTAAATATTTTTAGTTAATAGCTAATTGTTAAGTTAAGGAGTTAAGATGAGAGTTTTTAGGTGAAATTTAAATTTTAATCTGTCTTAACCAGTGGATTGGTCATGCTTTCAGTTATATGGCGGCACCTGTACTCAGCGTTTCCTTTTCCATTCTTGTTCGAAATCATAGAATGTAAGTAAATATTTTTAGTTAATAGTTAATTGTTAAGTTAAGGAGTTAAGATGAGAGTTTTAGGTGAAATTTAAATTTTAATCTGTCTTAACCAATGGATTGGTCATGCTTTCAGTTATATGGCGGCACCTGTACTCAGCGTTTCCTTTTCCATTCTTGTTCGAAATCATAGAATGTAAGTAAATATTTTTAGTTAATAGTTAATTGTTAAGTTAAGGAGTTAAGATGAGAGTTTTTTAGGTGAAATTAAAATTTTAATCTGTCTTAACCAATGGATTGGTCATGCTTTCAGTTATATGGCGGCACCTGTACTCAGCGTTTCCTTTTCCATTCTTGTTCGAAATCATAGAATGTAAGTAAATATTTTTAGTTAATAGTTAATTGTTAAGTTAAGGAGTTAAGATGAGAGTTTTAGGTGAAATTTAAATTTTAATCTGTCTTAACCAATGGATTGGTCATGCTTTCAGTTATATGGCGGCACCTGTACTCAGCGTTTCCTTTTCCATTCTTGTTCGAAATCATAGAATGTAAGTAAATATTTTTAGTTAATAGTTAATTGTTAAGTTAAGGAGTTAAGATGAGAGTTTTTAGGTGAAATTAAAATTTTAATCTGTCTTAACCAATGGATTGGTCATGCTTTCAGTTATATGGCGGCACCTGTACTCAGCGTTTCCTTTTCCATTCTTGTTCGAAATCATAGAATGTAAGTAAATATTTTTAGTTAATAGTTAATTGTTAAGTTAAGGAGTTAAGATGAGAGTTTTTATGTGAAATTTAAATTTTAATCTGTCTTAACCAATGGATTGGTCATGCTTTCAGTTATATGGCGGCACCTGTACTCAGCGTTTCCTTTTCCATTCTTGTTCGAAATCATAGAATGTAAGTAAATATTTTTAGTTAATAGTTAATTGTTAAGTTAAGGAGTTAAGATGAGAGCTTTTAGGTGAAATTTAAATTTTAATCTGTCTTAACCAATGGATTGGTCATGCTTTCAGTTATATGGCGGCACCTGTACTCAGCGTTTCCTTTTCCATTCTTGTTCGAAATCATAGAATGTAAGTAAATAGTTTTAGTTAATAGTTAATTGTTAAGTTAAGGAGTTAAGATGAGAGTTTTTAGGTGAAATTTAAATTTTAATCTGTCTTAACCAATGGATTGGTCATGCTTTCAGTTATATGGCGGCACCTGTACTCAGCGTTTCCTTTTCCATTCTTGTTCGAAAATCATAGAATGTAAGTAAATATTTTTAGTTAATAGTTAATTGTTAAGTTAAGGAGTTAAGATGAGAGTTTTTAGGTGAAATTTAAATTTTAATCTGTCTTAACCAATGGATTGGTCATGCTTTCAGTTATATGGCGCCACCTGTACTCAGCGTTTCCTTTTCCATTCTTGTTCGAAATCATAGAATGTAAGTAAATATTTTTAGTTAATAGTTAATTGTTAAGTTAAGGAGTTAAGATGAGAGTTTTTAGGTGAAATTTAAATTTTAATCTGTCTTAACCAGTGGATTGATCATGCTTTCAGTTATATGGCGGCACCAGTACTCAGCGTTTCCTTTTCCATTCTTGTTCGAAATCATAGAATGTAAGTAAATATTTTTAGTTAATAGTTAATTGTTAAGTTAAGGAGTTAAGATGAGAGCTTTTAGGTGAAATTTAAATTTTAATCTGTCTTAACCAATGGATTGGTCATGCTTTCAGTTATATGGCGGCACCTGTACTCAGCGTTTCCTTTTCCATTCTTGTTCGAAATCATAGAATGTAAGTAAATATTTTTAGTTAATAGTTAATTGTTAAGTTAAGGAGTTAAGATGAGAGTTTTTAGGTGAAGTTTAAATTTTAATCTGTCTTAACCAATGGATTGGTCATGCTTTCAGTTATATGGCGGCACCTGTACTCAGCGTTTCCTTTTCCATTCTTGTTCGAAATCATAGAATGTAAGTAAATATTTTTAGTTAATTGTTAATTGTTAAGTTAAGGAGTTAAGATGAGAGTTTTCAGGTGAAGTTTAAATCTTAATCTGTCTTAACCAATGGATTGGTCATGCTTTCAGTTATATTGCGGCACCTGTACTCAGCGTTTCCTTTTCCATTCTTGTTCGAAATCATAGAATTTAAGTAAATATTTTTAGTTAATAGTTAATTGTTAAGTTAAGGAGTTAAGATGAGAGTTTTTAGGTGAAGTTTAAATCTTAATCTGTCTTAACCAATGGATTGGTCATGCTTTCAGTTATATGGCGGCACCTGTACTCAGCGTTTCCTTTTCCATTCTTGTTCGAAATCATAGAATTTAAGTAAATATTTTTAGTTAATAGTTAATTGTTAAGTTAAGGAGTTAAGATGAGAGTTTTTAGGTGAAGTTTAAATCTTAATCTGTCTTAACCAATGGATTGGTCATGCTTTCAGTTATATGGCGGCACCTGTACTCAGCGTTTCCTTTTCCATTCTTGTTCGAAATCATAGAATGTAAGTAAATATTTTTAGTTAATAGTTAATTGTTAAGTTAAGGAGTTAAGATGAGAGTTTTTTGGTGAAGTTTAAATCTTAAAACAACTTGATCTAAGAGGAAATATTTCAACAAGACTAAAAGAGTGTCTTGCATATGCTGATGATGTAATAATAACAGCAAGAACAAAAAATTCCCTACTGGAAACCTTTGACAAATTGAAAAATGAAGGTATAAAATATGGGCTTGTAATCAATCTAAATAAAACAAAATATTTAAGATGTATGAGAAATAAAACAAATTTGACTGAACTAACTATAAATAGTGACTGTATTGATCAAATTAACTCCTTTATGTACCTAGGTACAATACTAAACGATAATAATACTGTTGAAGAAGAAATCAAAACAAGAATATCGCAAGGGAATAACGTATATTTTGCTAATTTTGATATATTCAAAAGCAAATTAATATCAAAAAATGTTAAATTCAAATTATATACAGCAATAATAAGACCAATCATATGTTATGGAGCTGAAACCTGAGTACTAAAAGAAGCAGATAAACTAAGACTATTAACGTTTGAGAGGAAAATATTTAGAAGAGTGCTAGGTCCAGTAAAGGAAAATGGAAATTGGAGGTTGAGAGGGAATGACGAATTATACCTCAAGAATAATAAAGAAAATATAGTTAGTTTCATCAAATCCAAAAGATTACAATGGTTTGGACATACACTAAGAATGCCAAAGGGAAGATTGCCGAATGATATTTTGAATTGGAAGCCACAAGGAACAAGACCAAGGGGAAGACCCAAGGATCTATGGGAAGATGACATAATTGAAGATTTGAGAGAAATGGGGATTTTTGATTTGAAATCCACTGCACAAGATAGGAAGAAGTGGCGTAAACTGGCTGAGAAGGCCAAGACATTCCACTGGAAGTCGTAGAGCCTGACGAAGAAGAAGAAGAAGGATTTGCCTTTGGATTTTTTCCATCCTAAAACATTCATCTACCCTAGCCGGATATGAATCTGCGACCATCGGGACCAGAAGTAAGGAACATAACCACTAGTCCGGTGGATAATCTATTTAATACTGTATTATTTGCTAAAAACTTTCAAAAGCCTCCCATCTCGGTAGACTAGTGGCCACCGTATTATCATCTGTGTCCGAGGTTCGTGAGTTAAATCGTGGCAACGGTTGATGCATTTTTCGGAAAGAAAGTAAACGAATCAAACATATTTTAGATTTTTTTTATTTCATTCTTATTTATAGACACTTTAATATTTAATATCATATCGCATCTACGTTATTTAGATGTAATAGTAGTAGGGTGTTTATTCTAGTATTTAATAGGTGTTTTCTATTGAATTTTGAAAATTGATTTATTCACGAATTTTCAAATTATGTTTATGAATACATGGATTACGATAATAGATACCCAACCTTAACAACTGAATAAAAATAAGAAGAATTATTTGTCAGTATGATCGACAACAATATATGAACCCGAATACCAATTTTAAACGTCTTTATCTGAGCCACTCGTTTGATCTGAGACCAGGCATATAGGCTTATTACCACGTCGTCACCCGAGATATCACAAATATAGGGTGTTTCAGAATAAGTATTACAAACTTCTAGGGGTTGTAGAGGGGACTTAGTAGATACAGTTTTGATAAGGAATCCACGTCCAGAAACGTACCATTTCGATGTAAAATAGGTTAGATGATGGAAACAATTGGCTGATATCGTCTGTATTATGTTTGAGAGTAAGTATTACAGACTTCTAGGGGTTGTACTACATGCGTGGTTGCACGTAGGAACCTGGCGTTCATGTTGTTCGTTGCACAAAGTGTACCTGCAACACATGTTTTCATACACGCGCCCCACAAGACATGGTGTGTGCTCAATAATTTCTGCTGCCGCCAGAACTCGTGCAAGAAGATCTTCCTCCGACTAGACAGGTCATAATAGAAGTCTGTAATACTTATTCTGAAACACAAGACACTATATCAGCCTATTGTGTTTCGATCTTTAAAATTATTTTACATCGAAATGGTACGTTTCCGAACATGGGTTCCTTATCAACACACTATCTACTAAGTCCCCTCTGCAACCCCTAGAAGTCTATAATACTTATACTCAAACACCCTGTATATTCATACATTAATTGTGTTAACAAATAGTAAGCATTACAAAGAATGCACAAAATGTATATCAACCTGATTTAATTAGTCTGGCTTATTTTTAGAGATGAGGTCTATTGAAATACATGTAAACAAAATGTATTATCCGAGGAGAATTAATTAAACTTCAATACACAATAACATGAGCATGATCATGGTGTAAATATAGTGTATAAAAGAAGGACACACTGCGATCAATAACATCTCTATTTTATTATTATTGTGATCTTTAGCGACAGATTTTTTTATACTAGAACGAAGAACAACTAATTAGATTACATACAGTCCAATATTATTAATATATTGTCACTGGAATGGCCAGGATTTTTCCTTTACGTTATTTCGGTTTAAATGAACACACTGATGTTGTTTAAAATCTCACTTACACTTTATTTCTTTCCACAAATTAAGGGGTAAACTTTTAATCACAATTTTCACTCACAATTAATCTTCTCCTAATGTTTATCTCCGTCACAATTATTTAACTGTCACTGATGAATCAATTCACCACAATTTCTCGTCCAACACGAGAATAACTGGTGTCTATCCTTGCCTCAAATACATAGGCAGTGAGGAACTTTCTGAATATGAGGTCGGGACACTTCCTAATACGGAAGTTTCTAGCCACCGATATTTCCCGAAAAGGGAAGGAGATGATGGTAAAGACGTCTGGAACCACAACCCAGACACTTTGGCCGGTTTGCGCGGGCCTTTTGACTCGCAATTGGCGACTCAAAATCTATTCCGACCAATGCGAGACCAATATTCTCGGAATTAAGGATCTCAGACGAAATGCATCTGAATTATAAATTGTAGACATTTATGCACATTTAATACTCTAATCCACTTGCAATTAAAAGGGCTATAGAATGGTTTGGGATGACTTCTTATCTTCATTGGAGATTGGATAAAGTCCAACAGTTATGTATTAAATATATTTTGACAGCCGCGATGGACTAGTAGTTATATTCCCTGCCTCTAGTACAGAGAGTCGGAAGTTGAAACAGGGCCGGGATCGATGGATTTTTTGAATCGAAAAATCCAAGGTGTCCGGGAGGAACTTTTAAGATTTTCAGGCTGTAACATAACCGCAAGTCTGAATATAAAAGTCTCTGTGTAAAATTTAACAGACTTTCATCCAAGTAATATCATAGTTGCCTACTAGATGTCTCATTAAGGCGATGTCCTAACCACATTGACGTATATAGATAAATAATCGTAACTAAATTACCTTGGTTAAAACAATATTCCATAAAAGCAAATTTAAAACATTTAGGACATAAATGAAATGAAAACTTACCCTTCCTTGACCGCCTGGACACCCTGTATAACGGGACCTATTGAACGGTCTCATATAGGCGTGCATTGTAGGGAAGTTTCTGCGAAGAACAGCGTCTGTGTTTCCATGCGGAATTGTGCCGAACCTAAAGGGCGGCTTCAGGGAATGTGGGTTACTTAACTGAAATTAAACACACAAGTTCATTAGATACAAAAGTAATATGAGCTTAAAAATAGATTCAAAATGCAATTTATAAAATATTCTACAGCACTCACATGAGAGGTTCTTGAACTCTTTCTCTGAAATTAATGCATATCTTGAATAACTATACAGGGTATTTCAGAATATGTATCACATACTTCTAGGGGTTGTAGAGGGTAATTATTAGATAAAGTTTTGATAAGGAACCCGTGTCCAGAAACATGCCATTTCGATGTAAAATAAGTTTTAAGATCGATACACAGTGGGTTGATATCGTGTGTCGTGTGTTTCAGAATAAATATTACAGACTTCTAGGTATTGTACTATACCTATCGAGTCAGAGGAACAATCGTCAAAAAACGCGGACGTGGGTGTTCCACTGAGGTAAAAGTTTCCGGAGGCACGAATGAGAAATGAAAGTGGGGTATGGAAGCTTATTGTAAGAAAACCAGAGGGAAAAGTCCCGGTTGGTGCACCAAGATTGAGGTAGGAGAATTATCCATGATTTGAGGGAAGCAGATTATGCAGGGGATGATTGAAAAACATAAGTTCAGGATAGGGATGTGTGGAGAATTTTTTTCTGAGGGGCCATGAACCTATGGGTTCGACAGTGCCAGTGAGTTACAGTTAGATTTGTACCGATATTAGGTATAGGCATTGTTTCCCAGTATCTAATAATAAAAAGGTATCCTAATCAAATATAACATTGGCCAAAATATAAAAAGAGTAATAACAATCCAAATTATACCGAGTTTATATTCAAAATAATCAGGGAACAATTTTTAGTATAATAGAAATAGAAATAAATTGATAACTAGAACAATATACGATTTTGATATATAGCTTATTAAATTAAATACATCATAAAGTTATTACTCAGGAAAGGCACGTATATTTCATGGGTTTTCCAGTGGCAGCGTGCCGAATACAATGGGGAAAAGAATCTGAACTGTCCCTTTGTAACAAAAGACTCGGCAAGGTAGGTACCTGTCAAACTCGACATAAATCCCCAAGCTAACAGGTGACATTTCAAACAATAAGATATTGACATGACAGGTGACGTCTTTATCGGAGACGTGACATTAGCGAGTCGTTATACGAAAATAAATATAATTATTCTACCAACATAAGAAAAATATATGGAAGGTTTGAACATCCCTCAGTAATGGAGAATGGGCGTAAACCAGCCCCAAAACTTGTAAAATTGGTTAATTTGTAAGGAGGTCCAAAGCATACATGTGGGCGGGATCACCAAATACCTAATACCCAAATAAATTTTTCGCGAAGAGAATCGCACATCAGTTAGTTGCTGGCCCTCAGCCTAATAGATCAGTTAGTTGTTAGCCTTACTTCAAACAGGGCACATTGCTAGATCATCTCCTACATTGTGCTTTGGAGCTCTAGAAAACAGTCGGAGGGCCGACCAGTGTATACATATAGGTAAATAAAGTAGTCAACTGTGTTAACTCCACGGCAGCCTCCAGTGATTTCCTATTAACGTATCACGTTAATCTTCCTTGCGTCACCTTTGATAGGAATCCAGCTCTTACCGAACCCTGACCTGAGCTAGTCCCGAGCAACAATTTAGTCCTCGTATCTTTTCCTGGACACCAATTAAACCATCCCGGACTAATCCTGTCCCAGATTATATTTTTAGTGTTGTTTATTTTTTCAATGTCTCTCCTTAGTTAAAATTATATTTATAATTTCTTTTGAGAGACAAATTTTGAAATGGCTCGGGCAAGCAAAATTCTTATATGTGGCTCAGGCTGGAATGTTAATGAGTGAATAATTTCTAGTGACATATACATTAAATATCGTTTGAAGGCAGGGAACCTACACCGAATGACGTTAGAACCCTCACCTGTATCAATTTTTAATCTGCTCCGTTTGCATTGATCGATTATTTAGAGAGCTGGTTAAATAAATAAATGAATAATAACAATACATTAAGCAGAGAGCAACCACATAAACTAATGGTGATAGATATTGACTTTTGAAGGAGGGCTTCCAGAAATTCAACAAGAGACAAAATTAGAAATACTAAATGAGAGAAATATTGGATGTTAAAAATATATTCTACAAGTTATTCATGGAAGTTGACTGAAATGATATCACCACCTAAAGAGGATGTCGGATGTCAGATGACAGTATACCTAAGAAGATATTAATAAACTTCTCCCTAAGACACGTGTTCACGTGGACCGCCACACATGGATTCCACTACAGAGCATGTACGATAAAAGGGTTCAACCTCGCATCGAACCAGTGCCTCTGCAAGTTATGTGACCAAAAATGTCAACAATACCACCTTGTTGACTGCATAGCAAGAAGAAAGCCACTAAAATTCTATGCAGACGATAATAATTTTCAGTGATTGTATTATAATGTACACAGTGTGTTTAATAAATCTTTATATGTAAGAAGATAATTTCTGAATCGAAAGGCATCGGAATAAAAGAGTGATCAGAAGAACAGTGGCTTCAGGACACCTGGTAGAGTTCGCTTGCAAAGTTTTATGCCTAGTCAACGTTTTAAACAAACTGTATTTTCTATGGAACTACACTACCTAGGACAAAAAAAATTACAGCCAATTAAGGCAGGTTTTCTTATGGTACTACTGTCATTGATTTTTATCTAGCCTTAATTGCTTTCATTTCACCAGGGGTTCAAATCCTGTAGTAATTTACAATATATATATATACCTCCCCATATGATTACACTTTTCTCAGAAACTAACCTCCCCATATGGATAAACTTTTCTCTGAAACTAACCTCCCCATATGGATACACTTTTCTCTGAAACTAACCTCCCCGTATGGATACACTTTTCTCTGAAACTAACCTCCCCATATGGATACACTTTTCTCTGAAACTAACCTCCCCATATGGATACACTTTTCTCTGAAACTAACCTCCCCATATGGATACACTTTTCTCTGAAACTAACCTCCCCATATGGATACACTTTTCTCTGAAACTAACCTCCCCATATGGATACACTTTTCTCTGAAACTAATCATCAGAACTGTACTATTCTTTTTTACTGATATTGTTTGTGAGTGGCTTGAGATAACCAATGAACAATTTACTCACCTGAGAGCCTAACATATTTTATAAACATTATTTGCATTAAGATTTTTTTCATTAAAATTTTGAATAGTATATTTAACAACAAAATATCTGACCGACTGGATACAGCTAGACACAGTAACATCCACAAAAAATTCAAGTTACTATGTTACATAGTTTCTGAGAAATGTGCCTCTGAAACTTAAAAAATCACAATTTTTTGTAAATTATTATATGATTTGAAAACCCTGGTTATATGTGTTTGGGAAAGGATGTGGATGACCTCATACTTGAAACAGGGAATATAAAAAATGTGAATTTTTTAGATGTCTTGGGTCAATAATTACACGTTTAGGTACCTGTGAGAGAGATGTACAGACTAAAATTGCAATAGCAAAAAATGCAACTAAGACATTACATGGAATAATTTGGAATAAAAATATTACAAAGGAAACTAAAATGAAAATTTATAAGAGCATAATACAGAATGTTTTGTCATATGAAAGTGAAACTTGGTCTTTGATGGAAGTACAAAAAACAAAATTAGAAAAGTTGAATTTGATTATTTTAGAAGAAGCCTCCAAAAAACAAGACAGGATAAACTAAGAAATGAATTCCTTTGGAGAGAAATGAATGCCACCACATCTGTTGTTAAGAGGATTGAAAATCAAACGCCTAAATGGTATGACCATGTACAAAGAATGGAAAATGAAAGATGGTCAAAAAATATATACTAATGGTCACCCCCTGGAAGAAATAAACATGCCAGACCAAGATGGAAATGGAAAACCTACGTCAGAACTATAGTGGATGATAGGAATTTGGAAGAGGGAGATTGGAATGATAGAGATAAATGGAAACTGAAGACGGCAAACCTATAAGGGGAGGAAAACCGAAGAAGAAGAAAACCCTGGTAAAGTGAAAGCAATTAATGCTAGATAAAAGTCAATGACAGTAGTACCATCAGAAAATCTGCCTTAATTGGATGTAACATTTTTATTGTCCTAGGTAGTGTAGTTCCATAGAAAATACAATTTGTTTAAAACGTTGACTAGGCATAAAAAATTGCAAGTGAACTCTACCAAGTGTCCTTCAAGGAGTGCATAAGCGTATTGTATCAACAGGATTAACAGAGAGTGATGCAGAGAATAGGGATTTATGGAGAAGTAAAATTTAGAATGTAGGAAAACTACTGTAATGTAGAGAAATTCGTAATAAAGAAGAAAAAATAATAAAACAAATATAAAATTATTTTACTATATTTTAAATTCTTATTTATCCAGTTACTTATCATGGGAAAAACAGCAAATGAACTTTTCTTCTCCAATTTCAAGAGAAAAAGTTCTAATCCGGATTTGTCATATAGATTTGGGTCAAATTAATGGCAGGAGAATCCTGGGAACTTGTGTCTCCAAATCATGTTGAAGCGGAGCGCGTATCGACAATCTGTCTTCTATCTAAACTTTATCCTTCTTTACTTAGCTCAGACGTCACCCTGTCCAAACCTTCCACCGTCAAGAACTAAATCTACTAGCTTACGTAAAGATTGCTCATATAACGTAACTTGCAATTTCAACGAATAGTTATTTACATTATAACCTGGCTAAAATACATCTTTTTAGTATCATACCTATATCAAATTCAATCGTGTTTTGTCACATTCAAAGCACTTAGAATTGTATATTTAACTTCAAAAATAAAGACTGAACCAAAGCCAATTCTTTTTATATTTTATTTCCAAATCGTTATATAGACGACTGGTTACTAAACCTAATTTTGTAACGTGTTGTCTACAACACTTTATTTACGTTCAGAGTATTTTAGTATATTTTGTTTGTTTATTATATTAAATGAAATTTATTAATTGCGGGAACGAAATTATATATTTTTGTATATACATTGTACGTAGTATACATAATGGGCAGTGGTTATACTTCCCGCACTAGGTAGGTAATTTGTAATATTACAGTATAGTTATTTAGTTATTTATATGTTGGAAATCCCGACATTTAGGAAATTGAACTTTCAATCATGGTCGCCATTCCTGTATCTACAACAGTACGCACTTACTTACTTACTCACTGGCCCTATCGAACCCGTAGGTTCGTCGGCGTCGTCGTCGTCATCATCATCGTCATCATCATCATCATTATTATTAATATTATTATTATTATTATTAATTATTATTATTATCAAATTTCATTCCGGCGACTGGGTTCTAATCTCGGCGGAATGGAAAATTTTAAATATCCACCTTGGGTCTATTGTTCTTGTATTAAAATAAAATTAAAAGAGTAAACAATGTAGAAAGAAAAAAAGAGGAGTTACAGTTACTATATAAACTTAATTTTATCATATTACAAAACTCCATACAAATATTTGATCCATTAAATTAAGACAACTAAGAGGATAGGATAGTATTATTCTGATCATTATTTGAAGAGAAAAATTATACGCTCAGACCGGGACTTGAACCCGGGACCCTTGGTTCTCTAGACCAAGTGCTCTACCAACTGAGCTACCTGAGCAAGTACCGATCTAAACGCAAATCCTTCTCTATATACATTGTAATTATTGTTTAACAGTGGACAAGTTATTTGATAGCTTTGTATAGGCCTAAATAACTGTACTTCGTTGAACAGAAACCGCTGCAAAAAAATGATGATGATGATGATAATAATAATAATAATAATAATAACAATAATAATAATAATAATAATAATATATTTGTATGCAGATTTTCAATGTTTACACATCTTTCTGTGCCTAAAGTTTTATTTTTCTTCTCCAGTCTTCTCTATCCATCCACTCCATGTCCTCCAGTCCTCTTGTTCTCACTCCTGTTCTTATTTCTTATATACCCGAGTTTCGAGGCCTTCATTTCCTTCGTCTTCGGTGGACACCATTCCAATTTGTTTTCTGGGCAATCTTTCTTCTTGCATTCGTCGTACATGTCCATACCAATTTAATTGTTTGCATCTTATATCATCTACTATTGAATATATAATAATAATAATAATAATAATAATAATAATAATAATAATAATAATAATAATAATAATACAATTTTAAATATCTACCTCACTGGCACTATCGAACTCGTCGGTGGACATAAAGTCTCCATACATCCCTATCCCGAGCTAATATTTCCCAATCATCTCCTGTATAAACCTAAATAAAATACTATAAGTGGCAATTTTTATGCATTTTATTTACATGATATTTTGTAGCCTTATAGAACAGTCTGTATAAAATGAGGTTACGGATACAGTAATTTGTTAAATTTAGCGTGGAATGCAGACAATTACCGTGTTCCACTTAGTGTCTAACTGAGGCCATTTCCAGATTCTACTGCAAAAAATCTCTCTCACCCTCACACTACACACTCACACACATACAAACATACATTGCCGTATATAGCGACTGAGTCTGGTTCTTTAAAGGACACTGTATTTAAATGGCTAGTATATTTAATATAACTCGTAATCTGTATTTTGCAAATTTGTGGTATGAGTATTGTATATTGTGTCTCAAATGTCATATCTTAAATTATATACATACAAATAAGTGCTATAATTTAAACATCCAGGCTCCATAGTATAACATATATCCAAAAGAAATGTCACATGTAAAAAATATAACCAATTCAACCCTTCATAAAGAATTTAAAACATTCATTGACCATCAATTGATCTGATGTTTACTTGATAAAAATCCCTTATGTTTAGTGATTAAATAAGATAAATAAAACTGTTGAAGTTTTAAACGATTTTTACATTTATTTTAATATCTTCTTCTTCCTTCCAAGTATTAGGCCAAGGCCTGTTACGATCCTATAGAAAATTTTCCCTTCAGCCGTACCGGGAAATTCTCGTATAAGACTTGAAAGCATAATAATAGTCCCTTCGATTGGTTGCTGGCCAAAGGAAGGCAAGACCAGTGATGGGGCTGCCATCTTATAGCCTCTGGTCAGGCTTTTCTGGAGAGGAAAAGAAAATAAAGAAAAGAAGAAGAAAGGAAGAAAGGAAAGACTCCCTAGCCCTCAGATGCCCTAATAGCGTTGGAGTCGAAAAAAACAAGAGTTAACCAAGAGAAGTTCGATAGTAAAGTTAAAAGAGTGCAAAACACAAGTAAGTAGAAGAAATGTTTTGCTCAGCTTGGGCACCTTGTGGTCGCCATCCACATATCCCCTAGATGAGGACCCCTTTACAATTATTATTAATAAGAAAATGCTTTTTATATGGCTATTAGTTCCCTCCCCTTCTCGGCAATGTTCCCTCCTGCCACGCGCCTTTGGTTTCATAAGACGACAACAGTTACCAGAACTAGATGTACCAATATTTGTTTATATTTTTCTTTCTAGTTTAATATGAGAAGTATTTGTCTGAGGTAGGTACAAAATACCAAAACAGCTGTAACGAGCTTGCATTAAAATCATATAAAAATTTGTTTTATTTTATTTAATCACTAAACATTCAATTATAATTATGTTTACCTTATTATTTTCAAATATTATACTTAACATTTTTTTATGAATATTCCCACGTGTTTTTACACCGCTGGGGTCCCGAGATCAAGTCTAGTCACTCCATGTGGGTTCCGTGATGGACAAAACGGAGCTTGGGCAGGTTTTTCTTGCGGCTTTCTCCCGTTTTCCCCTGCCACAAATTTCATTCCACCATTTCTCCATATTCATCTCATCCATTTCGTTTCATTTCGTTTATTTGCCCCTGTGATGGTGCGTCAGGCGTGTCGGCCGGCACCCTTGCCATTCACATACCTCTATATACGGGGATTTCATCTCATCTTCGACCCGTTCCTGGGTTGGACACGAGTTGAGAATAACAACATTATTGTAAAGATTATAGAATCAACTTTAATAAGATTCATTATGTGTTCCGTTGAGGTTTATTCAAAATTAATATAAAATTGTAGAATATTCACCTGAAAGGTCCGTCTCCTCAACTTAATTAATCATTTAACTGTAGCGCTTTCGGGACTTGTCCCATCATCGGCAGGATTCAAAACTGGTGTTTCACTGAAGATCTGGTCGAGGGGGTTGCATGTATTGGGTTCGTTTTCGTTTATCAGGCTGTCGTTGTGAGCTGCTTTCATGATTTCCATCTCTTCGAGTACGTTTATCTTCGCTGGATTATTTTCTCTGTGCATTACTGTTAGGGTGTTTTCAATATTTAACATGCGATGTCCTTCATGGATAACGTGTTTTGCATAGCTTGATTTCCCTTCTGCGTGAATGAAGTCTCGATAATGTTCTTTGAATCTGATGTTAAAACTCCTGTTTGTCCTTCCTATATAGAATTTGTTGCAGTCCTTACATGTCAGTTTATATAACATTTTTCAACAGCAAAGGAGTTTATAAACTGACATGTAAGGACTGCAACAAATTGTATATAGGAAGGACAAACAGGAGTTTTAATATCAGATTCAAAGAACATTTTCGAGACTTCATTCACGCAGAAGGGAAATCAAGCTATGCAAAACACGTTATCCATGAAGGACATCGCATGTTAAATATTGAAAACACCCTAACAGTAATGCACAGAGAAAATAATCCAGCGAAGATAAACGTACTCGAAGAGATGGAAATCATGAAAGCAGCTCACAACGACAGCCTGATAAACGAAAACGAACCCAATACATGCAACCCCCTCGACCAGATCTTCAGTGAAACACCAGTTTTGAATCCTGCCGATGATGGGACAAGTCCCGAAAGCGCTACAGTTAAATGATTAATTAAGTTGAGGAGACGGACCTTTCAGGTGAATATTCTATAATTTTATATTAAGATTATAGAAACAAATTGCAGCGGGTAATCGATATCTCAGAACCTTAGATAAACTAATGAAGGGCAGAAATATCTTCAAGAAAGTAAAATAAGATATTATAAAACCGTAAGTGATGCCTAGTCTCTCTAAACACGTTTATCGCAATTCTAAATACTTGAAAAAGGAACATTTTAAGGAAAATGAGAACAAATGCAGGATTAAAACTGTTTTATAAAGATTATGACATAGTTATTGATTTCAAACTTATAAGATTGGAATGGCTGGATCATGTTCAACTAATGAATAATATCAGAATCCCCCGAAAATTCTTAGATAATACACCATGTGGTAGATGGATGGTCGACAAACCAAGACTAAGATGATTTGACGATGTCAATATTTCACAAGTGAAATACATATGTAAAAAAGACTTTCTCCATCTTACATTATCTTAGACGTTTAAAGAATTTTCTCCCAGTTTTATTAAAACAAATCTTCAAGATGATGATAATAGAAAATGGAATCCACAGATTTGCAATATAGACCGGATTGTTTTCAATACAAATCCCAGATACACATAGTGTACTGAATTTTTGTTCTCAGTTTTCGGAAAAAAAAAATGAAAACACCAAAATCTCGGGAACTGAAATACGAAATCTGTATGGATTTTTTGCAAAACAAATCCCGACAAACTCTTTAGACCAAATAACACTTCGAAATTTTGAAATTCTGAAATTTTGGATTTAGGCTGGATTTTTTTGCATTATAAATCCCGGACACGCTCTCTAGATTGATCTTTTGCAGTTTTCAAAGTTTCGAAAAAATTGACGTTAAAAAAAAACAAGACTATAGCCTTGGAAAACTCAATTCAGAAATTTTGGAAGTAGTCCGGATTTTTTGCATTATAAATCCCGGATACACCCTTTAGATTGATTTTTTCAGTTTTTAAAATTTCGAAAATTTTGACTTTTTTTTGGAAAGAAACCAAGACTACAGTATAGACTTGGAAAACTCAATTCAAAAATTTTGGATTTATACCGAATTTTTTGCTTTATAAATTGCGGAGACACCCTCTAAGATTGATATTTTGCAGTTTTCAAAATTACGAAAATATTGACTTTTTTTTTTAAAACCGAGACTATAACCTTACAAAACTCAATTCTGAAATTTTCGATTTAGACCGGATTTTTTCCATTACAAATCCCGGACACAGTTTTGTGCAGTTTTTAAATTTACGAAAACTTTAATAGTTATGGAAGACTCATTTCTGAAATTTTGGATTTTGACCGGAATTTGTTGCATTATAAATGTCGGACACGCATTCTACATTGATTCTTTGCAGTTTTAAAAATTTCGAAAATTTTGACATTTGTGGGAAAAAAATCAAGACTATATAGCCTTTGAAAACTGAATTATGAAATGTTTATATAGACCAGATTTTTTGCATTAAATTCCGGGCACAGCCTATAGATTGATTTTTTGCACTTTTCAAAATTTCGAAAATTTTGACTTTTTTAAAAAAATACCAAGCCTGGATTTTTTAAATTATAATTGTTCAGAATCTTGTATTGTCACACTTCGATTGTTGCGACGTTTGTTACATAATATCATCATCATCATAGTACATTCACGAATTTAGGCCATTTGTTGACCTGTTTCGGCCTCAAGAGAAACACCATCGAGAAGTCTTTTGAGTGGACGTCCTGGTCTTCTTCTTCCTGCAGGTTGATATCTTAACATTTGTTTGGGTAGTCTGTGATCTTCCATTCGATGAACATGTTGCATCCATCTTGACTTATAATCAGAAATTTTGTTTTCTAAAGATTCCATGTGTAATTCTTCTAAGATGTCTTCATTTTTTTTGTGATCTAGTAGTGTGTATCCTGCAGTCCTCCGAAGATATCTCATTATATAATATAATGATCTAAACTATGACTTGTTGCAGAGACTGCAGCGTGTTCATAATGCAGTGGATTCAAGGAGAGCATAGGAGTATGGTTTCAAGAGGATTAATAGAGTGATGCAGAGAATAGGGATTTATGGAGGAGTAAAATTTACAATGGGTTATAAGAAAACTACTGTATTGTAGCAAAATGTTTAATAAGTTAAATTATTATTATCATTATTGTTATTATTATTTTTTTATTGGGGATGAGCCTATGTAGGACTACGCAAAGTACTTAGAGGCGTTTCCTTTGAGCCCAAATTTCTTTCATTCTTTTCCTATGAGCTTGTTTTCTATCATCTGTGTTTTTTTCTTCGGTTTGTCCTCTTGGTCAACTTGCCACGTATTCACCTTAATTCTAAATATATCCCTGTTTGGGATATCTTCTTTAGTAATTCCTGCCAATTTTAAGTCCTTTTTGACTTCATCAATCCACTTCATAGCATCCACTGGAGCTTTACTTCTGTTTTCGTAGAATTCCATTATCTGTTTTGTAAGCCTATTTGAGTTTATTCGTTTAATATGGCCATAACATTTTAACCTTCTTTTCTAATCACTATGAATGTCTGTATATATTTTTATTTCCTTTTTACTTCTGAGTCTAAGTGCTTCACCTATGACTTGTGAACCTAAAAATGTTCTTATAATTTTGCATTCTTCTTTCATTACATTTTCGATATATATTTTTTTTTGTTCAAAATTAATGTTTCTGCTCCATAGAGGCACTCTGGTTTAATTACAGTGTTATAGTGTCGTGTTATTATTATATTATTATTATTATTATTATTATACTTATGTCGATGGAAATGGTTTCTTGAGGAGAGCAGCAAGATGTTCAAAATTAGACAAAATAAGAAATACTGTCATGAGAGAAAAAATGAATATTGGTTATTCAATAGTAGATTATATACAGTATAAGCAATTAAATTGGTATGGGCACGTACGACGAATGCAAGAAGAAAGATTACCCAGGAAAACATTGAAATGCTGTCCACCTGGTAGAAGGAGGAGAGGAAGACCTCGAAACTGTGGATGCAGGAAATAAGAACTGGAATGAGAGCAAGAGGACTGTAGGACATGGATTGGATGGAGGTAGACGAGTGGAGAAGAAAAATAAAACTTTAGGCACAGAAAGATGTGTAAACATTACATTTTTGTATATAAATAAAAATTATATTTATTATTATTATTATTATTATTATTATTATTATTATTATTATTATTATGTTGTACCTCCTCAAAAATATGGGATTTTTTTAGATGAGGCTCGTTTAAATAGAAATAATGATCTATTGTAGATCCTGATGAACTACTGATTACTCTGCTTACCTCTGGATATGCCCTAGGATTGAGATAGATAGGGTCGATGTATTTCTTGCATCATTATAATGAAACTAAAAACCCCAGTAACCCTCTTAGATCTCAACTTTCTTCTGAAGTTTAATACTTTTTTTTACCTCTTAAAAAATCTCATTTGAAAAGTAAAATCCAACGTATGTAAACCTATTTAATGCCTTATTATCAACTTTTTTTCTTGTGTTTCATACCTCTTAATGTTTTTTACAATTTTATATAGATGTTATACTAAATTATTTGCTACAAAATAGAATCCTTTTTTTTTTTCAAAAACTATTGACATTAAACATCGAACCAATCATGATGTGTCATGGCTTATGAAGCGTGTCATAAATGTGCTTGGAGGGAAACTGAAGGATTTATCTAGGTAGCGTGGTTTTAATTCTATATTATGGGTTTCGTCTGGATTTTAGCTAGGACTGCGAAATAAGGTAATACCATACCTACGAGCGGCCATGCTATTGGTTTATCTAGGGAATTGATAACTTCCTTAGTTAAATGGTATGACATATATTAAGCAAAACATTAACATTTTATTAGACGGAAATTCACATTAATACAGATTATGTATGCAAAAAGTTTTTAAACAGCTGAACACATCAGATAACATGTCCCTTTTATTCTATAGGATTTCAGTTAAAACAATATTAAAAATGTCAACTAATCAGGAGAGAGAGAGAGAGAGAGAGAGAGAAGAGAGAGAGAGAGAAGAGATAGAGAGAGATAGAGAGAGATAGATAGATAGATAGAGAGAGAGAGTGAGATAGAGAGAGTGAGATAGAGAGAGATAGAGAGTGAGATAGAGAGAGATAGAGAGAGATAGAGAGAGAGATAGAGAGAGAGATAGAGAGAGAGATAGAGAGAGATAGAGAGAGATAGAGAGAGAGATAGAGAGAGATAGAGAGAGATAGAGACAGATAGAGACAGATAGAGAGATAGAGAGAGATAGAGATATAAAGATAGAGATGGAGAGAGAGATAGAGAGAGAGAGATAGAGAGAGTGAGATAGAGATAGATAGAGAGAGTGAGATAGAGAGAGATAGAGAGAGATAGAGACATAGAGAGATAGAGAGAGATAGAGAGATAGAGAGATAGAGAGAGATAGAGATAGATAGATAGAAAGATAGATAGAAAGATAGAGAGAGAGAGATAGAGATAGAGATGGAGAGATAGAGAGAGTGAGATAGATAGAGAGAGTGAGATAGAGAGAGATAGAGAGATAGAGAGAGAGAAAGAGAGATAGAGAGAGAGAGAGGGAGAGAGAGAGAGAGGGAGAGAGATATATAGAGAGAGCGGTAATTTATACTCTAATGTTGATTGATAAATTACTAAAGATTACGACATTTATTTTAGACATAATTTGGACTTTAGACAACGTTAAAGCAAGATACATTCTTGACTCTATGAAAGCTTCTTTCTAAGTTCATGTATTTAATGTGAATATTTTATTAATTGCCTTACATGAAGGTAACTAGAATTTATTTCTTTACTAACTTGGTATTTATCAATTTTCTTTAAATCCAGTTTTGAAATATCACTTTAACTTTAGAGATTACTGAAAATAACTTATCTTACTTTAAATGTTTTATAATTGTGAAACCTGGAAGTTAACTTAAATATAACCTTTACTCACCCTGGGTTCGAAGCCAGCCGGGATCCACGATGCCAGTCCATCTTTTTGGAATCCACCACACCCTACTCTCTCTCTCTCTCTCTCTCTCTCTCTCTCTTCTCTCTCTCTCTCTCTCTCTCTCTCTCTCTCACACACACACACACAGTTCAACTTCTTATATTATCAATGTGTTTACAATTTTTCTACTTTACTGCAATAGTTTCTATTATTTGGAAGGAAATTAGCTTTCACTTTCCTACCTGTGTGTCACAGACATCCCAATGTACAAATTGTATGTCCTGATTGCATTTATTTTATTTTTATTTCAGTATCAGTTTAGACCCATTTTATAACGTCTCATTAGATTAAGCCCTTTTGTAACATGAAGTGTCACAGTTGGTGCTATTCGATTTCTTCACGACGCAAATTTCTAGAGAATAGCTTCTTTCGGAAGGGAAGAAAAAACCATGGGTTATGTGTTATGTATTTACGGCACTTGAAAGTGCCTCAATCTGAAATAATACACCTCTAAATATAGTTTTCGACACTTTCGTAGCCAGTTATGAATTGGGATGCTACTGAAATGATCGTCTTGTACATAAAATACTTCTATTACAGATAATATATAATTAAATGCATGGAAGAAAATTTACTTACCCTAGTGTCGTTGATACCGGTAAGGTCGTGGAACTCCTCTCTAGTAATCATGAAAGCGGCCAGGTTGGCCGTGTATATGGCAAGGAAGATAAGCGCGAACATGGCCCATACATTAGCCATACAGCGGGCCGTGTACCCACGAGGGCAATCCACATTCACTGCGGCTTGAAAGAGAACAGCCCATACCAGCCATAATGTACGGCACAGCGAGAATCTGTGGTCCTTCGGTGCTGACATCTGTCCATCAAAACAGTGGTATGTTTTTAAAATGTCTTCAAATATTATGAATTCTTTATAAAAGTACAAATTCTTATAATAATGTCACTGAATTAATGTAAGCATAAATAAAAGAGAGTGATTTTCTATGTTTATGAAAACAATAAACAACAAAAAATAAACTTTTTATTTTGTCTTTATTTTGTCTTTATTTTGTGATTCTGATAATATTTTTCTCACGAATTCAAATATGATATCGGTTTTTCTCCATCACGCAAGGTTTCCGAGAGAGAGGAATTTATAATTTCAAACACTTTAATATTTTCTACATTCGTAACTACGCAATATTCGACATTCGGATTCACCTAGAAAGTAAGAAATAGCGATTTTCTGCTATATTTCGCCTGTGGAGAATCCCTCTTGATGGTCCAACAATAATCGGCCAGCATATTAAGATTCCAATTGCCTTGATATCTCTTTTCCATAGCTGAAATCTCCTGAGTTAGCTGGTTTGATTTTATTTTACAATGGACAAATGGACGAATAAACGTTTAATAAAAAATAATTATTTAAATCTATTAATTGAAATTGAAATAAAAAAACTGTGGGTGATGGAGAAATTCTGAATACATATTTGAAAACACGGTAAGTACAACTATTGGTACTCATGAGACAAAAATCACGTTGACCAGTGTTATTACAAAAAAAAAACTCAAACCTCATCGTTTTTATAGACAGGACATATGGCTCGAATGGGAATGAAATAAGGGCATGAAGACTACAGAAAAGCCGAGGTAGGTACTATAATCCCAGTGAATGAAAGCCTCCGCGCGGGGATGGCGGTCTAGTGCGGGGCAGGGAGAGTTGAGTTTAGCTTCCTCGAATACCATTGGCCAGTGTTGATATGGCGATTGTTGTACCGTTGTATTACACATAACAAATTAGACTAGTTGGTAGAAAATCATGCTATCAAGCAAGGTTTATTGTGTTAAATTCACTATACACTCATATAACGTCATAATAGTTTTAAATGTTAATATTAGTTTTATATATAAGAATTAAATGAATCGTGATTTATTCTTACCTCATACTTCTATGTTTTTTTAAACACAGCACTGCAGTATCGGCGACCCATTGTCACCACGTCAGCTGTTTTCACGACTGTCAATTTTTTCTTTTGCCGGTAATTATCCAAGCTGCCATCTGGTGTTCTTTTGAAGGAATTATTTTTCTAAACTGCCATCTGGTGTTCTTTTTAATTAATCATTTTCTAAACTGTCATTTGTTGTATTTTTGAAGAACCTGCCTCGCCTAAATTAATGAACAGTAATGTGTTTTTATGTTTAGTTAAATAAGTAACAGAGAAAATAATTATAAATTTATATTTTTAGATATCCCGTGCTGATTACCCGCCGTTGCCCGGGAATCTACTTCTCCCGATTTTCTTGACATAAATGAGCTGAAAAACAAAAATTAATATACTTCTTATGATCAGCTGAATAAGTATAATGAAAAATAATTATAAATGTTTATTGTAATTATATTAAGATTCCCCGCGTTGATTATCCGATGAGTTATCCGTAAAAGAATACCCGCCATGTGCTGCTATGCTTGCAAAGGAATCTACGTTCTTGGTATCAATGAAAGACAACAATGGTATTGTGAGTTATCCGTAAGAGATAAACATATGCTGTCGCGGACTTTTTTGTAGAACTTTTTGAGATATTCAATTATATGTACATTAATGTTGTGTACTAGTTATGGTTTAGACAGCGTAGGCCATTTAAGCGTCCAAATAGCTACTTTTTTCAAGTTTTCCGCTACAAAGGGCGATTTTTAAGGGTGTAGGATTGAGTATCACAACTCTCTTATAGCCTATGTTCATCCCGGGAATCTCCTGAACATTTTGCAAAAAAGCCCCATCACAATCGGATCAACGGTATAGCCGCGCATAAAGTAATAACAAACAAACATACAAAGATTCATTTTTATGTATTAAATATAGTTTCTAATTAAGCTTACAACGCTTTGATAACTATGTTTTCAAAGTGTTACAATACAATCTAGACTCACGTGGCGTTCCTTCTAGGGACTTCCTTTCTCTGGAAGAACAGTAGGCTAAGAATTTGGTGGGAAAATAACATTAAAACCATGATTTGTGTGAAGTTAATATTAAGGAGAATGATAGGAAAATATTGGAAAGGATTATATGAAAAGCTTATATTATCGCAGCCATGAACCTATGGATTCGATATTGCCAGTTAGTTATGCTTCAGTCTTGAGCAATTGTTTATTGCTGTAATGTTGTCTCCAATTAAAATTAATCAATAAGTAACGTATCAGTATTTTTCAATTGACAGCCATAATACAAATATCGACGAGTAAAAAAAAAACGAATGTTTGTTTCTTCCTATTTTATGCGCTGCCATACCGTTAATCCGATTGTGATGGGGCTTTTTGCAAAATATTCAGGAGATTCCCAGGATAAACATAGGCTATAAGAGAGTTACTTAAAGAATTTGGCGGTATCTTAGTCCATTTAGAGGAATCTGTCCCATAATCGATAATCCATGTTAAACCTTACTTAAGTGTATGGTTTGCATACCGCCGTATGTGAAAATCTTATATAATATGGTCATTTTCTAGAAATGTTTATAGTTAATTTTATTTTTAACCATGGCTGCGGCATTTATAGGGTATATACTACCATGAGGACAAATATCTTTCTGAGGGGCAACAATCGTGATACTCTACCCCTTCACCCTTAAAAATCGCCCTCTATCGTAAAAAACGTGACAAAAGTAGCTTTTTGGACGCTTAAATGGCTTACGCTGCCTAAACGATAACAAATACACAAAATTAATGTAGGCCTTTACAGAATTGTATATTTCAAAAACTCTACAAAATAGTCCGCGACAGAATATGTTTATCTTTTACGGATAACTCAGGCTAACTATTTTTGTCTTTCATTGATGACAAGAAGATCAGGATAAGTAGATTCCGGGACAAGCGTAGCAGCGCACGGCGGGTATTTTACGAATAACTAACAATAACTAATTTTGTCTTTCAACTCATTTATGCCAAGAGATTCAGGTAAGTAGATTCCCGGGCAATGCCGGGTAAGCAGTACGGAGTATCTAAAGTAATTACGATATAAATTTATAATAATTTTTCCTTTTACTTATTCGATTAAACATAAAAACATTATTTTTTGTCTTTCTGCTCAATTATGCCAAGAAGATCGGGATAAGTAGATTCCCGGAAAACGCCGGGTAATTAGCACGGGGTATCTAAAATTAATTACGATAAAAATATATTTATTTTTCCTTTTAGTTATTCAACTAAACATAAAACCACACTAATTTTTATTTAGCCTATTTACGCGTACCAGCGCACGCCGGTTATCTGCTAGTACAGGCCGATATATAATATATAACAATGAATGTTTGTTTGTTTGTTCGTATTTTATGCGCTATCATACCGTTCATCCGATTTTGATAGGGTTTTTTGCAAAATGTTCAGGGGATTCCCGGCATCAACATAGGCTATAAGAAAGCTGAGATACTCAACTCCTACACCGTTAAAAATCGCCCTTTGTAGTGAAAAACGTGATAAAAGTACCTTTTTTATGCTTAAATGGCTTACGCTACCTAAAACATAACAAATACACAAAATTAATGTACACAGAATTGAACATTTAAAAAACTCTATAAAAAAAGCCCGGGACAGCATATGTTTACCTTTTACGGATAACTCACAATATCCATTTTTGTCTTTCATTAATGCCAAGAAGATCGGGATAAGTAGATTCCCGGGCAAGTATAGTAGCTCACGGCGGGTATTCCTTTACGGATAACTCAAAATAACGAATTTTGACTTTAAGCTCATTTATGCCAAGTATATCAGAATAGAGATTCTTGGGCAACGCTGGGTAATCAGCACGGGGTATCTAAAAATAATAACGATATACATTTAAAATTATTTTTACTCTTACTTATTCATCTAAACGCGAAAACACGTTATTTATTTATTTATTTATTTATTTATTTATGCGTAGCAGCGCACGCCGGATATTAACTAGTTCTGTGAAAACTTAAGGCTTGCTGCAAGCACACTATATTTCAGCACTTTTACTGAACAAATTAGAGATTAAAAGTCAATTAAATTTGGGCTATGCATTGAGAATAGCATGGTTCATTACTTACTTAAGAGGGCTGCAGTCGTAACACACAATTTGCATAATTTATAAGAGGTAGGATTTTACTACTCTATTAAAGTGATATTGGAGTTACGGCGGCTTTTATACAAGCCTAAATTAGCACTAATAAAGATGAGAATCACTACTGTAAAACCAACTCGCTGCCTCTATCGAACCCATAGGTTTATGCCCGCGCGGAGATATAAGCTCTCCATTCATCCATATCCTGTGCTTATGTTTTCCAATCATCCGCTGTATAATCTAATTTTCTCAAATCATGGTTAATATTATTCTCCTACCTCATTATTGTCTACGAACCGGACGATTTACTTCTGGATTTCCTTCAAGAAGCTTCCATATATTTGATAACTCTCCATTCATGCCACATGTCCTGCCAGTCGTAATATACATGACTTAACATATAATTTTAAATAGGCTATATCTCTTTTTTGTGCTTACTATTTCATCAAAACCTCAAAGTCAATGAAGGTGGATTTATCACTCTTGGCCTTTCGGTACAACGATTGTTTCTTTAAATCACAGAACCTCTAACTTTCTATTACACTCGTCAACATGATTTTTGTCTCATGAGTAGCAATAGTTGCAGTTTTTTATCGTGTTTTCAATTATGTATTCGGAATTTTTCCATCACCCACAGTTTTTCATTTCAATTTCAATTAATGGATTTCAATAATAATTGTTTAATAAATGTTTTTCGTCCATTTGCCCATTGTAAAATAAAATCAAGTGAGCTAACTCAAATGGTTTCAGCTATGGAAAAGAGATATGAAGGCAAATGGAATCCTAATATGCTGGCCGATTATTCTTTGACCATCAAGAGGGATGCTCCACAAGCGAAATATAGCAGAAAGTCGTCATTTCTTACTTTCTGGGTGAGTCCGAATGTTCGAATATTGTGTAGTTACGAATGTAGAAAATATTAAAGCGTTTGAAACTATAAATGCCTGTCTCTCGGTCACCTTGCGTGATGAAGAAACACCGATATCATATTTGAATTCAGGAGAAAAAATATTATCAGAATCACATATTTTTCTTTCTGAGACAAAAACAAGTTTCGTTTTTGTTGCTCAGTGTTATCAATTCAATGAAGAACGTATTCAATATTTATTTGTATGTTTTAAACAATGCTATGAAGTGCTGATTTTGCAGGTATTAGTCTTCCTTGTGTCTCTGAATTGCATAAATTAAAGAAATGCATACATTTATTATTTATTTTAAATTATCAGAATTATAAAATTCGTACCTGTTGTATCAAGTCGTTCTCAATTAAAGCAAACTTCTGTTTATAGAACATCATCAAACGTTGGAGTATCATTTAGATGCTGATGATGGAACACTTTTCTGAAAGGGCTACATTTTGTTAAAGGCTGGCGATGTTTTATAAACAGAAGTTTGTTTTTGTTGAGGACGACTAATTCAATCGATACGAATTTTATAATTTTAATATTTTATTCAGTAACTTTAACAGTGGTTTGTCATGAATTTTAAAAGTACTCATATGTATTTTATTTGATACAAATTTTAACATTTTCATTTTAAAATGAAATTCTTGCGTGGAATGGTACATAAAACAAGGAGAAATAGAAAAAGAACGACAAAATAGGGGTAGCATTAAACATAGAAAAATTAACGACAGACATAGGAAAAACTATACTAAAATAGTTTGGTCATTTAAAAAGAATGGAAAAGGTAAGACTATCACAAATACTGCTAAATATCAATATACAAGGAAAATGACCACGAGGTAGACCATGGGAAAGGTGGATTAAACAAGTGAAGAAAAGTTTACGCCCTCAGGGGTCCTCATCTAGGGGATATGTGGATGGCGACCACAAGGTGCCCAAGCTGAGCAAAACATTTCTTCCACTTACTTGTGTTTTGCACTCTTTTAACTTTACTATCTAACCTCTCTTGGTTAACTCTTGTTTTTTCAACCCCGACGCTATTAGGGCATCCGAGGGCTAGGGAGTCTTTCCTTTCTTCCATTTCTTCTTTCCTTTATTTTCTTTTCTTCTCCAAAAAAAGCCTGACCAGAGGCTATAAGATGGCAGCCCCATCACTGGTCTTGCCTTCCTTTGGCCAGCAACCAATCGAAGGGACTATTATTTTGCTTTCAAGTCTTATACGAGAATTTCCCGGAAACGCTGGAGGGAAAATTTTCTATATGATCGTAACAGGCCTTGGCCTAATACTTGGAAGGAAGAAGAAGAAGAAGAAGAAAAGTTTAGAAGAAAAAGGATACGACTGGGAAGAAATAAAACAGAAGGAAAGTATGGGAAGATAGAGATGATTGGAAGCATATTTGGAATCGACCTTGCGAAAGGCGGATACGATAAGAGGATAATGATGATGACAAACTTTAATAACATTTTATACAAAAAAATGATTAAAAATATAATAGAAGTATGTGTTTTAGGAATCGGTAAAGATCATATTATTTCTTGGATTCACTTGATTCATCTTTTCTTTTCTTTCATATATGTTTCCAACTCAAGTAACTTACTGTATGAACCTTGTATTGTGACTCTTACAAACAAATAAAACGGAAATAAACTCTGTGTTTGTCATTCAATACACGGGGATAAATAAACATCAATTACACAGAATATGTATGTATATTCCGATGAGTATGATTAGAATGAGTGGAGAGTAAAGTAGTGAACTAAACATTCCATTCAGAAACAAATCAATCCATTTTGAGCATTGAATTATAATTTACGGTTCAGTACCATAAATCACACATTATAAAAGGACTCATTCACAAATTTCACATCTCTACTATAAATTTCCCTCTACAACGTCAAGCAGTGTAAGCAGTAATTCTCTAACACTTGTTCATATTATGTGCAGGACCTTAATCAACTATCATAAATCGGGACTAGTGCTCTTCACTTCCAATGTTTATATAGTGAAGCGAAGTGGGAAGAACGGTAGAGTTCAAAGACTATTGCATTTTATAATAATAATAATAATAATAATAATAATAATAATAATAATAATAATAATAATAATAATAATCACAATAATAATAACAATAATAATATTATTATTATTATTATTATTATTATTATTATTATTATTATTATTATTATTATTATTATTATTATTATTATGTCCACCGGAGTGGTCTCGAGGTAGCGTGCTGCCTTGTCATGCAGCGGGCTCGGGTTCGATCCCCGGTCGGGGCAGTTTTTCTGGGTGAGGTTTTTATCGGGGTTTTTCCTCACCTGTAAGATAAATGACGGGAAAACTTTAAGGCCCAAACGGTCCCCGAAATCATATGGCCATCATCATCATCCTTATCATTATCATCTCATCATCGTCATCCTTCACCGGTGTGGAAAGCAACGGGAAGCTACCACACTTACAATTCTCTAGTAAAGCTGCAAAGCATAGCATTAAAATGCTATGATTGCTGTGAAGGACCTGCCTTTGGGCAGAATTATGTAATATCTGGGTGGTCGATTCCTTCTATAATTATAAGGATTATTTTTAAAGTATAAATAATAATCAAAATAAGTAAGAGTTGTGTCAGGAGGTGAAGATCGTCTTGAAGTTCTAGTAGATATCTGTAAATTTATAGATTAGGAATCAACCCCAGGAATTCTTCGGAAATGTGGTTAGTAGATAGGATTAAACCTAACTATAAGAAGACACAGCGGAGCAGTAGTGAGAAACAAACAGACAAAAAACGTGAGACAGGGTATCGGTAACACCGATGAAAAAAACTGTCTAACTTACAATCATAAGTTTCATACATATATACCAGTTGAGTAATGACGTAGTTACAATGTATACGTGAGAATCAATTTGGTTGTATTGTACATGTAACCAGATTCTCCCTTTCTGAAAAGCATATTGAATGCGCTTAACCTATGACCTTTTAAAAGCTAAGTCATCATTAGGTAAGACTACCTATTGTGTAACAATCCCTTATACTGCATGACTTTTCCAAATAACTACAAAGGTAATACCTATTTAAATATTCATGACAGAATTCTTTAAAATCATTCTTCAGCATATTTTAACAAAAAAGATCAATTAGGTCAATAATTGTGTTAATTTAGGACAGTCATACATTATAATGAATGTTCATATTATAAAATATATATATATTATGATATACTTCAATATATATTATGATATACTTCAATATATATTACACTCTTCCCCCTATAGAAAGTTTTGAATTACATAATTCGAAACTTTACTAACGAAATGTTTTATTTTTATTTCTAGTTCTATGCGCAATACTATCTTTATCTTCTTCATCTTTTGGGGATACATTCTGTGGACAACTGGGGTCTCTAATTCTTTCTCCGATAAGCGGTGATGACTTGAGGGACACGACAGGTGAACTCTCATCATTACCTGTAGTTTTAGTGTATACTACACGATCATGCCCAGAGTAATTATGTATGTTAACACACAGCCTCTCGGTCGTCTCCTTCCAGCATTTTCTTGGAGTCCATTTATCCCATAACCAAAATATTAAAGTTCTGTAGCTCTTACAACAGCAAATGCAACAACAACAAGTCAAGGTTACGAATATGATCGTACCCATTACAGAACTCCATGTGGTTATATGTATATACCACTTCGAATAATCATTTTCTTCTTGCTGTTTTATTAACTTACCTAAATCATCGGCCTTCATACTGGCCATTCTCAAATCATCTACCGATGACATTAGGTTAGACATAGGCATGTCCAATTGTAATTTCTCGTAGTCGTTAGTTTTATCCATATCAAAGCAACAGTCGAAGTCAAGAGGTGCTGTCGGTATAAAATCTATGGTTAAGTTACTTACCAAATTACTCATGGCATGTAAGGTTACGTGGGCATTAAAAGCCTTGCAATTCTGTCCTAGCGATAATTTACCTTCCTTTTCAATATTGAGTTGTGTTGATTTGTCGCCACATAACACAGTCATACGATCTGGTTTTGGGGTGACAAATAACCATTCATTAGATAAATATAAGGGAATCCAGTAGGATTTGTTCAATGTGAAAATTCTAGTCTCGCAACTTTTTGGAACTTTAGTGGTGGATGGATGAAGAAGTGAAGCTTCACAATCAGCTTCAGGGGTGTACAAATAAATCGGTATATATTTCTTTACATACATAATGCAAAAGATTAGGACGAAAACATCCTGTTAGTTCATTAGTTGTCATTTTTCCGTAATGTTGTCTCAACGGGTCACTGAAAATATATTCTTTGTTTGCGCTTAGAAAAAAGTAAATATTACCTTCCTTCTTGACAGGAAAAGGAAGTGTTTTATACAAGTGATACGGAGTAGGAGAGAGAAGGGGTATTTGTAATACATATACTAGATATTGTTTATAAGAATAGGTGTGAGGTGTAATTAAATTTTGAAGTTCTGAAAAAGAAAAATTAGGGTAGTCCAGACCAGTTGGTAGCGTTTGGGCTTTCATAACATTCTTAATTCTTTCCACCGTAATTAATTGAGGTTGAAGAGTTCCTTGCTCTGCGTGTACAAATGCGTCTATAAGAAGTTCAAAAGAATGCTGGCATTCTTCCACACCTCTAAGAGAAATCCTTATTTGTTCATTGGCTAAACTAATACCTTCTATTTCCTTCTGCAGTGCGTTAATCCTATTAGTGGTATAATTATTTAATTTTATTAAACCATTTTTTAAAATATTTTCATTCCGGTTCACCCTTGCTATAGTTAAGTTAACTGAATTAATGGTTGATTTAATCACTGTAATTTCATCCTTTAGAATATGCAAAAATTCTGCCTGTTCCTTCTCTAACTGTGAAATGTGCTTATTATATTCCTCTGCATCAGATTGAGTCAGAGTACCGAATAATATCTTAGCAATATCTCCCATAAAATTTAAAACGCCTCTCTTGCTTCTAGTATTCTGTTCATTAGGTGTTGTTTTAAATATTCTGTGACTAATTCTTTTAAATTTTCAACATACCTGACTTTTGGTTTTACAAAGTGATTTAAACTCCCACAATCTGTCAAATGATACCACTTTTCTCCCTTTATCTTATCACAATAATCAGTTATCAACCGTAAATGATTTTTTGTCTGTTTCCAAAGATCTCTAGTTGGTTCCAAGTTTATATAACTTACCACTTTCCATTGTATAGGGTAAAATTGTATAATTCCTATCTCGTCAAAGTACACACCGGTCTTCGAATCCAGAGCTTTTACTTCTTGAGCGTCTGTAAGCTTCCCCAACCAAAATGGTATTAACATTTTTAGTATTACCCATGTGTTATGAAGTTTCATTTTCTTTTCCCTGCCAAGGAAAATATGGCTTTAATCTATTTGAATGTACCGTCTCATATTTGCGTTTACCTAACTTTTGTATTATCCACGTTTGTGACCTTCAGTAGTCTTAACCTCATATGGACTTTCCATATTGGATCTAATTTATTCCTATTTTTACTCTGAGAAGTACTAGATCATCCTTCTTGAATTCAACATAATTGCTTTTCACACGCGATCGTTGTAGTTCCTTAAACTTAATAAGCCTTTCTCTAGCTATCTCATGACAACTTTGCAATTTATTCCGTACATTTAGAATTAAATCGTCGTAATTATATAAAGGTTGTGATTTAGTTTGTAAAATTCCTGGGATATTACATTTTCTTCCATACAATAATTCATAAGGAGAGTATTTAGTAATACTATGGGGGGTAGTGTTTTGTACGTAAAACTGGCGAAAGGTAACCATTTGTCCCAATCGGCTCCTCTAGGATTGCAAAAAACAACGTAAGTAGTTTACTAAGGTCTTATGAGTTCTTTCTAGAGCTCCATTACTTTCAGGGTGATAAGCAGTAGTGCTTAGTTTCTGAATCTTAAATAGTTTACATATTCTTTTAAATAAATCTGACATAAAATTTGTTCCTTGATCAGTTAATATGATATCAGGAATCCCATAAATTAAAATAACATTGTTTACGAAAGCTTCTGTCACTTCTTCAGCTGTTTGTGTCTTTAAGGGTATGACTATTAAATATTTACTTAAGTTATCTTGACAAGTTAATATATATTTATGACCTCTCTCGGTTAGCGGAAGTGGTCCCACTACATCTAAATAAATTTTTATCCAAGGTTCCTTTTGTGTGTCCGTGACCTCTAAAGGTTGTTTTACTTTCTGCTTTCTCGTCTTTATTAAATTGACAAATCTTACAAGTTTTAATGTAATTGGTTACGTCTTTCTCTACTCCCGGCCAAGTTATGTATAATTTAATTCGATCGGTAGTTTTTTATTGATTCCAAGATGTCCTCCAATTGGACAGCTGTGAAATTCCTTGATTATTTCCTTCTTACGATCCTCAGTTAAGTGCGTATTATCCAGGTGCAACATTCTACAGGGTGTCTACTCAAACTATCTGCGTTTACGTGTTCTTTTACCTGCCCTATAATGAATTTCGAATTCAAATTCTGAAAGTTGAAGTTTCCAACGTATTAATCTCGAACTAGGGTCTTTCACTTTAAATAGCCAGACCAATCCTTTGTGATCTGTCACTACTTGAAATTTACGTCCTAGTAAATAAGGTCTAAAATGTCTGCATGCCCATACTATTGCTAATAGTTCCTTTTCTACAGTGCTGTAATGCGATTCGGCTTGATTTAAAGTCCTGCTAGCGTAAGCAATGGGTTTATCATCTCCTAACGTTCCTTGACTAAGAATTGCGCCTAAAGCGTATCCACTCGCGTCTGTCGTTACTATAAAGGTTTGTGTGAAATCTGGATACTGTAACAACGGAGCTGTCGTTAATTTATCTTTCAATTTATTGAAGCTATTCTGTTCCGTATCTTCCCACTTCCATCTTTTATCTTTCTTTAACAATTCAGTCAGAGGTTTTGCAATCGCACTAAATCTTCTATAAATTTTCTGTAATATCCTGCCAAACCTAAGAATGATTTTATGTCTTTAGGTGTCTTTGGAGTTGGAAATTCGGTAACTGCCTGTATCTTATTCGGATCGGGTTTGACACCTTGAGCGGTAACCAAGTGTCCTAGATATTTTAATTCTTCTCTCAAAAATTCACATTTATCAGGTTCGATTTTTAAATTGTGTTTCCGTAACTGATTAAACACTTCCCGTAATTTTTTATTATGTTCTTCTAAGGTTTCGCCCATTACTAATATATCGTCCATGTACACAAAGCATCTATTGCCTATTGAGTCTTGGAGTACCGAGTTCATCATCCTTTGGAATGTAGCTGGTCCCGACCTAACTCCAAAAGGCATTTTCTTGTACTCGAAATGTCCGTTAGGGGTGCTAAAAGCGGTTTTACATTGGTCTTCCTCAGCGATCGGCACCTGAAGGTATCCACTTGCGCAATCTACTGCTGAAAAATATCTAGCCTTTCCTATTTTGTCTAATATATCTTGTATATTAGGAAGAGGATAGCTGTCTCCTACGGTTACTTCGTTTAACTTTCTAAAATCTATACAAATTCGCCACTTTTTCTTTCCAGAAGCATCTTCCTTTTAGGTATTACTATTAGTGGAAAATTCCATTCGCTCTTACTATGTGCGATAATACCGTCTTCTAACATTTGTGTAACTTGTTTGTCAATCTCCTCTTGATGAGCCTCTGCTAACCTATAATTCTTCAAAGTTATAGCTCTTCCTTTAGGAATTGAAGGTGTGGGTATGGAATAGTGTAGCAGCTGTTTGTGCTTGTTAGTCTATCTCCCGGAAGCTTAAATATGTCCGCGTATTCTGTGCAAATGTTTCGTATACTATGGGCTCCTTCTTTCACGTGTTCAAGTCTCAGATTTTTATTTAATAAATCTAATCTTTGAGGTACGAAATTTTCAACTGATTACTTCCTGTTCCTTACTTATTTGAGTGGGCGGTTTAACTAGTTCTGGTATTTTCTTTATTATCTGTGCGTCAGCTGTTAAATTAATTACTAGGCATGTGAATGTCTTATCACATTTTGTTATCCCGTTAGCGCAAATTAGCCCTGGCTGTAAAATTTGCCGTTCTATGAATCTGTTCCCTCTTTCGTTCGTAGGAAATTCCATTAAATTTTCACTATACGGAGGAATAATCATCTTTTTATTTAACATATAACCTTGTTCCATGAGCCAGTCTTGGCCTAAAATTATATCTAAATCTCTGGGTAATTTATCTACTATATGACAATTAACAACTGTATGATTTTCACCAATTATTCAATACTAATTGAGTTATCCCATTTACTTTTATAGAGTTCCCACTAATACCTTGTATTTTCATATTACAGTTATCCTTTATAACGTTTCTCTTTAGTGATGTTTCTTTAACTAATGATATTTGTGCACCAGTATCTATCAATACTAAACCTAGGCCATTTTTTAATTGTTCACTTAGGATATACATCTCCCAGGGTCTCGGTTCATAACCAGAGGCGTCCCACTGATTAATAGCATTAAGAGTCCCTACTTCGATCTCACACACACGCTGTCTCCATTGAGGTAGGTTTGGTGTCCTTGGATTTTTCCTTAAATCCACTATCCCAAGTTCTATCCCTTGTGGACGACTCGTAGCGTTTCCCTCTATTATTCCACTGTTTCGAGCCTACAATCTCTTGGCGTTTCTCTCTATTATTCCACTGTTTCGAGCCTACAATCTCCTGGCGTTTCTCTCTATTATTCCACTGTTTCGAGCCTACAATCTCCTGGCGTTTCTCTCTATTATTCCACTGTTTCGAGCCTACAGTTCTCTTGGCGTTCCCCAACCACGCTAGGCCCACAGTCCACAGAACCCATTTATTGGCGTTCTAGTCAACTTATGCAGTTCGCCTTGCGACACTGCCCAACAAACACTGTCATCTGGGGATTCGTTTGCGTCACTAACTATTTTAGCGGCTTTATCTATCCTATCCTTAAACTTCTGATCAACTAGTTCAGGTAATTCCCCTTCCATATTTACCCTAGTATGATCCCTCAGGCACTCCATGAGTCCTGGCGCGCAGTCAGACGGGAGGATTACCTGCGACTGCTCAGGTAACCCGAATTCTCGTTTCCCTGGCGGCCTCCCAGAGCTGCTCTGTCCCGTCCTCCATGCCTACGGGGTTGCGGTCTCTTACCACATTCTCTACTAATGTGCCCTATCTCATTACAAATTATAACACCTTATTTCTTTTGTGGCCAGGTTAACCTCTCTCTTTATCTCTGATCCGTACGGTCTTCTAAATTCCCTTTTTACTGCCCCTGTGATTGGATGTCCTTGTCCATTTTGATTACCCCTAAATCTCGTGGACTTTACCCTCGCTTTCTTCCTGTAATGCGGTTTCGATTAGTTGCGCTTAATGATTCTTCTTCACCCTTAGCCTTTACTATATACTTAATCTTATCGTCCTTTAACCCTGCTACGGAAAGTACCTTTTAAAAATTCTCCTATCAGCTGTAGGCCTCCTTCTACATATCTCGAATTTATCGCGTCTTTCTAACCTCTCCAATCTATTTCTGACTTCTCTTCTTAAATCCATGGCTATTCCATCTAATCTTGAACCCCACTGTGCAACTGTTTCATTTGTACTTTGTTTTGAATTAAAGAGTATTCCTGCATAATATTCTAGCGTTCTCCTTACAGAAAAGTTCTCCTCCAATATTGCTTTAACTTGAATCCAAGTTTCTCTCTCTGTCCTAGCTAAAAGTCTATCTTTAGCGTCTCCTGAAATTTTGGATTCTATAAATCTTAACAATAAGGGTTGTTTGGTTGGATGGACTACCTGAACCGCAGCTTCTACTCCTTCTATAAATTCTCTTAAATGTTTGGGGTTTCCATCGAATGTTCGGGGTATCAACTTAACTGCTTGAACTACAGGGATATAGCTTTCCTCGCTAATATCAATATCGCCCTCGCTAGCCATAATGGAATTGGACTCACCTAAAGAAAGATGTAGGGTGGTCTGAGATGCACAGTTCAGAGTCGTAGTGATGGCCTTTCAGCTCCCCTCAGGGTGCGACTCCTCTCGCGGTGCAGGCTGCCAACGGCTGAACACCAAGGACGTCCCTCGAGCGCGTCGGTGGCTGCTGGTGTTGGCCTCAGGACCACTGTCTGCTTTCCTCTGGTGCGTTTACGGGTACCACGGCGCCTGTGGATTACTCTGGAGCGTTGATCCCTCGAGATAGGCTCTGAATTATCTGGGACTAATTGAAGAGTCTCTCCAGCTCGTTCGCACCTTCGGATGTCTCACTGCTCGCTGGTTTTCCAATCCCGATGCGCTGCCACCATGTAATATCTGGGTGGTCGATTCCTTCTATAATTATAAGGATTATTTTTAAAGTATAAATAATAATCAAAATAAGTAAGAGTTGTGTCAGGAGGTGAAGATCGTCTTGAAGTTCTAGTAGATATCTGTAAATTTATAGATTAGGAATCAACCCCAGGAATTCTTCGGAAATGTGGTTAGTAGATAGGATTAAACCTAACTATAAGAAGACACAGCGGAGCAGTAGTGAGAAACAAACAGACAAAAAACGTGAGACAGGGTATCGGTAACACCGATGAAAAAAACTGTCTAACTTACAATCATAAGTTTCATACATATATACCAGTTGAGTAATGACGTAGTTACAATGTATACGTGAGAATCAATTTGGTTGTATTGTACATGTAACCAGATTCTCCCTTTCTGAAAAGCATATTGAATGCGCTTAACCTATGACCTTTTAAAAGCTAAGTCATCATTAGGTAAGACTACCTATTGTGTAACAATCCCTTATACTGCATGACTTTTCCAAATAACTACAAAGGTAATACCTATTTAAATATTCATGACAGAATTCTTTAAAATCATTCTTCAGCATATTTTAACAAAAAGATCAATTAGGTCAATAATTGTGTTAATTTAGGACAGTCATACATTATAATGAATGTTCATATTATAAAATATATATATATTATGATATACTTCAATATATATTATGATATACTTCAATATATATTACAATTACTATGGATGGATTATTATTATTATTAGGATTTTTAAACTGATCCAAACCCACTGGCGGCACTATGGCCCTGGGGTCGACTCAGCCTGTAACGGAAATGAGTACCAGATGCTTGTTCTGGGGGTAAAGGCGGCCGTCACGCAGGGCTGACAACCCGGCTGACATAAAGTGCCGATTGTCTAGTAAAAGTGGGAGCCTTAACCTCCTACTACCCCAAGGGTCTCCGGGTCTCTTGTGGGATCACTTTACTTTTTACTTTTATTATTATTATTATTAAGAGCCCCACCACCATCCCCCTGGGTTTCCTCGGGCTTAATGCCCATATCCCCAGGTCTGCTCTTGTCCCTATAATTATATATAAACAAATAATAATAATATATTTTTTTGTATTTAGGAATATTGCACAATACAGAGTTTCTCCTTCAACCCAAAGTGATTTGTCGCCAGACGTTCCTGTCTAAAGCATCTTCTTTCCTCAAATCTCTAGCTTCCATACTTCTCTTCACTCCATCCATCCATCCATCGCTATCTAGGCTTGCCTCTTCTATTTCTTCCATTAGCTTTCCAATTACGGATCTTCTTTGGTATTCAAACCAAATAGTAATTCTGCCCGAGGGCAGGTTTTCCACTGTAATCATAGCATTTTCATGCTATGCTTTGCAGCTTTACTAGGAAATTATAGGTGTGGTATCTCTCCTTTGCTTTCCACACCGATGAAGGATGATGATAATGATAAGGATGATGATGATGATGACCGGATGATTTTCGGGGACCGTTGGGCCCTGAGCTTCCTGACATTTGTCTTACAGGTGAGGAAAAACCTCGAAAAAACCTCACCCAGGAGCCTGTCCCGACCGGGAATCGGACCCGGGCCTGCTGCGTGAAAAGGCAGCACGATACCTCGAGACCATAGTGGTGGATAATAATAATAATAATAATAATATAATAATAATAATAATAATGATAATGCTTTAATTAAGGTCATAAGGCTTTCTCTTCCACTCAATCAGTGATTAATAAAATCATACAAAAATTAAATACTTAATACAAATTTAAAATATTAAAATATTTTCATTTGTCTTTACCTTTTTTGTTTAATTTTCCTTCTAGCGAAATTTATGGAGGATTAAATATTGTTTATGATTATGGACAACACGGAGACTAAAGAAAGGACAATGAGGATGTGGTCTGATATTAGCTAATACTAACAAAATATTAAATACAAATAAAATAAAGTAATAAAAACTTCGTACATGAATATTTACAGGTACATACAACATGTTGAATATATGTAGTGGGTTAAAAATCTGCACAAAATCTACCTTCATTTCGAAAAAGAAGAGGTCCCCTAGCAAAATGTATTGGTTCTTTCATGCCCGATTTAAATTGAGAAAAGCGTCGTTAAATAATACAATGACTTGCTGAAATTAGTGTGTATTATACTTTAGCTCAACCCACTTGATGGAAAAACAATCTTGCTTGTCGAAGGAGAAAACATATGATGATATATATTGAATTTCAGAACATACTATTGATCAAATATCTCAGAATAAGTGTAGTAAGAATTATGAACCATTTTCATAATCAACAAATAGCTAAAAATAAATAAAAATACTTCCTTAATAGAGTTAGTTTAAGGGGGGTGATGGCTTAAATTCTATTTTTTTACATTTTTTCAGCTAGAGACTTGATGTTTTATACAAACATTCATTGTGTGATACAAAATGATGTAAGTTTCATTGTTGTGAGACATTTATTTTATGAGTTATTAAATATTATATTTTAAAAAATTGCATATACTTACTTACTCACTGGCACTATCGAACCTGTAGGTTCATGGCCGCGCGGACATAAGCTCTCCATACATCCCTATCCTGAGTCAATGCTTTCCAATCATTCCCTGTATAATCTACTTCCCTCAAATCATAGTTAATGTTATTCTCCCACCTCATTCTTGGTCTACCAACTGGGCGTTTTCCCTCTGGCTTTCCTACAAGAAGCTTCCATGCAAATCTTTTATTCCCCATACGTGCAACATGTCCTGCCCATCGCAGTCTACGAGACTTAACTGTTCTTATTATATCTGGTTTCCTATAAAGACCATGTAGTTCATTGTTATGGAATCTTCTCCATTCACCTGTCTGTTCATCTCTCTTTGGTCCAAAAATTTTCCTAAGTACTTTATTCTCAAATACTTGTAATCTCCTTTCCTCCCTTAAAGTAAGAGTCCATTTTTCGCACCCATATAATATAACTGGTAGAATAATAGTTTTATATATTTTCAGTTTAACGTTTTTTGAAAGGAGTTGGGACATCAAGAGTCTCTGCAATGTGAAAAAATTGCATATATTATAATTAAATGGGTTCCACAATATTTTGGTAAAATATATGATTTTTTACAATACCCCTAAAATATTTAGAAAAACATCGTGCATTAGAATTCTTATAATGTGAATACAAAGGGAGAAAAAAATAACGTTGTACGTCATGAGTGGAACTACAAAAAAAAATTGCATACATTTTATTTTTTATTTCTTAAAATACTACTTCAATCATGAAACCCATGCACTATTTTGTTACCAATTGTTTTTAGGACAAAGCCACATTAGGACCAGCAGCATCAAATATCAACCTGGATGGTGTAGCGAAAAATGAATTGCTGAAGATGGGGCGGATGTCCTGAAAGGCCTACAGGCATAAAGATCACATATTTTAAAAGTTGAGGACGACGGATTTTACCTAAGAAGGTATTTTAACTTATTTTATTTTATGACTCTCCGCCTCAACGGTTTTAACAATGAATTTTATTAGTATTGACTTTTTAGGACATGCAGTAAAAATTTGAAACTTCTAGGACAAAATGTATGAATTCCATTCAATTTTGAATGTACAAAAATGCAGTGAAAATAAAAGTGTGGAAAAAACAAGTTTAAAGATTTGCATGCAGGTGTTATTTAACTGGCGCAGCCTTTTAACTCTGTCGTAATTTAGAGTACTTAGAAGTGCCATAGGCCTCTGAAACTTTTTACCAACATCCATCCATAGTAATTCTGCCCGAAGGCAGGTCCTTCACTGCAATCATAGCATTTTCATGCTATGCTTGCAGTTTTACTAGGGAATTGTGTAGGTGTGGTAGCTTCCCGTTGCTTTCCACACCGGTGAAGGATGATGATGATGATAATGGTAAGGATGATGGCCATATGATTTCAGGGACCGTATGGGCCTTAAAGTTTTCCTGACATTTGTCTTACAGGTGGGGAAAAACCCCGATAGAAACCTCACCCAGAAAAACTGCCCCGACCGGGGATCGAACCCGGGCCCGCTGCGTGACAAGGCAGCACGCTACCTCGAGACCACAGCGGTGGACTTTACCAACATAGTGCAGGCTATTTTTAGTACAAAAAACAAAAAATGCCAATTTTGATCTCAAATGGTCAATTTCTCACCCATCACCCCACTTAATATGTATTTATTTTTTTTAAAACAAGTAGTTTCTTATTAGCAACTGTAAACTATTTAGCATCGAGGTATAAATAAGATAATGATACAAGGAACAAATATACATTTATATACGTTACAAGGACAATACATTTTATTTTATGAAATATTTGAAATAATTATGACTGTATCTTAGCTGTGGCTGGAATTTTGAAACAAATTCGTAAAACACTTTCGGAAATACTTTACAACATGTGACAAGACTTTTTTTTTCCCCCCAAATTCTAACCATACACCATGCGCATGCGCCAACACACGTGAAGCGGTTTATACTATGGAATCACGGGATGCAGCCAACACATACACGATATTTAAGTTAGAGTTGCTGACGAACCTAAAAACTAACCTAATGCAATTTAAGTACTGTAACCTGTGAAATAATTCACGCTAATTTTATTTTGTGTAAGTTAATTAGCACAGACTACATGTTGGCTGCACTGGAACACATAATGTTGTTTATATCAATATGGCTGGAATTAAATTTATTTTTATTTTCTCTCCCTTTAGCTACAACTTTGTTATATATATATGTATTATTATTATTATTATTATTATTATTATTATTATATATTATTATTATTATTATTATTATTGCTAAATTTACTTACTCACTGGCACTATCGAACCCGTAGGTTTATGGCCGCGCGGACATAAGCTCTCCGTACATCCCTATCCTGAGCTAATGCTTTCCAATCATTCCCTGTATAATCTACTTCCCTCAAATCATAGTTAATGTTATTCTCCCACCTCATTCTTGGTCTACTAACTGGCCGCTTTCCCTCTGGCTTTCCTACAAGAAGCTTCCATGCAAGTCTTTCATTCCCCATACGTGCAATATGTCCTGCCCATCGCATTCAACGAGACTTAACTGTTCTTATTATATCTGGCTTCCTATAAAGACCATGTAGTTCATTATTATGTAGTCTTCTCCATTCACCTGTATGCTCATCTCTCTTTGGCCCAAATTTTTTTCTAAAAACTTTATTCTCAAATACTTGTAATCTCCTTTCCTCCCTTAAAGTAAGAGTCCATGTTTCGCATCCATATAATATAACTGGTAGAATAATATTTTTATATATTTTAGTGTAACGTTTTTTGAAAGGAGTTGGGACATCAAGAGTCTCTGCAATGCATAATAGCACGCATTTCCAGAATTGAGCCTATGTTTAATTTCTTTGTGCATCTCATTCCTATTTGTGATTATTACTATTGCTATTACTATTGTTATTATTATTGTTATTATTATTGTTATTATTATTACTATTATTATTATTACTATTATTATTATTATTATTATTATTTCTGTAACTGAACTACACCCGGGCACGAGCACATGCTCATTCGGGTGTCAATACTGTCTACAACATCTATTTGTGAATAAATGTATTCTTATTCTTATTTTACTATGGTTTATTCATTATGTTGATGTAAGTTGGATTAGAATACTACAGTACATGGTTTATAAAATTCCATTTGCAGACAATTTATAAGATCAAACATTATTTAAAATGAGACTTAATCTTAAATAAAGTATTTATTTTTTCCTTTTATTATAAGGAATTGTATACTGCATTTAGTAAACTATTTTGAAAAGTAAAAAAAGCTAACTCAAAGAATTCATAAAAACAAAACAAAGAATTTCTCTGTTCAAACCTTAATAATATAAGCAGCATGGAATGTTCTGATTCGAGGAATGTCTTTTAATTGTACTGTTATTTGCATTGCTGAAATTCCATTGCCTTTGAGCAGGCTTTTCATGAACAAGACAAAAGGTGGGGTTTAAGCTTGCTTGTGGAGGGATGCAATGGTATTAACAAAGGAGAGTTATTAAATATCCACAGATATTTCATTTCAGAACAATCGTCAATTGATATTGGCTTATAAGAATCGATAATATTCGTGTAGAATTAATATAACAGGGGCTGGTATTATCAGAAAATGCAACGGATTAAAGAGAATTTTTACTAACATTGATAGCAGCGGTATTAATAATACTTGTCAATGAATGTAGAACTTTTAAATTTAGTGTTATATTGCCTTCTCGATATACGCTTGGCTGGCGACTGCCTCGACTAGGATCCCTGTTCCAGAGGGATATTGGTGATGGGCCATAACTAGAGCGCGGAATTTTATGAAATTTCATGTTTTAAACTATAAGTCGGAGAGCATTGCGACAAAGTATCTTCACGTTTTATGAAGTGTAGAATTGAATGGGACCAAAAAAAATTTCATATTTCATAATATTTTGACAAAAAGTTCATATTTTAGCAAATATTTCATATTGCTTCACATTTTCAACATTTAAAAAAAATATATTTTTTTTTTCCAATAACACTTCTAGGAAATTGTTAAAAACATTTTTTGAAGTGACTGTACCTCTGTAAGTTTTTGACATTGTAAATCGTAGACAAGTGGAAATTCTCCAGAATTCCTTTCTGGACAAAACAAATACAGTTAACCGGCAATAACGACAAGATGAGTCAAGAGATGGATGGGGTTTATCCGTAACTTGGCCCGCTGGAACGAGAACATGATGAACTGATGACAGATTGATAAGTTTAAGGACAATCGTAGATTAGTGACCACCCACTCTTACCTAGGCAGTTTCTTCAATTTGCTTGTGTACAGACATACTTGTTGCTACTAGTGAAAAACAAGATGCCAAAAACTGGAGTTCGCGATTGGATTTCAGCATTTAAATGCTACACCACGGTTGGTAAAATAGTGTTTTGCACTTACTGTAGTAAAGAGGTATCTTCATTTCATATTTGAAATATATTTAAAATAACTAAATAATATTCTTTCTTAGCCTACATTTTATAAATTGCAATCTCTTGTGTCAAAATTAAATTGTTCCTATAACTCGATTTTTATAGGTATCAACAAATACCAAAAATAAAAAACCACAACTCAATTATAATTAAATGTAATGTTATTGTTACATGTACATATATTGAAGCTCAGTATATTTATGCAATGTAAATAGCTACCATACCAAACTGTACATAGTCTCAATTTTGTCAGTCCTATATTTCATGGAAAGCTTTCTGTTTTGGTTATGTATTGTTTCTTGGATTTCATAATTAAATATAATTGAATAAATAATTAATTCTTTTTTATATACGTATATCAATACCAACAACTAATTTAAGGTAATTGCTACATATACAATTACTGGAAGATAAATTATATTTGAAATGTTAAATTAATAATAAAAACAATTACTGGAGTTTGATATCTTTATGCAATGAGAATAGTAATCATGCCAAATTGTACCTAATCTAAATTTTTAGTGCTATATTTCATGCAAGTCTGTTTGTTTTTGTTGCTATGTTTTGTTCCTTGGATTTTGAAATTCATAATTAAATATCAATGAATAAATTAATGGATTGTTGGATTTGTTTTATATATAGCCTATATATACTCCAGTAGACATGATCTATTTATTAACAATGTTTCAAATCGTAAGCATGATCTTTCTACGGGCATGGAATTAATGAAAAGCTAATTAAAATAAGAAATATAGTGAATATCTTGAATTTTTGAACCACAAATAAGGTCTACTTGTCTCATTTACATGCTATTGGATCCTATATATTATACCGAATGTATGTATATGAAAATATATGTAATAACGTTAATAAATAATAGCTTCATAATATTTTCGTGTTACAATTTTCATATTTTTCATATTTTCTTATTTTGATTTCATATTTTGGTAAAATTTTCTTCATATAAATCCTCGCTCTAGCCATAACTAACTCACTGGCACTAGCGAACCATTAAGTTCATGGCCGCGCGGACATAGCTCTCCATATATCCGTATCCTGCGCCAATGTTTTCCAATCATCCCCTGTATAATCTACTTCCCTCAAATCACAGTTAATGTTATTCTCCCACCTCATTCTTGGTCTACCAACTGGGCGTTATCCCTCTGGTTTTCCTACAAGAAGCTTCCATGCACGTCTTTCATTCCCCATTCGTGCCCTATGTTTGAGTCATTGGCATGGGTTCCCTGAAGTAGTCGTCACCCGGAGAACCGAATGGGGGACTATTTGACCTCCGGAAAATTTTACTCCATTTGAACCCAAAGTCTGCATTTCTTGATTCTTGATGGTTGTATTTCTACGGTGAAAGATCGTTACTCTTTCGACCAAGGTACTTTTTTCGTCTGGCTTATCACCTTCGACCAGTCCGGCATGGGTACCCCTATCGACAGCAATGGTACCGCCGGCATAGCTCTCGGGATCATTTAAGCACGCAAGCCACTCTACCACGACAAGGTAAAGATACCATGGAGGGTGGTGATGGGCCATATCGAGATTTTTCTGGGTATTCCGCTTCCCAAATTTTATCCCACTAAAACACTCTCCATTTCCCATTTCCCACTTCCCATCCATCATGTCATTTCTTCCTCATATTCTTCTTCAGTCATCCAATGTAGACAAGGTGACTGTTCTTCCTCAATTCCATTTTTCCATCTTTTCTTTGGGCATCCAATATTATTTTCCCAGTTGGGAATTTTTCCCTAGTTATTTTAACTATTCTGTTGTTTGACGTTATATATATATATATATATATATATATATATGTTATAACTACATTTTTGACATTGAGCAATGCAAACTTAATATGACATAAGAAAAATAAATGCCTGAACGGGATTCGAACCCGGATCTCTGGGTTGGTACCCCAGCGTGTTATGCATTACACCACCAGGCGATTACAATTCAAACACTTGCTTTTCTTATAAGTTATATACATTATATTCTCCATTATTACTAGATGTCGCGAGAACTCGGTCTTCACTGCCACCTAGTAGCTGACTATAACAAGTAAGCAAATTAAAGAGAATTCTCGCGACATCTAGTAATAATGAATAATATAATGTATATATAAGAAAAGTAAGTGCTTGAATTGGAATCGCCTGGTGGTGTAATGGATAACACGCTGGGGTACCAACCCAGAGATCCGGGTTCGAATTCCGTTCAGGCATTTATTTTCTTATATCATATATATGTGTGTGTGTGTGTGTGTGTGTGTTCATTCCATTCTTTCCTTCTATTGTTTATCCAGTTTGAAATTTGTTCTAATTGTAAATTTTCTCTTATCTTCACTTCTAATATGATCTCTTAATGTTATGTTTTCTATTGTTCTCAAAATTTTCATTTAATTTCCAATTAATTCAGTTCACATTGCCCTTCATCTCAACTCACGTTAAGAAAATCATCAGCATCACTGGCGCAACAACTCATTCCTGGTCTCCTCAAGGAGCCTCCTCCAATTAGTTCGGTCCTGTGCCTCTCTCCACCAATTTCTCAATCCAAACTCTCTATCATCTCCATCCATCTCATAGTTTCGGTCTTCCTCTCTTTCTTCTACCCTCTGGTTGAGAGGATCATACCATTTTACATATTTCTGACTCTTCCTTTCTTCTTACATGCCCTGCCCATAGTAGTCTGGTAAATTCATCATCATCAACAACAAGGATTAAGCCCAATGGCCTGTTCCGATCTCATTATAGGTCGAATTGGTCCTTCCATCTCTTCAATGGTCTTCCCACCATTCTTCTCCCTTTTGGTTCATAATTATACATTCTTCCTTGGTATGCGCTGTTCATTCATTCGTAATACGTGCTGAAGATAAGCATTTTGATAATATTTTATTCTTTCACAGAGATTAAATATATTAAGTTCTGTTCTTATATCTTCGTATTTCTTTTTATCGGTTCTTTGGTATTCTGCTATTGCTCTCGACATCTTCATTTCTGCAGCCTCTATTTGTTTACTATCTGCCTTTGTTAATGGCCAGGTATCAGATTCCTTAAATTTACTAATTTCCACATCTTTGAGTAATGTATACAACTCGTGGTTATAGCGTTTTCGCCAAACACCATTCTCACATATAGGGTGATACACCCTCCTCAATATTCTTCTTTCAAAACATTGTAGAGTGTATTCATTGTTTTTCACGTTAGGAAAATAGACGTGAAAATAGTTTGATTGGCAACTACGGGTGCTGAAAATATGCTGGCTCATGACTTCGAGCCGGAGCAAAAAAAAGGTCAGAAAGGGCCAACGATAAGGTTTATAGTCCCGCTTCACGGCTACAGGTCCAACCATGAAATGGCGGTAAATGTCATGAGACAAGAACCTGGCGTGCCGGACCAGGAAGACACCTACAACTCACATAACACTGAAGAATAGACATCATTACATTTATTCATATTATACTGGGATAGCGCAACAGATCTTTCAGGTCACAGTGCTCATGTCAGTCTGCCCGCCCAGTCCGAATAAAGCACTAACAAATAAACTATCAACCATTACATGACGAAACCTAGCTTGAAATTTATTCCAGAGAAGCGTTGTGATGTATAAAGTCCGTCTCCAAAAAGTATCTGTCATTTTTAACTGCAAGGCACTAAAATCCAGCGCCAAATATCCCGAAGGAAAATAATACAATACCTGAATTGGCAAATTGGATAACCCGGTCTACCTGCCGTCTGCGCCGTGTCCCTCATCACTTCACTCCGCTCTTACTCATGCAGGGAGACAGTCTGCTCGGTACAGTGGGTTGACAATGCTGAATTCTGACTTCGATTTATGAGCCTCGCAGTTGAAAACGGCATAATATTGAACGCGGACTTAGTATAACACAACTCTTCTCTGGGATAAATTTCAAGATTGATTTGGACATGCAATGGTAGACAATTCCTTTATATGAATTACTACTCCGATCAAATTATTACTTTTTTATGTACTTTTATTTGTATAGCGAATTCTACATTCACCTATCGATTAACAGATACCGAAACGTGTTATAACATTACAAACAATTTATTTAGGTTACTGTATTCACGTAGGCTTTCACGGCCGGAGTTGCTATGATGATCTTGAAGAAGATTTTCGGGCTGTAGGCCGTGGTCGTGAGGGGAGGATGCCAGACGCAGTCTCTGGCGAAACGTCGGGGAACTACAAGCCTCACGACCACGGCCTACAGCCAGAAAATCTTCAAGATCATCATATTTAGGTTACATTTGACATTACGAACTTCATTTATAGTCTCCTGTCAAATCAACTATACGTTGCCAATATCCATTGGAAGACGGCGCACTCCATCTGCAGCACCATTTCTGGATGTCTCTTTCGCTGATCGATCCAGAGCTTTCTGATATCAATTTTTGATTTAAATCGAATGCCTCGTAGATAATTAATTTATTTTTGAGAATAAGTTATAGTCGTAAAGGCTTCTGCTAGTAAATTTGATGGATAATCCAGTACTTTCCAATTCCACCTTATAAATAAATTTTACTGAGGAATATTTTTAGGGCGGTATTAATTAATACATGTAAAAAATAAGTGTATGATTCACAAAATATTGCTATTTCGAGACTTTCAATATTACAGATTTGTACAACAAAGACTGTTCAACAACATACTACAAAATTACAATGGTCATCAGTAGGATAACAGATTTACAACAGTATTGCTATACTTATCGAATGCCCTAGTATTTATAGAACAAGAGTACGAATAAAAAGTCATTTTAATTTACAGCAAAAGCTTTCATAAATTAGAAGGTAAAATTTCATCTACCTGTTATTAATAAACTTCGTGAAAACGTGCTGTAATTTTACATTAGCGATAATTATAGGGCTGTCCATAAGGTAGACTTAGATCTTATGTCATCTGTACGGATATTAACTTTAAGCTTAATTAATGACGTTTTTTGATAATAAAGGTACCAGACGTTTAAAAAATAACAATTGACATCTCAACCTTACCTACATCGTGCCGAATATTCTGGGACAGAGCTACAAAACTAGGAGGGAAATAAATCTAGATGATATGTAGGTGTGGAAAATAAAAAAAAAAGTAAAAATGATCATTACCTTTGCGTCATATCCGTATGGACTGAGCCACTCGAAGAAAAATATCGTGAAGGCTGCAACATGTATCGCAACCAGTGCTACCAACATCCACATTGCAGAATCAAATGGTTCTGGAAAACATTTAAAAGAAAATTAACAAATCAGAGTTGCATTTAAATTTATTTAAACTATAATATGTCAGTTTTTTTAACTTCTTAATTGATTTTTATTTGTATAGATCATTAAGGCATATCACAACTAGAATGTTCGTAAATTTATATTGAGTTTGTCAAGTGTTTCGTGAAGATTTTTGATATAGGTCTAATTTCAATGATAGTCTATTATGAAACGGTGATTATAATGATTTTTCTAGAATGAAATTCGAACTCATTTATTTGCCTTTTTGTCTGACTGACAAGGGAACTGAACAACAATTTCTTGTCGAAACCTAGCTTGACATTTTTCCCAGAGAAGTGTTGGGATGTACCAAGGCCGTGTCCAAAAAATTATCTGCCGTTTTCAAGAGCAAGGCACAGAAATCTACATCAGAATGTAGCAATGCCAGGCCAGAGTACGGAGCATGCTAAGCACAGAGTGGAGTACGGCAGGATGCGGCGCGGACGATGGGTAGTGAGATTTTCCAATCTGCCAAAACAGGAGTTGTATCACTTCCCTATAGTTTAAATGAGAGTTTTGGCGCTTGATTTTAGTGTCATGCAGTTAAAAACGGCAGATTGTTTTTGACACCGCCTTTGTAGACCTACAACACAACGCTTGTCTGGAAGAAATTTCAAGGTAAGTTTCGGCAATGGTTGATAGTTCCACTGTTAGAAAAATCAGGAAAGAAATCTCAGTCGGCTGATTGACACTGAAAGTTGAAATCATCATCATCATCATCATGAACTCATTTAGGTTTAGGTTGTTTGAGTCTGTTCCTATGATATTCCAAGATGTGGTTAGTCAGTACATCTTAATATTGGTCTTTCGCTTACTCGAAACTCTTTAGATTGATACTGAAATGCTAATTTAGGAAAGCAAGATGGGTCCATTATTTGTACAAGTTGTAACCAATTGCTTTATAGTTGAATTCAGGCTTTCACGGCCGGTAATCATAATGTTGAGTGATTCCAGGCTATGTGGCCGTGGTCCATTACTGGTGTTCCTACCAGACGTTTCTCCCTCAACTGCGGAGGGTATCTTCAGTGGCGAGTACTTCTAGATGTTGCTTCCTGGTCAGAGGCTCGATTCACAGTCGACAATAGGACTGGGACTTCAACATTTCTTATCTCCGGAGCCTCAATGTCTCCTTCTAGCATTTCGTCTACAATATCATCAACGAACAGATTAAATAGCATTGGTGATAAAATGCAACCTTGTCTCACTCCCCGATTGGCTTCATTGCTCTCTGTGATGTGCCCTTGGTCTACTTTTATACAAAATTTAACATATTTATAAATTGACATTAAAGCATGTATCATTTTATGAGACAGTCCTTTCAGATTTAATTTTCCCCAAAGTGCGCTTCGGTCCACAGTATAAAATGCCATCTTAAAATCAATGAATGTACAAAATAATTTACCCCCCTTCATTTTCAGAACAACTACATTTGTCAACCTGCCTGATCTTTTGAGATCCTATCCAAAATCAGCAACAACAATACAGACCCCTGCAAACTTAAGGAATGTAATAAAAGCGGTACCGGAAAGGGGACCCCGTGTTCCGTATAGCACGTTACGAACGGTGAACAACAACAATAACGCGAATGACCACGTCAAAATAATGGAATGGAACGTGGAAGGACCGAACTCCGTATTAACCGCGATCCCCATAATTACATTTCAAGAAAATGATATACTATTTTTCTCAGAAACTTTCTGCATGGAAGACACAGAAATATCCAACTTTTATGGAATTCACTCCCCAGCCAAAAAAGGAGATAAAGGTCGTCCCTCAGGGGGACTAAGCTGCTTTGTAAAATCGCATCTACAACCCCTCAACGGAATCATCTGTACCGAGAACACATTAACGATATCCACCAGAATAGTAAACATAATTGGTGCATACTTCGCGCCCAACACTGAACCCGAGAGCATCATAGATGACCTAGGAAGGGCTCTGGAGAACATAGACGACGGTAAACCAACCATTCTAATGGGAGACCTCAACTGTCGCATAGATAAGTGGAACACAAAAACCCAAGCGGTAATAGACTTCCTCCTAGACTACAGACTGCGACTCCTAAACCGAGAACAGGAATTTACCTATATAGCTCCAAACGGGAGGAGTACAATCGACCTGGTCTTCACAGATAGCCAAGGACAAGCCCAAGTCAAAATAGAGAAATATGCAATTAGAAAACACCTACCAGTAATAACAAAACTCCAGCTGAGTCACCTAAGACAGCCAAGACCAAACTGCAACCATAGAACAAAAATATCACGACATATCGACGAAGAAAAATGGAAAGCAAGCAAAGCAGAAATACCGGCAATAATAAGTATGATGAGACAGGGAAATCTTGACGGAGCAACAGCAGCCTTGACCGAGAACATCGCACAGGCCACCAATAAGGTAACCAGGGCCACACGCACGGCGAAGCCATGGTTCGACGAGGAATGTTACTTATCAAGGCAAAGAACTCTACAGCTCCTCCACGAAGCCAGAAAACCTGAAAACATCGCACTAACGGACTACGCAGAACAACGCCGGGAGTACAAACGCCTACTAAAAGAAAAGAAGACAGCCTATGATCTACACCTAGAACAAATCCTAATCGCCGAAACAGAAATTAAGCCATATAATATATACAGATGAATACATTTAAATATGTAAAAATCATTTAGGCCAGGAATGTAGTTAAAATTGACTATTCTAATAGGGAAATAATGAACAAAAGTTGGGCTGAATGTACTGTAAGTTATGTATGTAGGATGAGCAACCCCTGGTGACAAAATTGATGGCATTGGGCGGGAAACAGGAATTTCATGCATGACTGCTACTGTTGCATCGCCTGCGGTAAGATCCCTTAGGGAAAATACAGTTTCATACTTTTCGCCTGTGTTAAAATGCATGGCAAATGATCATAATGCATCAGATTGTGGGATAATATATTATTATAAAATAATGATTTTTTATCTTTAATTAACTTTTAAGGAATGCAGAAAATTATTCCAGAAAACATAATCTAACAATTGACCTCAGTTTTTCCAGATTAAGGGAAATAACCTACTTCCCTGAAAATCTGGAGGAATTATACAGAAATTGTAATGAAGAGAAAAGAAAAAAATCCTAAAATATTTTTTTAATCTACACAAATTTCAACTGGATATGGCTAAACATTTAATTGATGGAATATATCGCAAAAACCAACAATGCACCAGACATTGAAAAATTATGTCAGCGTTCAAAACGATAAATTCGATTATATTATGTAGTTCTCCCAACTCCTTTCAAAAAACGTTAAACTGAAAATATATAAAACTATTATTCTACCAGTTATATTATATGGGTGCGAAACATGGACTCTTACTTTAAGGGAGGAAAGGAGATTACGAGTATTTGAGAATAAAGTTCTTAGGAAAATTTTTGGACCAAAGAGAGATGAACAGACAGGTGAATGGAGAAGACTACATAACAATGAACTACATGGTCTTTATAGGAAGCCAGATATAATAAGAACAGTTAAGTCCCGTAGACTGCGATGGGCAGGACATGTTGCGCGTATGGGGAATGAAAGACGTGCATGGAAACTTCTTGTAGGAAAGCCAGAAGGAAAACGCCCAGTTGGTAGACCAAGAATGAGGTGGGAGAACAACATTAACTATGATTTGAGGGAAGTAGATTATACAGGGAATGATTGGAAAGCATTGGCTCAGGATAGGGATGTATGGAGAGCTTATGTCCGTGCGGCCATGAACCTACGGGTTCGATAGTGCCAGTGAGTAAGTAAGTATATTATGTAGTTCAGTAAACTAATTAAGTTTTTTAATCAATGCCACCAGGTTATTATATTTATGGTATTTTCTCCCGGCATGGCGTACTTGTAACCTAATTCTGAGGTTGGGGCGCCTGGAAGGTGTTATACGGCTGCCCCGATTATATGCAAGGAGATGATGAGAGTTATGATGCGCCAGGAGAGGCCTTCATCTAATAATGCGATTGTGATATTATGACTGTATCATAGATCGATAAAATTGCCTCTCCCTCTCGGTGTCCCCAACATAACTTTTAAAATTAAAATTCTCAATGAGAGATATTTCCGCAAATTAACTTCTTTGACAAGGATATCGATTCAACAATGTACGATCGATGTGGTACAGCAAGAAATTCCAAAAGGAAAAACTTCAAAAATCACGATAAAGTTAGTTCTGTTGCTTTAAAAAGATATTAAATGTTGTATAATGGATCTGCATTATTATTAAGTTATTTCCCATGCAATCATCTGTTATTGATTTTTCCCAAGCCCAAAACGATTTAACAGTAAAGCTATGATATTTGTAACTATACAGACGGCTTAGAAATCGCCCGGAAATAAGATCGGAATACATAACCCCACATTTGGTAAATATTAAACACTATAGGCCTAATTATTTTTAGCTTCTGATTATATTTTATTCGCTAAATAGTCACTCCAAATCCAACGCGAGGTTGAGTTTTTCTTTAGACAAAATCACTCGCGACTCAGAAAAACACAACCTCTTGTTAGATTACTGTTGATAATTAAGGTCAGATGGTGTTCGGAGATCGTTCGGGCCTTAATGTTTCATGACATTTGTTTTATAGGTGGGGAAAAACCCGAAAAACCTCACCCAGGAAACTTGTCCCGAGCGAGCATCAAATTCGGTCGAGACCACTGCAAAGCGATGCAGCACTCTACCTAGAGACTACAGCGGTACTTGTGAAAAATCGTCCATCAGATCCACGAAAACACGTTGAATTATATCGTTGTATTGTATGCATCAACAATTTTTTCAATACGAAGGGCAATATAAACTAACGATGCATCAACAATTTTCTCAATATGAAGGGAAATATAAACTAACGATGCAACAACAATTTTCTCAATACGAAGGGCAATATAAACTATCGATGCATCAACAATTTTCTCAATATGAAGGGCAATATAAACTAACGATGCATCAACAACTTTCTCAATATGAAGGGCAATATAAACTAACGATGCATCAACAATTTAATCAATACGAAGGGCAATATAAACTAACGATACAGCTACAATTTTCTCAATATGAACGGCAATATAAACTAACGATGCATCTACAATTTTCTCAATATGAAGTACAATATAAACTAACGATGCATCAACAATTTTCTCAATACGAAGGACAATATAAACCAACGATGCATCTACAATTTTCTCAATATGAAGGGCAATATAAACTAACGATGCATCAACAATGTTCTCAATATGAAGGGCAATATAAACTAACGATGCATCAACAATTTTCTCAATATGAAGGGCAATATAAACTAACGATGCATCAACAACTTTCTCAATATGAAGGGCAATATAAACTAACGATACATCTACAATTTTCTCAATATGAAGGGCAATATAAACTAACGACGCATCAACAATTTTCTCAATATGAAGGGCAATACAAACTAATGATGCATCAAAAATTCTCTCAATATGAAGGGCAATATAAACTAACGATGCATCTACAATTTTCTCAATATGAAGGACAATATAAACTAACGATGCATCAACAATTGTCTCAATATGAAGGGCAATATAAACTAATGATGCATCAACAATTCTCTCAATATGAAGGGCAATATAAACTAACGATGCATCAACAGTTTTCTCAATACGAAGGGCAATATAAACTAACGATACATCTACAATTTTCTCAATATGAAGGGCAATATAAACTAACGATGCATCAAAAATTTTCTCAATACGAAGGGCAATATAAACTAACGATACATCTACAATTTTCTCAATATGAACGGCAATATAAACTAACGATGCATCTACAATTTTCTCAATATGAAGGACAATATAAACTAACGATGCATCAACAATTCTCTCAATATGAAGGGCAATATAAACTAACGATGCATCAAAAATTTTCTCACCTATGAAGGGCAATATAAACCAACGATGCATCAACAATTTTCTCAATAAGGGCAATATAAACTAACGATGTATCAACAATTTTCTCAATATGAAGGGCAATATAAACTAACGATGCATCAACAATTTTCTCAATATGAAGGGCAACATAAACTAACGTTGTAAGAAAATTGTGATATGGAACCTATTAAAGATACATTATTTTCAATTGAATAGTTGCCCCAAAAATAGATCTAACCAACAAAAATGCGAAAATCGAGTTTTCAGTGAATTAGTAATCTATCGGGAGAATATCACAGCATGGTGGATGTAAAACTATCTCAACTCTCTCTATTTATTTTATAAAAATTGGCTTTCAAGTGAATAGTGATCTATCTGTAACAACATTTCGGAAGTACTTAGTCATGCCACGAGTAGCGCTGCACAAAAACAATTATTGCACATGTTCAAATTCATTCCACCACAGTTCCGTGAATAATATCAGAATCTTAGAGAAATTGAATGAAAATAAGAAAGTCGCAAAGAATATAAACGAAATACCATTAAATGGAAAATAAATATTGAACACTGATTGAGTTAGAAATTTTGCTAACTGAAACAATATTCAAATGTATTTTCTATTTCTTATTGTAGAATTTGAATTTTTTTTTTTTTCAAATGCCCCAAGTTTGTCTTTCGACATTCCTGGTTTCTCTCCTGGCATGGCGTACTTGTAACCCACTTCTGAGATTGGGACGCCTGGATGGCGGGGTTACGTTGCCCCGATGATATGATGGTGCGCCAGGAGAGTCCTTAATCCTAAGTTTAACCTAAGAATAATATGAATAATGATGATTGCGATGGCCATATGATTTCTGGGACCGTTTGGGGCTTAAAGTTTTCCTGACATTTGTCTTACAGGTGAGGAAAAACCCCGATAGGAACTTCACCGAGAAAAACTGTCCCGACCGGGGATCGAACCCGGGCCCGCTGCGTGACAAGGCAGCACGCTACCCCGAGACCACAGCGGTGGACTATTTGTAATTAAATATAGGCCCTAAATTACATCGTTTTTGCACTCTATAAAGTTAGATCATTTTTTCACTCAATTCTGTATTAAATTGTTAATATTTATTTAGTAGCATGTTATTTTGCATTCAAATTGGCTGTATATGTTTCCAATAAGCATACGAGATTAAAATGTATATAATCATAATAAAGGTAATAGCCTCAAAATAAACATTATGCGTCCCCCCCCCCCAATAATTTGTAGTTTATGGGTTAGAACTGTTTTCGAGGTAACTATTCAATTATTATGGTGAATTTCCATTATAAGTTAGCAAGGGCCTAGTGCCTGACTGTTATCGATGTAGGGCCTACTATTATTTAGATCAAACTTAAATTAAGTAATATTATTTTTATATTTAAAATGGTGATTGTAACAGTCCCAATACTGACTCCAGTAAATTTTGGCGTGGGGATTTTGTTTGAAAAAAAAATATTTTTCTATAGTGCAAAATTACTATAGTCTATGAGATTCGTATTTCGAGCATGCTATAACCTAATCCCACCTGCCTCAAAACAAGTATGTCCATATTTATTTAATTTAATTTTCTTTTTGTTCTTCACGGATTGAATTGCAAAAGGTTCATTCCAGTCTCATTCAGAAAGCCGCATGCCCTTGGCCGTCCCACTCATTTATACCCTTCTGGCTGATATGTGAATGAATATTAAGTTATAAAATTGTTTTACCTTGTATACTACCGTCGTCCTCAACAATAATCTATTATAGTTGAGGACGATAGTAGTATACAAGGTAAAACAATTTTATAATTACATTATTTATAACCTTAACGGTATAAAAATAGTTATGAACTTAAAAAAGTATAGATGTGATGTTTTGTTATAGGTTTCTTGATCCATTCTTTGAAGGTGTTCGAACCGATTTTGTTTGTATTCTTAGATTCTATCTGTTAAGCTGAATATGTTAAGCTCATTCCTAACATACAGAGTGATTCAGAAATATTGCTATACGTTTGATCGCATTTTGTGACGAAAATATTATTATTAAAGGAAATAATGATGTTATCAGTGGAAAGGGAATCCTTCAAATTACAACGACAGATCAAAACAAAACAAATCACTGCTCACGTGCAGCTTGGCGGGTTGGTTTTTGTGGGCTAGCGTCGAACGCCACAATTATCTTCATTGTTTCTGCATCCGTGCTATTTCCAGGCTATCCAGGAGGTTTGATTTTCTGCATCCTTCCCGTTTCCAGCAGTCGTTTTATCCACTTCCCCACAGTCGACGCGAAGGCTGCACTGCTACGTTAAACTCACGTCTTGCCCGTCTTGCGGCCTCACGATCATTAGCATACGTTATTGCCCATGCAGCAATTATAATTTGCTGTAGCATATTCAACGCCATTTTGACTAATGACGTAAGTTCTACACTGTTTTGTTTTATTCCATTGTTGTAATTTGAATAATTGCCTTTCCAACGGTAATTTCATATTCCTGTAACGGTAATATTTTCATCACACAACGCGATCAAACATATAGCCATATTTATGATTCACCCCCTACAGTATTTGCTTTATTTTTATCTTGTAAGGTAAAGTATATGCAGCTACATGTCTGAGGAAACTTACTTCTGCAGATTATATTTTTTAGTTGATTGTTAGTCAATGTCCTATTGTAGGAGCCATAAAACAGCACAAAAATAGCCATACATAGATAGATCATCGGTTGATTAATGTATTTGACATCGTCCGATTCCTAATAGCCAGTTTTGTCGGTCAATCCAATCTCCTGGTTGTAGATGTTTCTCCTTCATATATAAACATATTCCCTGATTCCAGGAGGTTTTAGGGCTTCCTCTGCTTCGTCTTCCCTCAGGTTTCCATTCCAAAACATTCCATTCGCTGGACATGTCCGTACCATCTTAATTGCTGAGTTTTAATATAATCTAAAATAGTGTCGTCAATCTTCATTTTCTCCCTTATAACTGAGTTCCTAATTTTTTTCTCTTCTTGAAATTCTTGCGGCCTTTCGTATAAAATCCATTTCCGTTGCCAAAAGGTACTTATTTATTTTTGTTGTTAATGGCCAAAGTTCTGCTCCATAAGTAATGATGCTTTTAACAATTGTATGATATATATTCATTTTATTTTTATTACTTATATTTTTATCCCACAATATTCCATTGAGGCAAGCAATTGCAAATTTTCCTTTATTATTTCTATTTCTTATTTCCTCTTCATAACTCCCATTTTTAATTATTTTAATTGCTAAATATGTGATCTCACTACAAGATTTTATTGATTCTCCAGTCTCCAAAAATTAAATTTTGTTCTGGTTCACCAATTGATAAATATTTTGTTTTTTTCGTGTTCAAATTTAATCCCCATTTTTCATATTATTCTATTAATTTTCTAGTCATATATTCTAAATCTTCATAATTTTGTGCAATTGACAATTGATCATCTGCAAAATGTAAGTCGTATAAAGTTTTGTTGTTTGAAATAGGAATTCCCATGCTTGAACATCTTTTGTTCATAGCCATACGTAACATTGTAAAATTTTAATTTCGTAATTTCGTGTTTTTAAAACAATTTTATTTGTTTTTCGTTATTTTCAGAAAACTTTAATAGGGAACTTATCTCCTTTTATTAACTTGTTTTTTATTATTTTATAAATAAATCAATTTTATTAATACTAAGATATATACTAGTATATATGAGCTTCTTTACGTTTGCCAAAATTTTGACGTAAGGCTGTGAAACTCTGTATAAAGGTAAATGGAGTAGGCCTACAGATTATTTTGGTTCATTTACTGACTCAAGAGATTGAGGACTCCACGAATGAAATTAAATAATCTACATGTGGAATTGGGTTGATAGTAATTTAAAATTCTGATTTTATAGGCGTTATCATACAGTTGTGATTTGTGTAAATGAATGCTTGTGAATTTAGTTAATTATGAATACAGCTGCTGCACTCTGTCAAATATTCGGTAATTCCGCTTAATATATTCCAAAACTGGAATAATGTAATTTTACTTGTCAAAAGAGATTACAATAACAACAGAATATTCGAAACTCTCTCGAAATCTGTTAACAAAACTTTAACATCATTCATAAAGGCCACCATATAATTTTATTTACAATTGAGAGTGTTAATAAAGGTACATAAAAATATCCACTCATCTAACCCATACTTCGTTAACTGAATTTAAAACATAATGGTCAATATAAAAAGTCTCCTTTTCAAACCAGAAATTAAAAGTAAATTTTACACTAAATCACTTCATGATTTTTAATTTTTTTTATTGAATCTCCAATAATATGAACCCTATTTCACCATCCGGTATGTTAGGGTTTTAGTTACAATACAATTAATTATTTACAATAATTTAGAGTATGATTAATTTCTAGCGTTACATAATAACGTAATATGAACAAATTAATACATTAATTAACAAACCCAAGAAAAAACTAACTCAAAGTCTCTTAAAAATATGATGGATAAAGTCACACAGCTTTCTATAGCAACACTTCTTACAGAAAATATTTGACAAAGGCAGTTGAAATCTATTATGACAATAACCTAATTTTTTAATAAATTCATATATTTTGGAATCAAATGCGGGACACTCAAATAACAGATGTGAGATAGTTTGGATGAGGTTTTGCAAATACAAGTATCTGTACCTATTTTAAATCGTTCAAAATAATGTCAAAATTTACCGTGTCAGTCATATATTGTGTTAATACACTCAAATAACAGATGTGAGATAGTCTGGCTGGAGGTTTTGCAAATACAAGTATCTGGACCTATTTTAAATCGTTCAAAATAATGTCAAAATTTACCGTGTCAGTCATATATTGTGTTAATACACTCAAATAACAGATGTGAGATAGTCTGGCTGGAGGTTTTGCAAATACAAGTATCTGGACCTATTTTAAATCGTTCAAAATAATGTCAAAATTTACCGTGTCCAGTCATATATTGTGTTAATACACTCAAATAACAGATGTGAGATAGTCTGGCTGGAGGTTTTGCAAATACAAGTATCTGGACCTATTTTAAATCGTTCAAAATAATGTCAAAATTTACCGTGTCCAGTCATATATTGTGTTAATACACTCAAATAACAGATGTGAGCTAGTCTGGCTGGAGGTTTTGCAAATACAAGTATCTGGACCTATTTTAAATCGTTCAAAATAATGTCAAAATTTACCGTGTCAGTCATATATTGTGTTAATACACTCAAATAACAGATGTGAGATAGTCTGGCTGGAGGTTTTGCAAATACAAGTATCTGTACCTATTTTAAATCGTTCAAAATAATGTCAAAATTTACCGTGTCAGTCATATATTGTGTTAATACACTCAAATAACAGATGTGAGATAGTCTGGCTGGAGGTTTTGCAAATACAAGTATCTGGACCTATTTTAAATCGTTCCAAATAATGTCAAAATGTACCGTGTCCGGTCATAAATTGTGTTAATACAAAACTTGGTTCTACGTATCTTCACTTTATTCGGTCAAAAACAGTTGGGAAAAAAATGTTCTTGTCCAAGCACCATTAATATTGTTTAACCACTCAGCATTCCAATTTTGTAAGAGATCATTGTTTAATACTTCTTTAATATATGATAGAGGACAGAAGGAGTAAAAGTAAACCATATTTGAATTAGCAGCTGATTTGGCAACAAAATCTGCACGTTCATTTCCTGTAGTTACAGTATGTCCTTTAATCCAGCCTAGGGAAATATGTCCAAGATGTTGGTTTAATTTTGTTCTTATGGAGCTTGCAATCGGGTGACGGTTGAATCTGTCATTGATAGCGGAAAATGCTGCCTGGGAGTCACTATAGATACAAGAAGACTTGTTGTTTTACATCCATGTATTATAACTGGTAGAATAATAGTTTTATATATTTTCATTTTTACGTTTTTTGAAAGGAGTTGGGACGTCAAGAGTATCTGTAATGTGTAATAGCACGCATTTCCAGAATTGAGCCTATGTTTAATTTCTTTGCGCATCTCATTCCTATTTGTCATTATTGTTCCTAGGTATTTTAATTCAGCCACTTCCTCAACATTTCCCTCATTTGTCACTATCTGTCCATTTCCATTATATAATGTATTTCTACGTGTGACCATATATTTAGACTATTTAATATATCTGAGGATTAAATTATCATGTCTAGATATTCAGGTATATCCAATAGTATGTGTTTCCATCGTTACATTTGTTACTAACAAATGCGCTAAATAAATCAAATATGTGTTTTAATTTCTATATGAATTAGTTTTTTCTCTCTTTTTCTTTTTACACACTACTTTTCCTTCTTCTTTTAGATTTTTTGTTTTACCTTTTTGTTAACTTTATTTTATTCTCACATATAGACACAAGAACAGGACACATACCCAGACCTAAGGTGGAGAATTAAAATTCCCTATCCCGCTGGGAATTGAACCCGGGTCGCCGGAGTGGAAGGTAGGGACTCTACTGACTACGCCACGGCGACGGACTAAAAAAAAATAAAACAGCTATTCACGCAGTTATATTATATGGATGCGAAACACAGACTCTTACTTGAAGGGAGGAACGAAGATTGCGAGTATTTGGGAATAAAGTTCTTAGGAGTTTTTTGGGCCAAAATAGAGATGAACAGGGTAAATGAGGAAAACTACATAACAGTGAGCTACATTATATGTATAGGAAGCCATATATAATAAGAACAGTTATGTCTCGTAGACTGCGATATACAGGACATATGGCACATATGGGGGATGAAATAGGTGCTTAGGAGCTTCTTGTAGGAAAACCAGAGGGAAAATCCTAGTTGATAGGCCAATAATGAGGTGGGAGAATAACATAGCTATGATTTGAGACAAGTAGATTATACAGGGGATGATTGGAAAACATTAGCTCACAAAATTAATGTACACATAATTGAATAACTCAAGAAGCTCTACAAAAAAGTACGCGACAGCATATGTTTATCTCTTACGGATAACTCACAATAACCATTTTTGTTTTTCATTGATGCCAAGAAGATCGAGACAAGTACGTAGATTCCTGTGCAAGCAAAGCAGCATATTGAAGGTATTCTTTTACGGATAACTCAAAATAACGAATTTTGTCTTTTAGCTCATTTATGCCAAGAAGATCGAGATAAGTAGATTCCCGGGCAACACCTGGTAATCAGCACGGGGAATCTTAACATAATCACGATATACATTTATAATTATTTTTCATTTTACTTATTCAACTAATCATACTTTTTGTCTTTCAGCTCATTTATGCCAAGAAGATCCGGATGAGTAGTTTCCCGGACAACGCCGGGTAAACAGCACGGGGTATCTAAAAATAATTACGATGTAAATTTTTCCTCTCACTTATTTAACTAAACATGAAAGCACATTCATTAATTTTAATTTATTTAGCCGTAGTAACGCACGCCGGGTATTAGCTAGTACAATAACAAAATAAAGTTGAATTAACGAATCACAGACTTCTAACAGTTTAACATTTGTGAATTGTAGGTTAATATTGCTATAGCTACACAGCCAACCTTGACAATAGCCAATCACAGTGAGCTTATTCCTATTACAAGCAACAAATTCAAATATTTCCGCAAAATATTTCGAAATGTTCCAATTTCTCCAAAATACCACCACGTGACTTTCATTCAGATTTTTGTTATATTGTGTTGGGTTAATAATTTTATTGTAAATATTACTATTCAGTTAAAACCCACCGTACTGGTCCGCAGCTTAAGGTAGGTATTGAAGTATTGAGACACGTGAACTGCATAAAAACTAAAAACGAGAATTTTCTACCCATCAATTGACTGTTATAATCAAATTATGGGTGTACCAATTACGTTTGAGCACTGTAAGTAATAAAACGATATATTTTTTCTTCAAAATTTTGTGATAGATTTTCTCACAATCCGTAATTATGAAATAGTTGTGTACAAATTGCATAAAATTAAGTCCATCATCTGCATTTTTTACACATTAGTGCAAAACTGAGCAGGCTTCTGTCGATAAACAAATAAATAAAAGAAAATGGCGTTGGATTGGACATACTCTGCGAAAATCTCAAATTGTAATAGAAAGATGCGCACTGACTGGAATCCTTAGGATTCAAAGAGGAGAGGAAGACCAAAAATAATTTGGTAAACAATCATTGAAGGATAAATAAGTGGAATGAGGAAAAACTTGGTTGGAAGTGATGAGGTTGGCAGATGATAAAGCTAAATGGAGAAATTTCATTACGGGCATATGCTCCTGCTAGGAGCGAAAGGAAATGATGATGATAATGAACTGATTCTTAAATATTCCAAAATTATCACCAATTCGCCCACAGAGCCTATAACTTTAGGTCAAAAACATTGTTCAATATTGCAATTCGTCTGGTTATAAAAATCCACATCTTTGAATGCAAAACTGTTCATTTTATAAAATAGATTTTACAAGAATAGCAAAAAACAGTACTTTATCATAAGTAATGACACAAGTGATTTCGAATTATCTAGAGGATTTCGAAATCAAGAGACATTTGTTAGGACTATTTAACGAATACAATTAAGATGTTTACTAAAAAATTACTATTTAAATATAGTTATCGGTATTTGGAAAAAATATATATTTAATGTAAACAGCAATGTTTAAAAACAAATCAGAAATGTGTGGCTATGTTTATTCACTGCAACTTGATCACATTATTTATTGCCAAATAGGATCGTAATCAGTGATAACACTAAGATCGCAATATTGGAACAATGTCCCCTGGTAGAAAAAAATGAAACATCAAACTGTATATTATAACCAACATTATAGGTTATTAATTATTTTTTTAGGAAACAACTCAGTAAAATCATTATTTAAGAACACAATTATTGAACACACAATTATCAAATGTGTAGTTCGAAGGAATGTGTTCATTATTTGCTATATTCTACGTATTTGTTGGAGAGTCAGTCACTGCAAAATAATGATCTGATCTGTTCTGAATATTAAAAAGGAGGAGATTTCTTTATTTTGGTAAACAGAATTCGATAAATAGCGAGTTTGCCATATATAAATAGCAATAACATATATAAACTTGAAATAAATAGAGATAATTGTATAATAAGATTTATATAAATATAAACCACTTAAATTTAAATATATTTTTATTATATAATTATTTATATATTATTAGGAATATATATGACTGTCATTGGTAGTAAAACAAAATTAATTTAAACGTGATTGGTCATTGACTCCCATTTTGGGCATGAGTTATATAGTCTAAAGAAATTTATGTATAAAATAAATTTATAAAGACAAGGACAAAGATTTGAAGCAATTGAGATGAAATTTTTAAGAAATACAGCAGGATCTACTCTCCTGGATCAGAAAAGAAATGAAGATATAAGAAAGGAAGTGAATATTTTCAAACTTACATATCGAATAATTAAATATAGGAAGGCCTGAAAATAACATGTTGATAGAATGCCAGAAGAAATATTTCCAAAACTATTGCTAAATTATAAACCACGCGGAAAGAAAAATGTTGGACGCCACAAAAAAGATGATCTGAAGAATTTTAACAATTCTAATTTTCTTGAAACCGGAATGAGTCAACAGGGTTAATCCCTGGATGGTGAAGGAGAGAAGAAGAAATTTGTGTTTATATGAGTCATGACATTCATTTTACTCTCACTGATAGATTATCTGTACAACATTGGCTCAAGTCTAAACTAAATTTAATTTATTTTCGCAGTGAGAGGATCGACATAATTCTGAAACATCCAGTAGTCCTAATCCTTTAAATATTTTCCCCTTACCACTTGTAAAAACATTCAAGAAAACCACAGGCCTTCACTAGTGAAACAGTTCCTATGTTATTCCAGCTTTGATGAAATTTAAAATGATTCGGATCAGAAAAGAGTGACCGGGTAGTTCGCCTGCTATTCAATTGTTTTCTTTGAACGTGTTTTTATTCTAACAAAAGGTAATCATTTATTTTATTTTTCCCATTGATTATATTGTATACAGACTAACAATTTATTTTGCTTCGCTACACACGATAATGATACCTGGAAGAGTACTTGTGTCTGTAATTGCTTGCCCTCTAGATTGTTCATTATTTTTATCTTCGTTCATCCTACTTTACGTTCTGTTTTATCGACAACATTTTACAGCAAATAAAATCCAATTTCCTCTCTTGAAAATAAATTTTAATTTTATTTTTAGTATATATCAATTTTACCTCTCAGTTTGAGTTCACATGCGACTCTATAACAATATTTATCTTCGATTTTCATACAAGAAAAAGTCAATATTTAATGTGGAGTCGTATTATTTACAGAGCATACACGCGCAAGCACGCACGCACACTCACACGCATTTGTTCTGCTCGCGGGAGGTTCTTAACCAGGATAATTTAGTTACCCTCATATACCTACATATATCAACGAGTGACAAATGGTTAGCACATCGCCTCTAAGAGACATCTATACCTTTTCCGCTCTTAGGATGATCCTAACATCAACAAACGCCAATTGTATCCTTCCGCCATTCGCGCCACATTTACTGTCACTTTTGACAACGAGATGACAACATAACAACAGAACACTCAAGACATTCAGCCATTTTGTTTCATAAGAATCGACTGAAGCATGACTCAAACGCATCACGCATATATAATAATTTTTTAAAAGTCGTAATTACCCTCAGCAACAAAAAAGAAACTGTTTTTGTCTCAGAAAGAAAAATATGTGATTCTGATAGTATTTGTGCTCCTGAATTCAAATATGATATCGTTTTTTCTCCATCACGCAAGGTTTCCGAGGGACAGGGATTTATAATTTCAAACACTTTAATATTTTCTACATTCGTAACTACACAATATTCAAACAATCGGACTCACCTAGAAAGTAAGAAATGACGATTTTCTGCTATATTTCGCCTGTGGAGCATCCCTCTTAATGGTCCAACAATATTCGGCCAGCATATTAGGATTCCATTTGCCTTGATATCTCTTTTCCATAGCTGAAATCTCCTGATGAAAGTGTTCCCCGTTTTATTTTACAATGGACAAATGAACGAAAAAATGTTTATTAATGAAATAATTATTTAAATGCATTAATTGAAATTGAAATAAAAAATCTGTGGGTGATGGAAAAATTTCGAATACTTATTTGAAAACACGATAAAAAACTGCATTAAGTACAGCTATTGTTACTCATGAGACAAAAATCATGTTGACCAGTGTAATTGATTTGATATATTTTAGGATATTTTGTATGCTTTGATGATATTATTTTCATTCAACGAAGAATAAGTATATTCAGAGGACATAATTTAAATTTAATGACGGGAACTACTTTTTCGCGTACTTATTGCTTCTACAACGTAAGTCGGTGTCCATAACCAATGAAAAGCGAACAGGTCACGTGGTTTTGTTTTGATGAGAATCACTTTAAGAGTGGACAGCCTTTAGTAGGCAACTAAGATACTATTTGGATGGATGAATGTCGGTTAAATTTTTCACAGGGACCTTTTTAATTCAGGCCTGAAACCCTTTAGACTCGGAACCCACGTCTTAAAGTCTCCCCCGAAGGATTGTCCCTTGGATTGTTTTATCCTAAAAATCAATCGATCCCTGCCGGGTTTGAATCCGCGACATTCGGGACTAGAGGTAAGGAACATAACGACTAGCCCACTGCGGCCGACAAATTACACTGAGCAACAAAAAATAAACTTTTTTTATTGTCTCAGAAAGAAAAATATGTGATTCTGATAGTATTTTTTCTCTTGAATTCAAATATGATATCGGGGTTTCTCCATCACGCAAGGTTTCCGAGAGACAGATTTTTATATTTTCAAACACTTTAATATTTTTTACATTCGTAACTACACAATATTCCAACATTCGGACTCACCTAAAAAGTAAAACATAACGATTTTCTGCTATATTGTGCCTGTGGAGCATCCCTCTTGATGGTCCAACAATAATCGGCCAGCATATTAGGATTCTATTTGCCTTGATATCTCTTTTCCATAGCTGAAATCATTTGAGTTAGCTCATTTGGTTTTATTTTACAATGGACAAATGGACGAAAAAACAGTTTATTAAAAAAATAATCATTTGAATCCATTTATTGAAATTTAAATTAAAAAAACTGTGGGTGATGGAGAAATTCCGAATACATATTTGAAAACACGGTAAAAAACTGCATTAAGTACAACTATTGGTACTCATGAGACCAATATCATGTTGACCAGAGTTATTAAAAAATAGAAAATAAAAAAAATGTATTAAATAAATATTTAAAGTATAAACGTTTGAATATAGTCCACAACTGTGGTCCCGAGGTACAGTGCTGCCCTCTCATGCAGCGAGCCCAAGTTCGAGTATCGGCCGGGACAAGTTTTCTGGGTGAGGTTTTTTCGGGGCTTTTTCTCACCTGTAAGAAAAATGTCTTAAAACTTTAAGGCCCAAACGGTCCCGGAACACCATCATTATCATATTCACCTCAATATAGGCTATTACGTTTAGGATCAAGGCCTCTCCTGGCGCATCATTATCATAATCATCACCTTTCAATATTATAGGAACAACGTAAATACGCCTTCCAGGCGCCTCAACCTCTGAAGTTGTAATACGCCGATGCCTGGAGGGAATAACAGAAATGTTGAAATGAGAAACTGGTGGCATTCAATAAAAGAAAGTTGAGTAAACGCAATGAAAGAATGCAATAAACAACATACAATGCGTTCGTAGCTCGGCCGGACAGTTCCACGGCGGCCTTGGACTGGATGAGTATTGACACGCCTTCCGTCAGAGTTACACGTACACGAACGGAAGTCATTGGTACGGAGCACTATCTACTGTGCTAAAATTACCAATTACTACTGTAGTAACTTATATTAGGCTTACCTGAATCACAACTTGAGTTAGTAATTTCATATTCAAATAAATACTTTTTAATAAATTATTTTGCTATTCTTATTTAAGACCGTACCATAAAATTAATTATATGTTTTTATTATTTACACATATGAAGGGAAAATAACTATAAAATCTGGATTTTATGGAAAGAGAAGGGTACAAAGGGGATTGCAATGAAGATTAAAAGGGGATTGCAATGAAGATTAAAATAATAGCAGGTGCAATTGTTCATGCAACTTCAATTAATTGCCCTTCAAGGAGGAATCGGTTATTAAAATCATTTATGATTAATATAATCATTATATAAAATAATTTATTAAAAATTATTTATTATTTGAACTACGTTTCGATAAATATTGTAAACAATTTCACATTAAAATTATTTTATTCATATGTTTTTAATTGTTTGACAATTTATTTGCCTAATAAATTTTGTAAAGCTTTTTTTCTCTTTTCTTTCACTTCTTTTATAAAAATCTCAGCTCTTATTTTTTAAACTTTGAAATTTATCTCCTTCGGAAAATTTATTTATTTTTGTGAGCTTCCAACATCTGTTGTGATGCAGGTAAGCCTAATGTAAGTTAGTACAGTAGTGATTTGTAATTTTAGCAAAGGAGGTAGTGCTCCGTACCAATTACTTGCTGGTCGTGTACGTGTAACTCTGGCGGAATGCGCGCCAATACTCATCGAGACCATGTCCATCTCGGAACGGTCCGGCCGAGCTGTGAACGCACTGTATGTGAAGAATGAGAGAAACTAAAGAGACGACCCTGTTACAAAGACATACACACTTTGTAAGATAAATGTAAATAATTCTACACAATTACAAGTTGTATCTATTATCGTTTTAGTAATCATTATGCTTAGTGCAAGTCATGAAATTTTATTAAGCACAAAATATAACGTTCCATAAATTAAATTTGCCCGAGAAGTTTTGAGAATGAAAAGTTGGCAACATTTAGCAAGATGACTTCATTTCAAGAGTTTAAAATGGCGCTGCAGGGTGGGGGGGAACAGGATTATGCATGTTCTTTATGACGTCATTGCTTTTAATGAACAAACTTATCTGCCATCTCCTCCTCCTCTTATTCTTCTCCTCTAGCAATTTGTGTTCGAAAACCTCGCCATATTAAGTGACAAAGACTGAAACCAACTTATTCAGTCAAGTTCCCTTATTTTAAAGATGATAGAAAATTTTGATTTTCGAAAATATCAGTTTACCTGAAGGGGTATATGGCATAATGGTGTAAGTCATTGATCTTCATTTTTAGAAAAACAGTGTTTTGTTTCAATACAAAATGATATAGATCTTCATATTGTTAAACAATGTATTCAACTAACAGGACTTTGCATGAAACACTAGTATATTATGACGCGAGGTTGGGAAGTGGTTTTTACAGGATCGAGGAAAAATGTTTAAAAACCGAGCGATAGCGAGATTCTGTAAAACACTTCACAAACGTGCGTTGTACATTATTTTTTGAGCGATGGTGTTTTCAAAATAATAAATAATAGTAAAATAATAGCATCTTTGTTGGAAATATTTGCGTTCATTATAAACAATTGACTAACGTTAACAGTATGGAGAATGTTTGTTAGTTGAAACAACAGGAGGCCTTGAGAACAAATATTGATAACATGGCCGCAAGTACGTATTTATTGTTTTATATTGTTTCATATAAAGTTAATTTCATTTAAAATGCAGTGATTTGCTTCATATAACGTATATTAACACAACCTTTTGGATATTTTCTATATATACATTGTACGTAGTATACATAGAGGGCAGTGGTTTTACTTCCCGCACGTGGGTGTACATGTAATATTACAGTATAGTTATTTAGGTTGGCAACCCCGAAATGTAGGAAGTTGAACTTTCAATAATGGTCGCCATTGCTGGTAAGTACGAAAAAACGCGCCATGGCGCAAAAAAACATTTTTATATTCTAAGAGAAATTTTATGATCAACAGGAGGGCACAGCAATGGGTAATTCATTGTCACCCTTCCTGGCTAAACTTTTCATGAACCGATTTGAAAAGGACCTAGGAAATGAAGTAGAATATTTTCCTAGATTTTGGTTGTGATACGTTGATGATATTTTTGCTATTTTTAATATTAAAAAATGCAATATCAAGGAATTTATTGATTTATTAAATGGCCGATTTCCCAGTATAATTTTACTTGGGAAGAAGAGAAGAATGGAACGTCGCCATTTTTTTATTTATATATTTTAATAATTAGAAGAGATTATAAGATTGAGTTTGATATTTATAGGAATGAAACCAGTACATCACGCTATATCACTGTGATTATTGTTGCCCACAACATAAAATGGTAAGTTTTATCTTTTTAGTTCATAGATTTCTAGGTTTCCTTTTAAATCAATTTAGATATTGTAGAGAACTACAGGCTATTAAAAATATAGCTAAATGTAATGGTTTCAATGAAAATATTATTGATAAATTAATTCAAAAATTCGAATTTAAAAAAAAAATAATCAGATATTCTACGACCTTCCATTCTTCTATTAATAAAGTCAATTTTGTCACTATACCGTATGCTCCGTCTTTGATAAGATGTTTGAGCAAGATATTTAAAGCATTCGATATTAAATTAGTTTATACTATCGGTCCTTCGTTACATAGCATCCTCGGAAATCCTAAAGATAAAGTTGATTTTTTTTTAAAAATCCGATACTTATAAGACCGGGTGTAAAAACTGGTGTACGAAAAATGTTAGACAAACAAGATCTATTTTAACCAGATTTAAAGATCATATTGCCCATTTTCGGTTGAATAGAATTGAAAAAATCTGGAGTTGTTCAACATCATCACTCCAGAGATTAGGCAATTGCCCGTTCCGACTTCATAATGCATCAGCCCAACGTCTTCTAGGTCTTCCAACATCACGTCTTCCTCTTGCTTGATAATTTCTTGCTAACAATGGATATCTCTCCTTACTCATTCCATCCATATGATCAATCCATTTCTGTCCGTAATTCGTGACTTTATCCAATAAAGGCTGTACTTTCAATTCTTCTCTTATATCCTCATTTCTTATTCTATCAAGTCTTGTACATCCTTTTACTTGTCTTAGGAACCTCATCTCCGCCGTCTGTATTCTATCCTTCTGTTTTTTCACTGGAGCCCAAGTTTCACATCCATACAATATTGTGGGAACCGCCATAATATTATACATTTTTATCTTGGTTTCTTTTCTAATTTTATTTTTGAATGTTCTCTGTATTGTTCCACACACCGTCTGAAATTTATTTATTTTGGAGTCAATATCTCTTTGCACATTCAACATATTTATAATTATGGCCATGCTATTGATAAAAGTAATCTCAGACTGGTTAGTAATTTCAAATTCCTTGAATTTCTTGAAAGTTTAGAAATTTATAAAAATAAAGATAAAATTATGAATAATGGCAAGGGTCCTATTCCAGTCAGCGCCCTCTTTACTTAATTAAAAGAGAAGACGATTAAATTTATGATGTCACAAAGTCATTTAAAATTATTAATCTCGTCGTGTAACTTAATGACATTTTTAATTGTTATTTTGTATACCTATTTTAAATTGCTTTTCTTTAGTCAACAGTTCGCCTTGTGAATGATAGCTTCGCCATTGAAACTTGTTGGCTCTTTTAAATTTTAATTTGGTGATTTGGATCTTTTATTGATTTCTTATAATTTAGTGTTTTGTTAGTCAGTGTACAAGGAACCAAGTTAGATTAATATTGATATTCATGGAAATATTTATTGTCTAAGTGAAGATATTAATATTGTTGATGGATCCGACATGTTTTTAATTCAATGCCTCAGCTTGTCAGTTCGACATTTCTGATGTTCCCTCCTGGCACTGGCGTAATTGTAACCCACTTCTGAAGTTGGGGCGCTTGATAGATGGGGTTATCATTGGGAATTAGGCAAAGGTTTATTCGCCTGTTTATCAAAAACATCGCTTCATGTTAAAGTATGAAGTATGGGTGATGATGATAGTGTTGCGCCAGGAGAGTATTTAATCGTAAAGTTAACGTAAGGTGAATATGAATGATGATGATTGTGATGGCCACATGATGTTCGGGTACAGTTTGGGCCTTAAAGGTTCCTGACATTTGTGTTACAGGTGAGGAAAAATCCTGAAAAAAACCTTACCCAGGAAACTTGTCCCGACCGGGGATAGAATCTGGGCCCGCCGCGTGACAAGGCTACCTCGAGACCACAGCGGTGGATGTGTCCGAAATTTAGTATGCACCTTCTACTTTACAACTGTATATTTTACTCATTTCTGTAAAAAAATCGCCACTATTATGCCATATACCACTTTTTTTTTTTAGATTTTGGAAGTTTTGGCTTAAAGTAAATTTTTAGATACCTGAAATCGTCATTAAGTATTCAAGGAATGTTGAAACTATTCTGGACTTATCATTAAAACGGCCACTCCCCGTATATCCTAATCCTGAGCTAATGTTTTCCAATCATCCCCTGTAAAATCTACTTCCTCAAATTATGTGTAATGTTTCTCTTCCACCTCATTCTTGGTTAGGCGTTTTCCCTCCGGTCTTTCTCCAAGAGGTCGCCACGCCGTAGCGTAGCTGGTTAAGGCAACATGCTACAAACCAGGAGGTAGAGTGTTCGAGTCCCGGTGGGGTAAGGATTTTTAAACTGACAAACTTTCTGGTGGAACCATGGCCCTGGGGTCGACTAAACATCTAACGGAAATAGAAACCACACGGTTGTTCTGGGGTGAAGGCGGTCGTCACACAGGGCTGACAAGTGGCGATTGTCTAGAAAAGAGCGGGAGCCTTAACCTTCTACTACCCGAAGGGCCTTCTATGACCTGTAGAGGGGATCACTTTACTTTTAACTTTTTTACAAGATGTTTCCATGTCCTTACTTAAATCCTCATTCGTGCCACATAACCTGCCATCGCAGTCAATGAGACTTAACGTTAATCCGTCTTTAAGAATCGATCTTGGTTTAATTTCTCTCTCATAGATACATTTTGTGCCGAAGCATCCTGGGCTTTCAGGGGCACAATCTGCCGGGGAGGATTTAAAACTCTGGTTCACACACTTACTTTCTTTTTGACCACACAAGAACGTGGAAGATTACCCCGAGTAATTAGCTCAATGACAGAGCCATCTCCGAGATAACACGAACATTTAAGATAATACAATACTCATTCATTCTAATCAAGGTACTATACATCATACAAATTTAAATGTATTGCGTATCGATAATTATAGAAATCATGATATTTCATTCTGTTTACATGATCAATCCAGTTTTTTAAATATAATCTGTTATTCATTCCACAATGTACGGTTTTGTTATTCATGTAAATGTTTTCGTTTTGAAACATACTCGTATTTGTTCAAGGTATTCTATATATAATGGCGTAATTTATTTTTGTGCCACAGCCTCTCCTTTGTAAGGAGTTACTAGACCGTTAATATTTAGTTACGTTATTTGCTCATAGATGTCATGCGGTCAACACACCGACCCAATGAGACATCTAACAGACAACTAAGGTATTACTAGGACGCTGATATCGGTACATTTTGCTTACAGACCTCTTTATTCAGGCTTAAGGATCTTTTACGAGCCTGAAAATCTTTAGACTCGGGACCACGGCTTAAAGTCCCTCCCGAAAGACTTGCTCCTTGGATTTTTCTATCCAGGGTATTAATATTTAATATTATAAAATTTTGTTCTAAAATTAAATTTACTCTAAAATGTTTAAAATTATTATATATTCCTTTCTCATCCTAATACTACACTGGTCAACATGATTTTTGTCTCATGAGTACCAATAGTTGTACTTATGCGGTTTTTATGGTATTGTCAAATATGTATTCGGAATTTCTCCATCGCCCTCAGTTTTTTTATTTAAATTTCAATTAATGGGTTTAAATAATTATTTTTTAATAAACTTTTTTTGTCCATTTCTCCATTGTAAAATAAAACGAAATGAGCTAAATCAAATTATTTCAGCTATGGAAAAGAGATATCAAAGTAAATGGAATCCTAATATGCTGGCCGATTATTGTTGGACCATCAAGAGGGTGCTCGACATGTGAAATATAGCAGACAATCGTCATTTCTTACTTTCTTGGTGAGCCCGAATGTTCGAATATTGTGTAGTTACGAATGTAGAAAATATTAAAGTGTTTGAAATTATGCATTCCTGTCTCTCGGAAACCTTGCGTGATGGAGAAAAACCGATATCGTATTTGAATTCAGGAGAACAAATACTACCAGAATCACATATTTTTATTTCTGAGACTAGAAAAGGTTTATTTTTTGTTGCTCAGTGTAATCAGAGTTGTTAAATCTATGAAATGTATATAGACAGATAACGTAGCTTGAAAGAACATCAATAAAAATGCTTTCATTTTTTTATTAGTATTTCCACTCTTAATTACCATTACGGAGGGCTAGGAGTAGTGGGAGGATATATTCGGATGGATCTTAGGGAAATGGATATCAGTGACACGAACTGATTTTTTTATAGTCTTAGGCTATTTTTTCATCTTAGTGCTTTTTTGTTTCGTTATTTTTATATGTTCCTTCTTATTTCTACTTTCTTTTCTTTTTTTCATATGAGTACAGGATATCCATCCCATGACGTGCTGTTAGTCATTTTTGTGCTGCTATTTGTTGTTTATGATGGAATAATCTGATTTGCGCCCACTTCTTTCCTGTGCAAAGTCATTTTTTTAACATTTTTAAAATTATACTAGATATATTGCCTCTGCATCTTATACAACACTTTGTCCACCTCATCACCCTTTTATATTTCTGCTCTCTTTCATTCGCTATCCTCCGACCATAACATAAACACAAGATCGAGAGAAAATTTAACTCTAGCTGTTCCTCTACATCGAACATCTCACTATTCCTCATCCTTCCTTGTTTCAGCTACCTGACTCTGGAATTCCCTCCCCTCGTATATCAAGGACTGCTGGTCCCGAAAACAGTTTAAAAAGAAACTCACTTCATATTTCCTTACACAATATAATATATAACCGTGTTTCATGTATTCTTTTATTAATTCCTTTATATTTTAAACTTTCTTTACCAAGCCAATTACTTAATCTAATTATAGGTTAGTATTTTTGCTGTTATTATTATTATTATTATTATTATTATTATATTAGGTATAAGCAATTAAATTTCTATGGGCATATACGACGAATGCAAGAAGAAAGGTTTCCCAGAAAAATATTGAAATGTTGTCTACTTGGAAGAAGAAGGAATGGAAGACTTCGAAACTCGTGGATACAAGAAATAAGTGCTGGAATGAGAACAAGAGGACTGGAGGGCATGGAGTGGATGGACAGAGACGAGTGGAGAAAGAAAATAAAACTTTAGGCACAGAAAGATGTGTAAATATTAAAAATCTGTATATAAATTTAAAAAAAATAATAATAAATATTATTATTAGTATTGGTATTACTATTTTTTTTTCTTTCCCTTGTCAACTTTATATTGCGTCGCCTATATCTATTACGTATCAAATCAACATGCAGATAATTCATAATTCTTATTGTACGTATAATTTAACCCTGGTGAAATGGAAGAGAAAACCTTACGGTCTTACCTCCATCAGGTAAAATAAATAAATAAAAATTAATTAATTAACATTATAATGGAAGTTGCACACTCACCGAGGAAGGCTGTGGGAGAGATGATGCCAGTTCTTTTTGCCACAACTATAGCGATGCCAGTGTCAAGAAACGGCAAAGAGAAATCGATGGCCTGCGATCTCTCGAAATTGATTTTGAGCGATGTGATGACCATGTCAGCGTGGTGATTGATCAGTGCCGCTACCAGACCGTTCCATCTGCCATTCTGTTGACACAACATTGTAGCCTTAAATGGTTTCTTAAGAACAAATATCAACCCCAACGTAATCCCCAAGGAAACTCCAAATGTAATATTTTATAACTTAAGTCTATAATTAAAAAAAGTAATAATAATAATAATAATAATAATAATAATAATAATAATAATAACGATGTTTGGAATATTAAGTTATCATAAATAATGTCACGAGTAATTTCCAAATATCTAGAGGATTTGGTAATCAAGAGTAGCATTTGTTAGGACTATTTAACGTATAAAAGTAAGCTGTTTACTCATAAATCATTATGTAAATATAGTTATTTTAAAATATTTATATACTTAATGTAAACGGCGATGTTTGAAAACAAATGAGAAATGTTTGGTTATGTTTAATTTGTTTAAGTGGAAAAAAGCTAACCAAGCAAATCTTAGATATAAATACTTATTATTAAACCAAACTGTCTTAAAGTACAAAGAGCAATGATTTTCTTCAAAGGTTTATCACTGCAATTTGATCATACTAGTTATTGCCTAATAGGATCGCAATACTGTAAGAATGTACCCTAGTGGAGAAAAAATGAAACACATCAAACTGTATATTATAACTAGAGCGAGGATTTTTATGAAATTTCAACTATTAGTCAGAGAGCGCTGAGACAAAGAATCTACACATTTTTTCATATTTCATAATATTTTGGCGAGATGTTCATATTTTAGTAAAACATTTAATATTCCTTCATATTTTTCAACTTTCAATTTTTTTAAAATAAAATTTCTACTAATTGGTTAAAAACATTTTTGAAGTGACTGTAGTTTTGAATTTGTTTGACAATATAATATGGTAGACAAGCGAAAATTCCTCAGTATCCCATCTGGAACAAGATAAATAGATTTGATAAAAGAAAATATTGAAAAAAAGGAGACATGGAATGACCAAGTTGAGGCTTTGTCCGAAACTACAGAACAAGAACAGGGATTTCCTAATCTGTGACAAGAGCATGAATAAGTAGAACAACAATGTTAGAATAATAACCACCTACTCTTCCTCTCAGGTAGCAACCCTTCCTTTTTGCTACCTAAGGACATTCCTCATTTTGTGAATGGATTACAGTATTTAAATGTAGGGAAGACTGCTGCTGCTAAACTTGAATTTGTGCTGGGAAATATGGTGTTACTCCACAGTTTATGAAATTAGTAAAGTTCTTGTAGGTAAGGCAATATTATTCTCACTTACATCAAACTATCATATATAGCGCGGTACCGTTTTCTTCCGTAACATCATATGGTGTGGAGCATACTTTTTGATCGTACAAAATAATTCTGACAGACAGGCGTTAAAAAATATAGAACAAGCTCCTAACTATGTATTACGAGCAGAATTGATAATTGGATTATTCAAAGCACAAATATACCGTACTGTGCTTGGGCAAATTTCATGCCCCAAATGGGAGTCAATGACCAATCACGTTTCAATGATTTCTGTTTTACAACAAATCAGAGTCGTGTTTCACGAAATATTTATCAGTGTTATATTTACCATATTAAAGAAAGCTCCTCCTTTTTAATATTCAGAACAGGTCTGACCATTATTTTGCAGTGACTGAGCCTATAAGAAAAACGGCTACCAGACTGTATATATAGTCCACAGATGTCAACACACAGTTAATTCAAAAACATTTGTAGCAATTGATTATACCGCCAACAAAAGAAACCACTGTTTGCACTTTCTTAAATGTATTTTTTCCCAGGTAATAATCCAGAAAAATATAATTGTTATATTTACATCATACGACATCAGAAATGAATTAATATACAGTTTGATGTGTTTCATTTTTTCTCCACTAGAGAGCATTCTTACAATATTGCGTTCCTTTGGCAATAAATAGTATGATCTGGTTGCAGTGATAAACAAAAGAAGCAGATGAAGCGTACCTATCGTTTCTCATTTGTTTTCAAACATCGCCGTTAAATTAAATATATAAATATTTTAAAATAACTATAGTTAAATAATGATTTATGAGTAAACAGCTTAATTTTATCCGTTAAATAGTCCTAACAAATGCAACTCTTTATTTCCAAATTCTCTAGATAAATTCACTCCTCACTTCATGAGTCGTGAATTTATTGATAATTTGGAAATCACTCGTGGCATTACTTATGAAAAATAATTCTAAATACATTTCGCTATGTCTGTATGTGTAATGTATAGGATTAAAAACAACTGTAATTGCAAAGAGAGTTTAGAAATACCCCCTAGAATTATTTAGGGATTATTTCATTTTAACATCTTGTTTCTCCAAATATGACATACAGTACTTGGTTTACTGCGATGGCCAGGACATGTGGCACGAATGGGGGAATGAAAGATGTGCATGAAAGCTTCTTGTAGGAAAACCAGAGGGAAAACGCCCAGTTGGTAGGCCAAGAATGAAGTGGGAGAATAACATTAACCATGATTTGAGGGAATTAGATTTTAGAGGGGATGATTGGAAAACATTGGCTCAGGGTAGGGATGTATGGAGAGCTTTTGTCCATGGGGTAATGGGACTATGGGTTCGATCGTGCCAGTGAGTGAGTTAGTTATAACTTGGTCTACGTGTTTTCTGATTCATCCAGTTTAATGTTATTGTGACATTTACATATACTGGAATTCATTATCATAAGTAATGCCACGAGTGATTTCCAAATTATCGATAAATTCACGACTCACGAAGTGAGGAGTGAATTTATCTAGAGAATTTGGAAATCAAGAGTGACATTTGTTAGGACTATTTAACGAATAAAATAAAGCTGTTTACTCACAAATCATTATTTAACTACAGTTATTTAAAAATATTTTTATATTTAAAGTAAACGGTGATGTTTGAAAACTAATGAGAAACGATAGGTAGCCTACGCTTCTACTGCTTCTTTTGTTTATCACTGCAACCAGATCATACTATTTATTGCCAAAGGAACGCAATATTGTAAGAATGCTCTCTAGTGGAGAAAAAATGAAACACATCAATCTGTATATTAATTCATTTTTGATGTCGTATACATTTAAGAAAGTGCAAACAGTGGTTTCTTTTTTTGGTGGTATAATCAATTGCTACAAATGTTGACATGTAAGCACTATTATATACAATCTGGTAGCCGTATTTGTTATAGGCTCAGTCACTGCAAAATAACGGTCAGACCTGTTCAGAATATTAAAAAGGAGGAGCTTTGCTTAATATATGATAATCCTAACGTTGATAATTATTTCGTGAAACACGTCTCTGATTGGTTGTAATACAGAAATCATTGAAACGTGATTGGTCATTGACTCCCATTTGGGGCATGAGTTAAATAGTCTTTATAATATGTATAGGAGGGTTAAGACAAAAACTGTTAATAGAAAAATTCGTGGAGTTTATCGAGACTTTTGATGTATAAGCTCTATCTAAGACATGGTTAAAAGGTAATGAATGTGTAAATATATGTAATATAAAAGGATATTTCAAAGGCAGTGAAACGAAGGTTAAAGAGATGGATATCCAGGCGGTGTTATCCTACTATATAAAGCCAATCTAGACCCGTATATTAAAGATAAATAACTAAGTAACTATACTGTAATTTTACAAAATACCTACCTAGTGCGAGAAGTAAAACCACTGCCCTTTATGTATACTACGTACAATGTATATACAAAAATATATCCAAAAGTAATGTTGATATGCACTGCATACACATATATGAATACAAGACACGCGATATCACACATATACAAATCACTGCATTTTAAATTAACTGAACTTCATTTGAAACTATATAAAACTATAAATTCATACTTGCCGCCATTTTATACGCGATTGGTGTCACGGCCTGCTGTAGTCTCAAATATTATTTTCGTCATTTATCGCATGAACATTGGCAAGACTGTTGTTTATAATGAACGCAAATATTTGCAACAAATATGTTATTATTTTACTATTATTTATTATTTTGAAAACACCATCGTGCAAAACATAATGTACAACGCACGTTTGTGAACTGTTTTACAGAATCGTTTCCTCCCTTCTGTAAAAAACACTCCCCAACCTCGCATTGCAATATACTCTTTCTAATTAGAATAGTAAATTAAGACTACTTACCGTCTGAGCTCCCCATTTGCCGTCCTGAACTCTGAACAAATCATAAGTGAATCCCAAGTCATCTGCAAACTTCTCCAACAGATCTATGCAGAACCCAGAACAGCACTGGAAGTAACTGCTGTTCCGATGTGCAGCTGTTATGTTCACTCTGAAATACACACAAGCTAACATTTTACACACAACATGACATTATTATGTAATCACTAATTGCGATAATCAAATTGTTCGCAAAATAGGACATTATCTACTGCAACGTGATGTTCACTGATACATATTCCCCCAGCGGATGGACCCAGATCTATGCGAAGAGTGCTGTGATACAGCCAAAATAGCGTGGCTCATTCCGTGTTGCTGGCTTTCGGACTCTCTGCTTGTCTGGCAGCACGGTTTCTGATGACCTGCTTTGGAGAGGTAACACACCCTCATCTCATAACCGACTTCGCCTCAACACATAGGCACAATACCGACGCCCCAAAAATAGAGCTGACCAAGTGAGTGAACCCCTATATAGATAAACACTAGGGAATTTGGCTGTCATGGGGCTACATTAGCTCCAGATGCGACACCCTGGGCGATGCATAATCATTGCTATGACTCAGCAGCAGCAGCGAGTTATGTTCTCATGGTACCCAATTTATGATTGGTTACTCCATGCAATCGTTCCCTTACTGTTGTTTCATACGAAAGCGAAACACATGTATGTGCATTAACCATATCCACTCTACAGGGTGATTCACAATGAGTATTACAGACTTTTAGGGGTTGTAGAGGGCACTTAGTAGATAAACATTTGATAGGGAACCCATGTCCGGAAACGTACCATTTAGATGTAAAATGGGTTTGAAGATCGAAACACAATGGGCTGATATCAGTGTCTTGTGTTTCAGAATATGTATTACTTTTAGAAGTTGTATTTCTAGTGTGGTTTCACGTGGCAACCCTGTTGTTTGTTGCACGAAGTGTACCTGTGACGCATTTTTTCATTCACACGCCCCACAAAACCTGATGTGTACGCTCAATAATTTCTGCTGCCGCCAGAATTCGTGCAAGAAGACCTTCCTCCAACTCGACATGTGTAGTACAACCCCTAAAAGTCTGTAATACTTATTCTGAAACACAGGACAGACGATATCAGCACATTGTGTTTCGATCTTCAAACGTATTTTACATCAAAATGGTACGTTTCCGGACATGGGTTTCTCATCAAAATTTTGTCTACTAAGTCCTCTGTACAACCCTAGAAGTCTGTAAAATTGTATATTGAAAGGGAATGTTCTAAAATTATAATAATTCAACTCTCGAGAGAAGTTGTACGATTTATTAATCGCGTGAAATTAGAAGTGATGAAAATACCTAAAGCTGTAAACACATACATACATACACACATACATACATACATACATACATACATGCATACATGCAAACACACACACACACACAGAGTCTACATTTAAATATTTTCATTCATGCCCTTTTACCAAAGTACATTCCACAGATAGAAGTGATTGAAAGCTAGGGACGAGGAATGAGAGGAGAAATTCAAAACACGCCCACAAATAAAAGAACAGTCATAATGTCACGCACCAGTGTGATTTATTTTAGACGTATTCTACTGATTTTTGTGCATCAGACCTGGATCTAGCATGTCCGCTGAGAGATTGAGAGGTTAAGATAGTACAATCTCTCATGACGTAATATGCTGCGTAAGACATTCCTTGTGGTTGCGTTCTTCTGAACTGTGGATTGTACAATTGGACTTCGATAGAGTCGGATGTTAGCGTCAGAGACTTGTATTCGTGGGTGCGCGGGTTGAAAATTTGAGCCGCCCGACCTGGTTGCGTTTTTTTTACTAGATTATACTCAGTCATCAAAGTCAAATGCAAAGTTGGAACTTATTTACCAGGACCCACTTCAATCCATCAAAATTAAATTAGTGAAAGTCTTAAAAAAAGGAAAACACTCAGGTTGCTGGATTGGATCATTTAAATCGCAAACCTAGCACGAATTTAGATGTTGAAGAATCTATAAACAAATAATAAATAAATAATAATATTATAATAATAATAGTACAACAATCATATTCTATCTATTAAGGCGCAGCCCATTGTCAAGCCACAGCCTCTCCTTTGTAAGGAGTTACTAGATAAAGTTAATTTTTAGTTACCTTATTTGCTCATAGATGTCATGAATGGCAAGCGGTCCAACATACCGACTCAATGAGACATCTAACAGACAACAAAGATATTACTGGGACGGTGTGGTCGGTAAACTTTGCTTAGAGGCCTCTTTATTCAATGATCTTCCTCCATTCCTCTGATATTCATAGCTGCTTGTACTCCTTCTATCCAAGTTTTCTTCGGTCTTCCTTTCTTCCTCCTTTCCATTGGGATCCATTCCATAACAATTTTTGGCAATTTTTGCTCTGGCATTCGTTTGACATGACCATACCACTGCAATATTTTCTTTTCTATGATGTCCGGCTCCTCTTGTACACCCATAAATTTCCCTTATTTCTTTATTTCGTATTCTATCCATTCTAGATTTTCCAGCTGATCTAATTTTTTAATTCTCTCATCAATGGCTTCCCAAAATCAACATTGAAATACCTCTTTTTGCTCTTTTATGTTTATCTAATAATAATAATAACAATAATAACAATAACAACAATAATAGTAATAATAATTATTAATTATTAATATTATTATATATAATTATTAATATTATATAATAATAATAATATAATATAAACAAAGAATTAACTATAACATTACAAAATTAATACCAGTAAGGTATTGTCTTCCTCAACTCGGTTATATATATATATATACACATATAAGTTTATTCTATACCGCCGTGTCACCAGTGAATATTCAATCGGAGAACAAGTGACTTTTAGCGTCGCCAATGTGATAACACTCGTTCCCGCTAAAGCCAATTGCCAAAATGTTTCCTCACATATAAGGGGATTCTATCCAAGAGTCCATCTACTGTAGAGGGCAAGTTAGGGTGAGAAAATGGGCGAATTAATACACCAGATTAGTTTAGCGTTCACTTGTTTTTTAGTTGATGTTGTGATAATTTGTCTACACTGTCTGAGCAATGACTAATACACATTTTACATTGCAAATGTGCTGATTTTAGGTTAGTTTGAGCTCAACTTCTCACTAGTTCAAGGCTTTTTTTCAATTTTTTTAATCGATATAAGTATTTATTTCAGCTAATTATTCATATACTGTAACTATAAATAATGTGTTTTTCCGTTTTTTATTTGAATTTATGTTGGTGGCATAGTAGCATAGGATTCTCAAATATAATATAAAATTCTAAAGTATATACCTTGCATACCATCTTCTGAACTGTTAAAATAATTAAAACAATGTAGGTTTTCGGGACCAGTCTCTTCTATAATTTCTGTAATTCAACTAAAACTTTTTTTTCACCTCTACCCCGCAGAAGGTTGATCCATACTGTCCAGATACTGAATGATTTGTGATGACTGGGAAAATGATTTTTGTGTACTAAAAGTTAAGATTGCGCACAGTATAATGTTTAAGTAGATGGAATGTTATTGCTCTCCTAATGTAAGAACAGCATGCGTAATGTCGAGGTAATATTGCTAGATCCCACAATAAACAATTGTTTAATGTTAATTCTATAAAACTGAATGCAAGTTACTATCAATTAATTGTGTATCAGATTCATATTTAATGTTCGAAAATACGATCACATTTCTCCACTATTCCACGAATTGTCATGGCTACATCTAAAAGAGAGAAGAAAATCGCACTGTCTAATTCTCTTATTTAAGATCCTACATACCTCGATTCCCAATTATTTATCATCCCGTTTCCAGTATCTATCCTCAAACCGTAACTTAAACACAAGATCACAACATAGTCTCTTACTTAATATACCGCAACATAGGACATCACATCACTCCATGTCATATACCATCTCCACTTCTCGCAACTGGAATTCCCTACCACAAGAAATAAGGGGCTGCCGGACATTGGCATCTTTTAAAAGAAATCTAAATTTATATTTGCTCTAAACTCGACTTCATTATTATCCAGTGTAAGGTATATATATTAATTGGTGTTTTCTCGTATAATGTATCATATTTATATTATTATTATTATAATAATTATTATTATTATTGTTATTATTATCGTATCATTATTGTTATTACCCTATAAAATGTTGTTTGTACATTACATTTACATTGCTACATTATTGTATCTTTAACTGTTTATAATTAGTATCGTGTATATCTATATTTGTCAAATATTTATTTGTATTTGTGCTGGTTGAGTGGAAGAGAGGGCCTTATGGCCTTAACTCTGCCAGAATAAATAAAGTATTATTATTATTATTATTATTATTATTATAAAGAAAAACATCTTACTATTTATTATACTATGTTGCAATCTTAACTTTTAGCACATAAAAATCCGTTCCCTAGTATGACCTTGTAGATAGGTTTGTGTGTACTGGGTACGTTTTCGTTAAAAATAAAACAATTGTCGACTTCCTTTAAAACCTCTAACTTCACCAGTATGTTTATCTTAGCTGGATTATATTCTTTGTGTAGCATTGTAAGGGTATTGTCTATGTCCTGCATATTATGCTGTCCCTTTATTGTATGTTTAGCATAACTTGAATGTTTTTAAATCTGATATTAAATCTAATGCTGGTTCTTATTACGTAAAATTTATTACAATATTTACATGTTAGTTTATATACTCATTGTATTAAAAATGTTGTTTTTCTTCTACGCTATTATTTATTAAGTTGTTTAGTTTATTTCTAGTTTTGTATGCAATTTTTATATTTTTGTCAAATATTTTAAAGATTTTGGCTGATTTTTTACGTTTCTATTAAAATACAAAATTCCACCAACCGAGTGATTCGTGTGAATGCAAGATATGCGACCAAAAGTGTGAGCGATACCATCACAAACAATGCACAATATGGACAGGATCACTGAACGAACTCATAAAAGACAAATCATAAACTTATAACTTAATGCTCTTTCGAGTGCCTCTTGCAAACTTATTTATGTTTCTTTTCATGCATACATCAGTATTATCCAGTTTTTTGTTATGACATTTTTTTAGAGTAGGCCCATATATCATATTTTAACTAATTACACCTTTTTATTTTATGTATTTAATTATTTATTTATTTATTTAACCTAATGTAGTTAGGTCTTTTCTTCCAATTCACCAGAGGTAAATACACATAATAACAATTATGAAATATCTAAATGTTGATTAATAATACATAATAGGCATAGGCTACGCAATATAGAGTTGACAAAGAAAAATAATAATGATGATAATAATACTTACTCTTACTTACTTACTCACTGGCACTATCGAACCCGTAGGTTCATGGCCGCGCGGACATAAGCTCTCCATACATAAATAATAATAATAACCTGTAATTTGATTAAGTAACTGGCTGGTATATAAAGTGTAAAATATTAAAGAAGAATACAAATATATATATATATATATATATATATATATATATATAAATATATGTGTGTGTGTGCGTGTGTGTGTGCGTGCGTGTGTGTGTGCGTGCGTGTGTGCGTGCGTGTGTGTGTGTGTGGTGTGTGTGTGTGTGTGTGTGTGTGTGTGTGGTGTGTGTGTGTGTGTGAGAGAGAGAAACATCTTACTTGTAGTGAAAAAATAATTTCCTCCCTTATGTATTCACAAAATCAAACGAACAGTAAAGTTAGAAAGGGGGTGCAGCTAATATTTTACTGAGCTATGGCACTACCAGTGGGGATGTATGTAAGTGAGGCCTGGATCCCGAAGGAAAAAATAAAATAAAATTCAGACGGCGGAAATGTGCTTCCTACGGGCTGTGAAAGGTTTACAAGAGAAGGAACGTATTAGAAATGAGAATATTAGAGAGGAACTAAAAGTACAACCACTTCTTCAACAAGTAGAAGAACACAGGAATAATTGGATAGAGAATCTGCAAAAAATGCCAGAGTATAGGGTACCGAAGATAGCAATGATGTATAATCCAAGAGGACGAGGATCGGTGGAAAGACCAAGAAAACGCTGGGCTGAATAGATGTAAGATCGGAACAGACAAAGACCTAATCCACGAAAGAAGAAGAAGAAGATTATGAAGTCCGATTTATATCAAATTTATAAAGAATATAATCTGTAGTAGACAATATATATTTCAACTCTTTAATTGTCAAAACACTGACTTCTCGTGCCAGTTATTAAAATGTGGCGGGCCGCACTGAAAACAAAATCACGGATGTCTGTTATTATTAGATTTATTATGTAATTCGACACACATTTAAGTTATTACCATTTGTTCGTCATCTGTTTCATTAATAATATTAAATAAATCGAACCAATTGATGAATTCTATAGGATGCATTGCCAATTAAAGGGTTAAATTTCTAAAAGGTATAAAATCCACACCAGAGAGGATAAATTATGTAATTATGTATATATATATATATATATATATATATATATATATAGTCCACCGCTGTGGTCTCGAGGTAGCGTGCTGCATTGTCACGCAGCGGCCCCGGGTTAGATCCCCGGTCGGGGCAGTTTTTCTGGGTGAGGTTTTTATCGGGGTTTTTCCTCACCTGTAAGACAAATGTCTGGAAAACTTTAAGGCCCAAACGGTCCCCGAAATCATATGGCCATCATCCTTATCATTATCATCCTTACCATTATCATCATCATCCTTCACCGGTGTGGAAAGCAACGGGAAGCTACCACACCTACACAATTCCCTAGTAAAGCTGCAAGCATAGCATGAAAATGCTATGATTGCAGTGAAGGACCTGCCTTCGGACAGAATTACTATGGATGGATATATATATATATATATATGTGTGCTCGTTTATCTAACAAGGGAACCACAAACCATTCCATGCCGAAACCTACCTTGAAATTTCTCCCAGAGAAGCGCTGTGATGTACGAAGTCCGTGTCCAAAAAAAAAAAAAAATATCGGCCGTTTTAAAGTGCAAGGCACAGAAATCGAAGCCAGAATCCAGTAATGGTAGCCCACTGTACGGTACAGATGTACATCCCTGCATGAGCACAGAGTGGGGTGAGATCGGACGCGACGCGGACAGCAGATAGTGAGGGTTTTCCAGTCTGCCAATACAGGAGTTGTATTACTTCCCTACAAGTTTAAATCAGATATTTGGCATTTTATCTTAGTGTCTTCCAGTTAAAAAAAGAAGATATGTTTTTTGGAAACGGCCTTTCTACATCACAACGCTTCTCTAGAATAAATTTCAAGGTAAGTTTCGGCATGCAATGGTTGACAGTTCCCTTGTGGGAAAAAATAGGCAATTTGAGTAAAGTTTCATATTACACTTTATTAAGCACAAGATCATCATCAACATCCATCAGGAATTAGGTCTTTGTAGATATGTTTCGGTCCCTCTAGCAGTATTCCAAGTCGACTACGTCCTTGCGTTTATATACTTACTTACTTACTTACTCACTGGCACTATCGAACCCGAAGGTTCATGGCCGCGCGGACATAAGCTCTCCATACATCCCTATCCTGAGCTATGCTTTCCAATCATTCCCTGTATAATCTACTTCCCTCAAATCATAGTTAATGTTGTTCTCCCACCTCATTCTTGGTCTACCAACTGGGCGTTTTCCCTCTGGTTTTCCTACAAGATGCTTCCATGCACGTCTTTCATTCCCCATACGCGCAACATGTCCTGCCCATCGCAGTCTACGAGACTTTATTGTTCTTATTATATCTGGCTTCCTATAAAGACCATGTAGTTCATTGTTATGTAGTCTTCTCCATTCACCTGTCTGTTAATTTCTCTTTGGTCCAAAAATTTTCCTAAGAACTTTATTCTCAAATACTCGTAATCTCCTTTCCTCCCTTAAAGTAAGAGTCCATGTTTCGCACCCATAAAATGTAACTGGTAGAATAATAGTAGTTTGATATATTTTCAGCTTAACGTTTTTTGAAAGGAGTTGGGACATCAAAAGTCTCTGCAATGCATAATAGCACGCATTTCCAGAATTGAGCCTATGTTTAATTTTTTTTTGCATCTCATTCCTATTTGTGATTATTGTTCCTAGGTATTTGAATTCAGCCACTTCCTCAAAATTTCCCTCATTTGTCATTAGCTGTCCATTTTCATTATATACTGAATTTCTACGTGTGACCATATATTTAGTTTTACTGATATTTACTTCCAGTCCTAATTTCTTAGTGTTACTCAATAGTGTGTGCGTGTTGGCCTTTAGTATCTCCTCGCTATCGGCCAGTAGTACTACATCATCAGCATAAACTAACAGCTTATTAATACCATTCAGTTGTAAGCCTTCCTTGTTCTCTAAAGATTTAATGGCATGCTCTAGTACAAAATTAAATAGTAGAGGAGATAGTGCATCTCCTTGCTTCAACCCATTCTGGATTTCAAAAGGGTCTGAAAACTGTTTGCCTACACGCACCCTACTCTTTGAGCCATTTAGACACATTCGTATAAGTCTAACTAACTTTTTAGGAATTCCGAACTCCAGCAGTATACATATAACTTCTCCCTGTTACCTTGCGTTTATATTGTAACATCATTTTTGAGATTCTTATTTATCCATTCTTTTCACATGGTCTAACTAACTAACTCACTGGCACTATCGAACCCGTAGGTTCATGGCCGCGCGGACATAACCTCCCCATACATCCCTATCCTGAGCTAATGTTTTTCAATTATTCCCTGTATAATGTATTTAACTCAAATCTTGGTTAATGTTATTCTCACACCTCATTCTTGGTCTACCAACTGGGCGTTTTCCCTCTGGTTTTCCTACAAGAAGCTTCCATGCACGTCTTTCATTCCCATTCGTGTCACATATCCTGCCCATCGCAGTCTAGGAGACTTAACTGTTCTTATTATATCTGGCTTCCTATAAAGACTGTTATGTAAGTCTTGTCCATTCACCTGTCTGTTCATCTCTCTTAGGTCCAAAAATGTTCCTAAGAACTTTATTCTCAAATAGACCTACTCGTAATCTCCTTTCTTTCCTTAAAGTAAGAATCCATGTTTCGCACCCATATAAAATAACAGTTTTATATATTTTAAGTTTAACGTATTTTGAAAGCAGTTGGGACGACAAGAGTCTCCGTAATGCATAATAGCACGCATTTCCAGAATTGAGCCTATGTTTAATTTCTTTGTGCATCTCATTCCTATTTGTGATTATTGTTCCTAGATATTTGAATTCAGTCACTTCTTTAAAATTTCCCTCAGTTGTCATTAGCTGTCCACTTTCATTATATAATGTAATTTCTATGTGTGGCCATATGTATTTAGTTTTACTGATATTTACTACCAGTCCCAATTTCTTAGTGTTATTTAATAGTGTGTTCGTGTTGGTCCTTAGTATCGTCTCGCTCATGGCCTATCCAGTTTAATTTATATCTGTTGAATTTTTCTTCTACTGATTCTAATTTTAATATTTCTAAAATTTATTCGTTCTTTTTCTTTATCTAAAAGAGTGTATCCTGCTGTCCTTCTGAGAAATTTCATTTCCGTTGCTTTGATTCTGCTCCTGTCTCTTTTTCTTAAAGTCCAAATATCACATCCATATAAAATGGAATGTAATGCTAAAGCATTAAACTGTTTTATTCTGGTGGATTTTTGTACTAATTTGGCTTTTAATTTATTAGGTCTATTTATTACTCAAAAGATGTGTGTAAATTTGGTGATTTATTATCAACTTTTATAAGATTCATGATGTGTTCCGTTGAGGTATTATTCAAAATTAATATAAAATTATGGAATATTCACCTGAAAGGTTCGTCTCCTCAACTTAATTAATAATTTAACTGTAGCGCTTTCGGGACTTGTCCCATCATCGGCAAGATTCAAAACTGGTGTTTCACTGAAGATCTTGTAGAGGGGGTTGCATGTATTGGGTTCGTTTTCGTTTATCAGGCTGTCGTTGTCGAAGAGATGGAAATCATGAAAGCAGCTCACAACAACGACAGCCCGATAAACGAAAACGAACCCAATACATGCAACCCCCTCTACCAGATCTTCAGTGAAACACCAGTTTTGAATCCTGATGATGATGGGACTAGTCCCGAAAGCGCTACAGATAAATAACTAATAAAGTTGAGGAGACGGACCTTTTAGGTAAATATTCCATAATTTTATATTTTAATTTTGAATAATGCCTCAACGGAACATATCACGAATCTTATAAAAGTTGATTACAGGAGTGAAACCTCGGTTGTGACTGAACAATGCAAATCTTAACTGGCTGATTTCGAAAGAAAGATACTATGAAGGATATTACATGGATCTATAAAATGTAGATATGAGAAGTATTTTGTGTAATTATGGACTGGAGTACAAAAAGGCACGATAATGGATTACAACTACCTTTATCATTTAAAGTGAATTGCTTGGAAAAATAACAAAACTCTTGTTTTTAATGCAGGAGAGAAGCGAAATTAAATTGGCGAGTAATTGAATTATCGATGTACTTTGCCTGGCACTCAGCACCATAAAAATCACTCCTCTCCCCACCCCTTCCAATCCCTTCCGAACGTATTAAAGGCTACGTGCTCAGATAGAAACAGAGAACTTAATTAATGGAAAATAGCTTTTTAATATGATCTGTAAAGTGCTTTTATATTACAGTTATAGACACATGTTTCATATAAAAATATAAAAAAGAGTTCTGATGTTTTAAAGTAGCTTATGTCAGTACTGCATTATACATCAAACATGAAAAAGAGGACAATATATTAAATGAGTCGAAGAGACTGTACGCTAGGGCATTCGATAAGGAATAGCAACACTGCTATAACATTACTAAAAAAAAATATTTAGACTATTTAACTCATACCCCAAATGGGAGTCAATGACCAATCACACTTCAGTGATTTTTTATTTACAACCAATCACAGTCGTGTTTCGCCTAAAATTTACCAACTAAAATTTATCATAATAAAGAAAGCACCTCCTTTTTAACATTCTGAATAGGTCATAGCAGTATTTTGCAGTGACTGACTCTCCAAGATATACGGCTACCAGATTGTATATATATATATATATATATATATATATATATATATATGAATAAGAAAGTTTTCTTGGGTTTTCCGCGTCCAAGAAAACTTTCTTATTCATACTTATATCCGCGAAAATCTGCAATATAACATATATATATATATATATATATATATAGTGCATGAATGTCAACACGTAGCGCATACGAGAGATAATATAAAAACATTTGTAGCAATTGATTATACCACAAAAAAAAACACTGTTTGCACTTTCTTAAACGAATTATTTTCCAGGAAATGACGCAGAAAATTATGAATGACATATTTACATCACAGGACATCAGGAAGTAATTAATACCTATTAAGTTGGTTATAAATTTCTCCACTAGTATACATTCTTACAACATTGCGATATTTTGGCAATGAATAATTTTATGATCTGGTTGCAGTGATCGAACAAAAGAAGCAAATGAAGCGTACCAATCGTTTCTCATTTGTTTTCAAACATCACCGTTTAAATTAAATGTATAAATATTTTAAAATAACTATAGTTAAATAATGATTTGTGAGTATACAGTTTAATTTTATTCGTTAAATAGTCCTAACAAATGCCTCTCTTGATTTTCAAATTCTCTAGATAAATTCACTCCTCACTTCGTGAGTCGTGAATTTATCGATAATTTGTAAATCACTCGTGGGCATTACTTATGGTAACACTGAGCAACAAAAAATAAACTTTTTTGTATCAAAAGAAACATATGTGATTCTGATAGTAATTTTTCTCCTGAATTCAAATATGATATCGGTTTTCTCCATCACGAAAGGTTTCCGAGAGACAGGAGTTTATAATTTCAAACACTATAATATTTTCTGCATTCATAACTACACAATATTCGAACATTCGGACTCACCTAGAAAGTAAGAAATGGCGATTTTCTGCTATATTTCGCCTGTGGAGCATCCCTCTTGATGGTTCAACAATAATCGGCCAGGATATTAGGATTCCATTTGTCTTTATATCTCTTTTCCATAGCTGAAACCATTTGAGTTAGCCCATTTGGTTTTATTTTACAATGGACAATGGACGAAAAAACGTTTATTAAAAAAATAATTATTTAAATCCATTAATTGAAATTGAAATAAAAAACTGTGGGTGATGGAGAAATTTCGAATACATATTTGAAAACACAATAAAACTGCATTAAGTACAACTATTGGTACTCATGAGACGAAAATCATGTTGACCAGTGTTACTTTTGACATTATGAACTTAATTTAAAGTATCTTGCCAAGACAACTATAAGTTGTCAAATCCTTGAAATATGGCGCACTCCATCTGCAGCACCATTTCTAGAAACCTCACTCATCTGATCTATTTAGAGTATTCTGGATATCAACTCTTAATTCAAATCTAATGCCTGGTAGAGATTCTTTGATCTTTGTGAATAAGTCGTAGCCATAAGAGCTAGTTCCCGGTGAACCACTTCCCAATTTCACCTTCTAAACAAATTCAACTGAATACCTTTTTAGGGCGGTATTACTTGACTAAATGTGAGAAACAGTGAATGTATTTACAAAATAATGCTATTTCGAGACATTCAATATTACAGATTTATACAGAAAAGAATGCTCAACTATATACTACAAGTATAACTGTAGGCTTTCACGGCCGGCGTCTTGATCCCTGTTAGGTTCGTCTTCCGGGCATATAGGCCGTGGTCCAGTCGTTCTTCTACTCGACGTTTCGTCTACTGCTGCGGTAGACATCTTCAGGAGATACTGCGTGCTCTCTGTGAACTCCTCAACAGTCGGCTGCAGACTGGCTGGTCGTTGGAAACTCCCTCCCTATTTATAGGCACGCCCCTGGTGGAGAGGCGGTTTTCTGCGCGGTCCGTGTTGCGTGCTGTTTTGTCCAGGCTGTCGCTAGCAGAAGTCATAGGCTTCGTTGTCGTATTGTGCAGTGCCGGGATCCAGATTTTGTTTATCTTCATGGTTTCTTCTTTTTTGTTAAAGGAATTTTTGTGTTTATATATTTCAATGGCTTCTCTGTACAGTCTGGTGTAATAATGTGATGTTTGGGACAATACCTGTGTTTCTTCGAATCTTATTATATGTTCTTGGTTGTTCATCCAGTGTTCCGCTACGGCTGATTTTTCCTTTTGTTTTAGTCTGCAATGCCTCTTGTGTTCTTGCAATCTTGTGGTAACCATTCTTTTTGTTGTGCCGATATAAACCTGTCCACAACTGCAAGGGATGCGATATATACCGGCAGTACTTAACGGATCTCTTGTATCTTTGGCTGGGCGCAGTATATTGCTGATTTTTTGTGTTGGCTTGTAGGTTGTAGATATGTTATATTTATTTAATATTCGACCAATTCTCTCCGTTATAGTCTTGATATATGGTAGGTACACCTTACCCTTTGCCTCCTCCTTGTTCCCGTTTTCGGATTTGTATTTATTGGGATTTATGGCTCGGCGAAAATCTGTTTTGCTGTATCCATTGGATTGAAACGCTGCTGGAGATGATTAATTTCTTCTTGTAGATACTGTGGTTCCGAAATCCTTTTGGCTCGTTCCACCAGGGTTTTAATTATTCCGCGTTTTTGTCTGGGATGATGGTTGGACCGCTTATGTAGGTATCTGTCTGTGTGAGTCTTTTTCCTGTATACCTTGTGTCCAAGTGTCATGTCTTGGTTTCGAATTACTAAAAACATCCAAAAACGGTAGACTGTTGTTCTCTTCTCTTTCCAGGGTGAATTGGATGCTGGGACAAATGCCATTTAAATGTTGCCTGAAGTTATCAAGTTCTTCTTCACCATGCTCCCAAATGACGAATGTGTCATCCACATATCTCAGCCAAACTGAAGGTCTTAGTGTAGCATTCTCCAAGGCCTGTTTTTCAAATTGTTCCATGTAAAAATTGGCTATTACGGGGCTTAATGGACTTCCATGGCCACGCCATCTATTTGCTCGTAGAATATTCCTCCCCATTGGAAATACGTTTCTGTGAGGCATATGTTATACAGCGCTACTATGTCTGGGGGAAAGAGTTCTTGCAAGTATGTCATAGTGTCTGGTATAGGTATCTTAGTAAATAAAGAAACCACATCGAAGCTCATTATTTTATCGTTTGGCTTGAGTTTCAGAGCGTCTATTTTTTCTATGAAGTGCGTGGAGTCTTTTACAAACGTGTCAGTTTTTCCAATATACGGTTTCAATAGTGAGGCGAGAAACTTGGCGAGTTCATATGTAGGTGATCCAATGGCCGAAACAATAGGTCTGAGTGGTGTTCCTTCCTTGTGTATCTTTGGTAATCCATACAATCTTGGTGGCAGTGCTTCTGATTTGTACAATCCTCGTTTAGTGTCTTCATCAAGTGTGGAGCTCTTGATAAGTTTATTGGATTTACGTAGAACTCTTGCTGTAGGATCAGTTTTAAGAATCTTGTATGTCTCTGGATCTAAAAGCTGTTGCATTTTCTGGTTGTAATTGTTCTGTTTCCATGATGACGGTGGCATTTCCTTTATCTGCAGGAAGAACGATGATGTCTTTGTCTTCGTTTAGATTATGTAAAGCTACTTTTTCTTTTCGTGATAAATTACTCAACGGTGGTTTGGTTTTACGGAGAATGCGAGACACTTCGCCCCGTATTTCCTCACTCTGATGAATAGGCAGCTGCCTTATTCCGGCTTCTACATTGGCTATGATGTCTTCAATAGGTACTGTTTTAGGTGTTACAGCAAAATTTCCTCCTTTGGCAAGTACCGATATTTCTTCTTCGTTGAGTTGCCGGTCTGTCAAATTTACTACCGCTCTTGAGTTGGGTGGTTTATTTCTGTTTTCTTGATGATTTTTTATGTATTTTTGTTTTTGTCGTTCCGTGTTTTTCTCTATGGTTCGGCAAAAGCTGTGGTATGTGATGTTGTCCACCTTCTCCCAGTCTCTCTCACTGAGAATATTGCTAATCTTCAGATGTAAGTAAAAAAGTTCTTGATCATTCATCCCTAGGGTTCGTCTTGTATCATGAATTCGTTCTCTAAGAAGAGCCCGTTCCGTTCGTCCATATATCCTCTTAGCCTTTGTCGTTTTGAAGATTTGTTTGCATCGTAGAAATTGAGGGATAGTTCCCGTGTCTCTGCACCGTAGAAGAAAGCTTAAATTGCACAGAAAGCGTCCTTTTTTCTTTCTTAATTCTTCAAATTTCCGAATAGAAAGAAATACATCCTTCCCGTAGAGGTTGCTTATGTATAACGACCAGCCAGTCTGCAGCCGACTGTTGAGGAGTTCACAGAGAGCACGCAGTATCTCCTGAAGATGTCTACCGCAGCAGTAGACGAAACGTCGAGTAGAAGAACGACTGGACCACGGCCTATATGCCCGGAAGACGAACCTAACAGGGATCAAGACGCCGGCCGTGAAAGCCTACAGTTATACATAAGCAACCTCTACGGGAAGGATGTATTTCTTTCTATTCGGAAATTTGAAGAATTAAGAAAGAAAAAAGGACGCTTTCTGTGCAATTTAAGCTTTCTTCTACGGTGCAGAGACACGGGAACTATCCCTCAATTTCTACGATGCAAACAAATCTTCAAAACGACAAAGGCTAAGAGGATATATGGACGAACGGAACGGGCTCTTCTTAGAGAACGAATTCATGATACAAGACGAACCCTAGGGATGAATGATCAAGAACTTTTTTACTTACATCTGAAGATTAGCAATATTCTCAGTGAGAGAGACTGGGAGAAGGTGGACAACATCACATACCACAGCTTTTGCCGAACCATAGAGAAAAACACGGAACGACAAAAACAAAAATACATAAAAAATCATCAAGAAAACAGAAATAAACCACCCAACTCAAGAGCGGTAGTAAATTTGACAGACCGGCAACTCAACGAAGAAGAAATATCGGTACTTGCCAAAGGAGGAAATTTTGCTGTAACACCTAAAACAGTACCTATTGAAGACATCATAGCCAATGTAGAAGCCGGAATAAGGCAGCTGCCTATTCATCAGAGTGAGGAAATACGGGGCGAAGTGTCTCGCATTCTCCGTAAAACCAAACCACCGTTGAGTAATTTATCACGAAAAGAAAAAGTAGCTTTACATAATCTAAACGAAGACAAAGACATCATCGTTCTTCCTGCAGATAAAGGAAATGCCACCGTCATCATGGAAACAGAACAATACAACCAGAAAATGCAACAGCTTTTAGATCCAGAGACATACAAGATTCTTAAAACTGATCCTACAGCAAGAGTTCTACGTAAATCCAATAAACTTATCAAGAGCTCCACACTTGATGAAGACACTAAACGAGGATTGTACAAATCAGAAGCACTGCCACCAAGATTGTATGGATTACCAAAGATACACAAGGAAGGAACACCACTCAGACCTATTGTTTCGGCCATTGGATCACCTACATATGAACTCGCCAAGTTTCTCGCCTCACTATTGAAACCGTATATTGGAAAAACTGACACGTTTGTAAAAGACTCCACGCACTTCATAGAAAAAATAGACGCTCTGAAACTCAAGCCAAACGATAAAATAATGAGCTTCGATGTGGTTTCTTTATTTACTAAGATACCTATACCAGACACTATGACATACTTGCAAGAACTCTTTCCCCCAGACATAGTAGCGCTGTATAACATATGCCTCACAGAAACGTATTTCCAATGGGGAGGAATATTCTACGAGCAAATAGATGGCGTGGCCATGGGAAGTCCATTAAGCCCCGTAATAGCCAATTTTTACATGGAACAATTTGAAAAACAGGCCTTGGAGAATGCTACACTAAGACCTTCAGTTTGGCTGAGATATGTGGATGACACATTCGTCATTTGGGAGCATGGTGAAGAAGAACTTGATAACTTCAGGCAACATTTAAATGGCATTTGTCCCAGCATCCAATTCACCCTGGAAAGAGAAGAGAACAACAGTCTACCGTTTTTGGATGTTTTAGTAATTCGAAACCAAGACATGACACTTGGACACAAGGTATACAGGAAAAAGACTCACACAGACAGATACCTACATAAGCGGTCCAACCATCATCCCAGACAAAAACGCGGAATAATTAAAACCCTGGTGGAACGAGCCAAAAGGATTTCGGAACCACAGTATCTACAAGAAGAAATTAATCATCTCCAAGCAGCGTTTCAATCCAATGGATACAGCAAAACAGATTTTCGCCGAGCCATAAATCCCAATAAATACAAATCCGAAAACGGGAACAAGGAGGAGGCAAAGGGTAAGGTGTACCTACCATATATCAAGACTATAACGGAGAGAATTGGTCGAATATTAAATAAATATAACATATCTACAACCTACAAGCCAGCACAAAAAATCAGCAATATACTGCGCCCAGCCAAAGATACAAGAGATCCGTTAAGTACTGCCGGTATATATCGCATCCCTTGCAGTTGTGGACAGGTTTATATCGGCACAACAAAAAGAATGTTACCACAAGATTGCAAGAACACAAGAGGCATTGCAGACTAAAACAAAAGGAAAAATCAGCCGTAGCGGAACACTGGATGAACAACCAAGAACATATAATAAGATTCGAAGAAACACAGGTATTGTCCCAAACATCACATTATTACACCAGACTGTACAGAGAAGCCATTGAAATATATAACAACAAAAATTCCTTTAACAAAAAAGAAGAACCATGAAGATAAACAAAATCTGGATCCCGGCACTGCACAATACGACAACGAAGCCTATGACTTCTGCTAGCGACAGCCTGGACAAAACAGCACGCAACACGGACCGCGCAGAAAACCGCCTCTCCACCAGGGGCGTGCCTATAAATAGGGAGGGAGTTTCCAACGACCAGCCAGTCTGCAGCCGACTGTTGAGGAGTTCACAGAGAGCACGCAGTATCTCCTGAAGATGTCTACCGCAGCAGTAGACGAAACGTCGAGTAGAAGAACGACTGGACCACGGCCTATATGCCCGGAAGACGAACCTAACAGGGATCATATACTACAAGATTACAATAGTCACCACCAGGATGTTGATTTACAACAATGTTTTATGAAATTATATTAATAATGAAGGCCAAATTAAAAAAACAAAATAAGCAAAATAATGTAGTGCCAAATGCTATCATACAATAAGATATAAAAACAATGTATGAAACATATTTTATACCTGCAATAATTTAAGAAGCAGACACAAACAGAATCAAAGAGGGATTCGTGTTGAATTTAAAGAAAAGAGATTACGTTTTTAAGAAGCATGTTTGGAAAAAAATAGAAGAGGTAGAATACTGAACTCAAGGCAAAATATGTTTTGATGTTGGATAAAATCCCATTCCTTTAACGCAGTTTAACCTCTCACATTATAGGTACTTTTACGTGCCACACGCACCCGGTAATTACAGTGGCATGACCTGTCGGGAGAGGGATTTTAACTATGGATCATATACATGATTTTTAGAGCACACAAGTGCGTGGAGGGCACCCCTGAATGAGTAATCAGCTCAATGTTATTGCTTCCCCCGAGACAACACAGCATTAAGACCGAGATACACCACCTACGCACTCATTCATACTAAACATGGCGAATATGATGATGACTATGATGGTCAGATGATATTCGGGGACCTTGTGGGCCTTTAAACGTTTCTGACATTTGTCTTACAGATGAGAAAAAACCCAGGAACAATCACCCAGGAAACTTGTCTCGACCAGGGATGGAACCTAGCTCCGCTCGTACGAGACAGCGACTCTACCCCGAGACCACAGCGGTAGACTCAGATGTTTTAAAAAATATAAAAAAATTGAACATTTAGAATACCATGACAGTGCCGAATTATACAGGGAATTCATTTTATGAGGAAACCTTGCATCGTTCTCCCGCCGCATACTGTGAGCAGTACGATCGCAGCGTGGGAGACAAGTTGTACACAACATGCCAGCAGTTAGTTGCTTCAATGCATTGTAGTGTGACGCATGTCGCTTGTTGTCGTGTGTTACATTTGAAAGCAGTCGAAAATTATGTGTACGGTTGAACAGTGAATTTATTTGGTGGAATGTTACTTATTGAGGAATAATCATAGAAGGCGCGTACGGAGATTTTCTCAAAAATATCCTGACTGTACGATTCCTGCAAAATCTTGTCTTTCGTAGCTGATTAAAAGTGGCATACAACAGGTTCAGTTTGTGACATACCGAAGAAGTGTGAAAGGCACGTTTTAACAGTAGAGAAACATGAGGATATTTGAATGAGGCATGTCTTACTGCGGACGGGGGTAATTTTCAACAGTATCTCAAATAAATGGTGAGCAATAAGCCTCTATGTGTAGGCCTATTTTTATAATAATCTAAATTAATTCAGTTATTTGTATTTTGTAGCTTCTAACTACCTTCATTTTCCGGTAGTAACGGAACACGCTCCCTGCCGGTGCAAGCACAATAGCGGGAGAAGTGAGAGTCGCTTCAACGCTGTAAAAAGGTTTCCGCTTAAAATGGATTCCCTGTTCATCAAATAAGAGAAATAAAGCTACATATAAAAGAACACAATTTTAAACAATTCGAAGAATATGTTTAATTAGGAAATAGTATTAATAAAGAAGGCAAAATTAAAAATTCAATAAGAAGCAGTATGTACAATAGTGCCAACGCTACCATAGAATTAGTTTTAAAAATATATAAAACATATTTAAACGAAAATACTTTACGACCTGTGACGCGAAATTGTTTTGCAAGTTCCAATCATACACCATGCGCATGCGCCAATAAACGCGAGGCGGTTAACACTGTGGAATCACGGGACGCAGCCAACATATACACGATATTTAAAGAACCTAAAAGCTAACGTAACGCAATTTAAGTACTGTAACCTGTGAAAGACCAACCTAAAAGCTAGCTTAATGCAATTTAAGCATCAAACCTAAGAAAGAATGCAGTGACCAAAAATAAATAGTAAGGTCTGAAATTCTTAAGAATATGTGCTTAGTTAATTAGTACGTATTATATGTTGGCAGCACTGGAACAGTGTTTGTTGTTGCATAGAATATTCGTTAAAATCAATATGGCTCCACATCTTCATGCTAGGAATATAGTTAAATGTCGTAGGAAAAAAATTTAAATAACCGTTAGAAAAATGTAAAAATCATTATAAATGTTGGGAAATGTTTTTGTTTTGTAAGCCCATGTTTCCTTTAACAGGGATTTAGGCTCTCTCCCACTACAGGGAAGAATTTGAAACACACTAATTTAGTTACACTTGTTTTCGTATAGATGTCCTTTGAGTGGTCCGTGGTCAGCGTTCCGCCTCATACTGACATCTAGGAAACCAAGGTAGTACTAGGACGGGAAAATTCGGTAAATTTTGCTTAGAGGCCTTTTCAATCAGGCTTAAGGATCCTTTACGAGCATGAAAATCTTCAGACTCGGAACCCACGGCTTAATGTCCCACCCGGAGGACTTTCTCCTTGATTTTTCCATCTTAAAAATCCATCGACCCCGGCCGGGTTTAAACCCGCGACCCTCGGGACCAGAGGCCGACATGTTGGGAAATAATTTGAAAAATGAAACGACAAGAATAAAATGTGACAGGAGTTTATGAAGGAATTAAAAATGTCGTGTCACAGGTTGTAAAGTTTAGCCTTTCAAGCCTATATTAATTTATGAAGCGGAAACAGAATCAAGAAGGGTTTGTATAGAATTGAAATAACAAAGGTGTAGTTTATAATAAGAACGTTTAGTAAATTCAGAAGAGGTAGAATACATAACTCAGAGCAAGAGAAATTTGAAATAGGATAAAATACAAGAAAGTCTAGTAAAATAATATAGTATGGCAACAGCTCCATGGTATCTTTACCTTGTCGTGGTGGAGTGGCTTGCGTGCTTAAATGATCCTGAGAGCTATGCCGGCGGTAGCATTGCTGCCGGATTGGTCGAAGGTGATAAGCCAGACGAAAAAAGTACCTTGGTCGAAGGTGTGACTATCTTTCACCGTAAAAATACAACCGTCAAGAAACGCGGACATGGGTTCAACTGGGGTAAAATTTTCCGGAGGTCAAATAGTTCCCCATTCGGTTCTCCGGGCGGGGACTACTTCAGGGAACCCATGCCAAAGCGGCCATGAACCTACGGGTTCGATAGTGCCAGTGAGTAAGTAAGTACGGCAACATTAAAAGGGTGTAATTGAAAGGATATTAAAAGAAGCACTGACATTTAGGGAAGAGACCAAGATGTCGCCTCGGTCGAATAATAATAATAATAATAATAATAATAATAATAATAAATATAATAACAATAATAATAGAATAATATTTAATATAAAATAATAATAATAAATATAAAATAATAATAATATAAAATAATAATAATATAAAAATAATAATAATAATAATAATAATAATAATAATAATAATAATAATAATAATATATGAGTCTCGTAGACTGCGATGGGCAGGACATGTTGCACGTATGGGGAATGAAAGACTTGCATGGAAGCTTCTTGTAGGAAATCTAGAGGGAAAACGCCCAGTTGGTAGACCAAGAATGAGGTGGGAGAATAACATTAACTATGATTTGAGGGAAGTAGATTATACAGGGAATGATTGGAAAACATTAGCTCAGGATAGGGATGTATGGAGAGCTTAAGTCCGCGCGGCCATGAACCTACGGGTTCGATAGTGCCAGTGAGTAAATAAGTAAGTAATAATAATAAATGAAGAAGATGCTGAGGACAGAAATCTGTGACGGAACAAAATACATTTGGGCTGAAGAATAACTGTTGTAAACTCCGCCATGGCCGGTCCCAAGCCCCGATGAGAAAGGAGGAGGGGGAGGAGTAAAAACCTCGTTAAAAAACCAGGGTTCAGTTGACTCCGACTGATAGTACTCTGTAAGGGCCCCTAGCCAGGGTTATGGTGAAGACCTCAACGTTAGAAAGGGCGCAGAAGGAGTCATTCAACGCGGCGGATCTGGCGGAAGAGGCAACCCTATCTCTAAGCGAAATAGAGAAACGCTGCCTTGCGGTGAAGTGGGATCTTCAAAGGCTATGGGAGGAAAACCCAGACAGAAATTTTCCTGGTCCTCCAGGTTGGGGGTTTATGCTGTGGGCCAGCTCCCCACACATTAAAAAAAAACATAAAATGCTAAAAGACCAAATCAGTCAAAGCCGGATAGAATGCTCAAGATCGTAGGCTTTGGAGGTTTGGCACGGGAAGACGGCAGCAGCTGTAAAAACCCGAAAATAAATAGAGGATAACTATTGTACAGTAGAGAAAAATCCTTAAAAATTGTTATTATTATTATTATTATTATTATTATTATTTGTATTATTATTATATAAAACTCTCCTTATTAGAGGATTGCCACAAGGACAAAGTGATACAGACAATTAATTTTCGAAATTGATTAATAAATTTTGTAAAAACATTAAAAAAATTAAAATTGTTATTGAAGTATTTTCTATAAAGTAGAAATTTTGTAAATATGTTTTTTTAAAATTGAAATTTATCCTCTAATGGCAACGATGGCAATTTTATAAAGATGCACTCTGTCCAAATCTAAGAAATTTCAAAATTTAGCTAAGAATCCTGGTATAGTACCTGTTGCCCCGAACATCAATCCTGTGACAGTCATACTATCTAATTGATATTTATCTTTGTAATAGTCAACTGTTGCCTCGTATGTGGCTTTCTTTTCAGAGTCAACTTTCTCAGGTTGGCAACAATGAGTCTCAAAACGAATTGTGATATCTAATATTATACCAATTTTAGAAGAGGTCTAAATGCAATAATATCTATTCATCTTTTATTCCTATTAGTGGCCACATTACTGAATTATGGAACAGACATATAACCAGAAAAAAATAAGTTACAAATATATAATTCAATAGTGAGAAGTACTGCCACAAATGGGGCTGAAGTTTGGAAATTCAACAAAAATTGAGAACAAAAACTTATGTCGATGGAAATGGATTGCATAAGAAAGGCAGCAAGATGTTCAAAATTTAAAAAAAATAAGAAATATTGTCATGCGAGAAAAAATAAATATTAGATATTCAAAGTCGATTAAATAAGACACAAACAATTAAATTGGTATGGACATGTACGACGAATGCAAGAAGAAAGGTTACCCAAAACATTGGAATGGTGTCCACCTGGAAGAAGGGGGAAAGGAAAATCTCGAAACTCATGGATGCAAGAAATAAGAACAAGAATGAGAACAAGAGGACTGGAGGCATGGAGTGGATGGATAGAGAAGAGTGAAGAAGGAAGATAAAACCCCAGGCACAGCAAGATGTGTAAACATTAAAAATCTGTATATAAATAAAACTTATTACTGAATCTTGTAAACACAGCATGGTCAGTGCGCATTCAGTAACAAAATTAGTTTTGCTTTGTTAACTCACCCTGCTAGTTCAGCCTCTGAAGCACGTCTGCAGAAGACACCCTTGTTGAGAGTGCACTTGCCCGTGACGGGGTCAGGGGGCGCGAGGTTGATGTAAGGGGGTTCTTCCAGGAAAGTTATCTTGAGATGGAACTTTTCAGGAACTCCCTGAGGCGGAGTGTGACTGTTCCCAGGCCACACAATATCTTTGATGTCCAGACCTTCCTTCTCCCATGATTTCCACACTCCGATCTGTAAGGCAACAAGTACTCCAGTACTAAAAGCTGTTTACTTGCTTTTGTTTTTAACTTTCGAACAAGAAAATTACTTATTTAAGCCTACAGGGAATCCTGCAGCGATCAGATCCTACAAATAAGCAAACATGAATGTATGAACGCATGGTTTCGCAAACGGTATAAGTAGAGTTCAGGACTTTTATCACTAACGCCAGGTATATCATATGGAATTGTTATCCATTACGTTAAAATACTGGGGCATTCGATAAGTAATGGCAACATGGTTGTAAATCAGCGATCCTAGCGGTGACTATTGTAATCTTGCAGTATGTTGCTGAAAAGTTTTATTGTACAAATGTGTAATAATCAAAGTCTGAAAATAATAATATTTTGTGAATACAATGTTTCTCACATTTAGTAAAGTAAAACCGCCTTAGAAAGATGTTCTGTAGAATTTGTTAGAAGATGGAATTGGGATGTAATCGAACATCCACCAAATTTACCCGACATGAGCCCTTCAGACTATGAGATATTCACAAAGATCATAAAACCTCTACGAGGCGTTCGATTTTAATCAAGATTTGATATCCAGAAAGCTCTAGATCGATCAGATGATATATATATATATATATACAGAAATGGTGCTGCAGATGGAGTCCGCTGCCTTCAAAGGATTTGGCCACTTATATTTCACTTGGCAAGAGACTATTAAGTTTGCGATATCAAACGTGACCTAAATAAAATTTTTATGATGTTATAGCTGTGTTGCCATTATTTATCGAAAGCCCCAGTAAAACTATTCCTCATAAAAATTAGGCTTGCTTAGTTACGTTTTAAAAATTAAAATTGAGGTTTTACGAAGAGTTTAAATGTGCCGAATTATCGAAATCATGTCTTAAAACACTATATTTCTAGCTTATGGAACCCATAATATTATTTAGGCCTAGCAGTTAATACCGGCGTGCGATACTACACCTAAATAAATGAAATGTTGAATAAGTAAAATGAAAAATAATTATAAATTTATATCGTAATTATTTTTAGATACCCTGTTGCGCGGGAATCTACTTATCCCGATCATCTTGGTATAAATGAGTTGAAATTCAAAAGTGGATATTGATAGTTATCCGTTGCCGGGAATCTAGTCATCCCGATCTTCTTGGAATTAATGAGCTGAAAGATAAAAATGTTATGAGTTATCCGTAAAAGACAGATATACGCTGTCATTGACTTTTTTTACATTTATTTTTTAATATTTAATTCTAATATATATATATATATATATATATATATATTAATTCGTGTTTCCCGTATAATGTATCATATTTCTATTTATTATTATTATTATTATTATTATTATTATTATTATTATTATTATCGTATCATTATTGTTATTATCCTATAAAATGTTGTTTGTACATGACATTTACATTGCTACATTTATTGTATCTTTAACTGTTTAATTAGTATAGTGTATATCTATATTTGTCGAATATTTATTTGTATTTGTGCTGGTTGAGTGGAAGAGAGGGCCTTATGGCCTTAAATCTGCCAGAATAAATAAAGTATTACTATTATTATTATTATTATTACTATGTACATCAATATGGTATAGCTATATGTTATGGTTCAGGCAGTGTAAACCATTAAAACATCCAAAAAGTTCCGAAAACACGTTTTTTCACTACAAAGGGTTAATTTTTAGGGGTGAAGGCGTTGAGTATTACAATCCTCTTATAACCTAAAATCTTCCTGGGAAACTCCTGATCATTTTGCAAAATGCCCATCACCATCGGATGAATGGTGTAGTAATGCAAAAGGGACAAACAGATAGATAGATAGACAGACAGACATTCGTTTGTTTATATATATATATATATATATATAGCGACACATATTTGTAAATAATATTGTAAATATCTTACTTTTGTCTAATAAAGTCCTACTACTATATATATAAAGCGTCACTGCTATAAAGTAAAAAATATACTCTTTTAATTTGTTTACTTGTTAAAGTAGCTACTAGGTGGCAGTGGGCCGAGTTCCCGCTACATCTCGTAATAATAGAGAATATGTATATATAAGAAAAATAAATATTTGTACTGGATTTTTCTGGTAGCGTAAGTTGTAGCGCACTGGGATATCAAAACAGAGATCCGGGTTCAAATCCCGTCCAGGCGTTTATTTTTCTTATGTCATATATATCAATAAATTTATAACTCCAATTTAACACATGTTTAAATAAAAACCACATACACAATAATGGCAATAAGAGCAAACTTCCGCTCCCTGCATCTTCTTCCTATAACTCCAATGCGTCCAGGTATCAGGGGATTGCGATGCTATATATATATATATATATATATATATATATATCTGTACTGTAAGTGTTATAATGGACGGAGTATAGAAAAAAAATGAAAAGCATACGAGCCGCCACTGACTTTTTTCATCATTCTTTGCCTGACTTTTTACTCTATGTAGTCAGTCACGTATCTAATCAACATGTAGAAGTATCAACACGTAGTTTAATATCCACTCTGGTGTTGAATAATTGAAACCGTGTTATAGATAGTCTGGTCTTACTGCCTGCAGATTGACTCTGTGTGTATTTATATTCCTGTAGACTTTATTGAACACTTTACTTCTCGATGCAAACTCCATGTTCCCAAATTGTGCGCGTTATATTGTTCTACGTATACAAATTCCAATTTTGTCGATAGTCGTACACTTTTTACGAGGAATACCTTCAGACTAGATTAACTGAATTATGTAGCGAAAACATTAAAAAGGTTGTCCAACATGTCATCATCAACATCATCCTTCGCGGATTAGGTATTTGCCTGTTCCGATCTCATATTTGTTCAGCCCAACGTTTTCTTGGTCTTCCCACCGATGTTCGTCCTACAGGATTATACATCAGTGCCATCTTTGGTATCCCATCCTCTGTCATTCTTTGCAGATGCTCCTTCCAATTGTTGCTGTGTTTTCCTATTTGTTGAAGAAGTGGTTGCAATTTTAGTTCCTCTCTAATATTCTCATTTCTAATATGTTTTTCTTTTGTGCAACCTTTCACAATCCGTATGAATCTCATTACCGCTGCCCGCATTTTCTTTTTTCTTTTGCCTTCAGGACTCAGGCCTCACTTCCATACATCGGTACTGGTAGTGCCATCGTCGAATAAAATCATAGCTGCGTATCCTTTCTTACTATGTTCCTCAGTGTTCGTCTGATTGTTCTACAAATGTGTTGTAACTTCTATATTTTTATTTATATCTTGATCTTCTTTATAAGTTATATCGCAGCCCAAATACTGGAAATGTGAAACTTGTTCTAACACTTTATCTTCTATTACTATTTTTGCTCTTACTCGGTACTTTCCATGGAACGCCATTACTTTAGTATTTGATGTTGAAATTATCATATTATATTTCTTAAATATTTTATTTAATTGAAAGACTGCTTTTTGTAGCCTGACTTCTCTATCAAAAATTAAAACTATATCATCTGCAAAACATAATGCATTCAATGTTTTATTTCGCTTAATTTTGAATCCCTTATAAACCCAATTGTTTCCATTCATCAAGAATGTCGTCTTCTTGTTGTTCTTCTTCTTCTTCACTTCCTGGTTTAGGCAAGAGTTGCCTGTTCCGTCTTCACTAATAGATCTAAGACCACTCTTCCGAGGACGTCTGACATCTCTTCTTCCTCTTGGAAAATAATGGAAGATTTTATTTGGTAATCTACTTTCTTCCATTCTTTGTACATGTTCTTCCACTCTATCTTGTTGACATTCTATTAGGAATCAGCGTTATATACTTTTATAGGAGGTACATTCTCACATTTACTATCACCAGCTTAATATTTAGCATTGTCATGTTACCATGGTAATGATCAACACAAACCTGAAGAAGATGATATATCCGGCTCGCGGAGAATATAATCCTGATTGCAGATCTCACGTAGTAAAGTTCATTCCACTTCTGTATCTTTCGGCCCATTATCTCTCTCTTTTTCCCCTCGTTTTACATGTTTCCTTAATATTAACGGTGAATAATTGTGGGAACATCGTTGCAAATGTGTGAATTATTTACGTTTTACAGCAGGCAATGATAATAAGAGCTCACTTGACGTTAAAAGACTGCCCGTGTCTCCTGTTCAGCCCCACCACTTCTATTGAACCGTATGCAGTATAAGATAACAATATAAGACACTGCTATTCACTTGTCAGTTGAGTTGATTCATTGGGAGTGCATCTGTAACCGAGTAGGAGGGGGATCAACTTCTCATATCTAGTAAGCAATTATTGACAGCCCTGTTTTATAGTTATACCACTGGGCCAAAATCAGTTAATGTTCTAATTTTTAATTACAATATTCGAAATATATAACACACACATATATATATATATATATATATATATATATATATATATAGTGTTTTGGAAATATCATGTACGAAAGCCGGAGGGAAAGTACCCAATAGGTAGACCTACAGGAATGAGGTGCACAAAGAAATTAAACGTAAGCTTAGGTATAATTCTGGAAATGCATGAAATTATGCATTACAGGGACTCTTGTCATCCCAACTTCTCTCAAATACTTAAACTGAAAATATATAAAACAGTTATACACCCCGTAGTATTATAGGGATGCGAAACATAGACTCTTACTTTAAGGAAGGAAAAGATTACGAGTATTTGAGAATCAAGTTCTTAAGATTTTTTTTTCATCAAAGAGAGATGGATAGACAGGTGAATGGAGGAGATTTTCTAACAGTGAGATACATTATCTTTATTGGATGCCATATATAATAAGAGCAGTTAAGTCTCGAACACCATGATGGGTAGTACATGGGCACGAATGGCGAATAACAGAGGGGCTTAGAAACTCCTTGTAGGAAAATCTGAGGGGAATCGCCCAAGGTAGGCGAAGAACGAGGTGGGAGAATTATATTATACGTGATTTGAGGAATGATTTAAAAACATTAGTACAAGATAGGAAGTATGGAGAGATTATTTCCCCGCGGCCACGAACCACCGGGATCGGTAGTGTCCGTCAACTAGTTAGTTAATTAATTAGGTTAACAGGAATGATTAAGTAGCACGATTATATTTTGTTTCAAGAGCTATAAGTTCATACATAAAATCACTATTCTTACATTTAACTTCGTCACGTTACCATGGAAATGATCTAAAATGCACTAAAGAAAATTATATGGCTGACTGGGAAGAAAACTTATAATGTATTTTCCCACCATACAATCCTTCTATTCTATAGTGTTCTGCCCTTGGGCAGGTCTTTCACTGAAGTCATTTCCATGCTATGCTTTGCAGCTTTACTAGGGAACTATACTTGTGGTAGCTTCCCGTTGCTTTCCACAACGTGGATTATAATGATGTTGATGACCAGACGATGTTCGGGGACCGTTTGGGCCTCAAAGCGACCTGATATTTGTCTTGGAGATGAGGATAAACCCCGAAAAAAATTTCGCTCAGGAAACGTGTACTGACCAGCAATAAGTTTTACTCTAAGTAGGCCTACGGTTATTTTTATGTAAATGTTATATTTGTATTAACCTGTTTAATATTAACAATTCTAATTTAATTCGTTTTGTGTGTGTGTTAATACAATTTACAACTTTATAAATTAAAACGATTTTGTGCATTAATTTATCGGCTTGCAACAAGCAGCTGACACTTCGTACATCCTTATAATATCGCCTCAAAATGATTGTTGTCCGTTTATATAGAAGCGGTTGCCGCGCGACAATTCTTAACAATGATTAACATGTGGAATTATTATAGTGGTGGTAGTCGGCATCTTCGTATATAATTATATATAAAAGGTGTGAGGAAAGAAAACTAGTCTCTGGGCAACTACCAGTGAGGCTACAATACAGGTGGTGCACGGAGTAATACATTCAGAAGTTAAATGTCAAAGGTCAAAGTGTGTTTCTTAGGCTGGACAGACTATAGGAATTAAAAGGAATTATTAAGTATCAGGATTACATATTTTTCGAAGAGGTATATGTTCATACATAGAAACACTAGCCTAATATTTATTGTTACGTTACCATGGGAATGATCTAAAAGACGACGAATAAGGTGATATGGCTGACACTTGGAGAAGAGAATCTATAATGCAGTAGGGGCTCTACCTCGACAACTCAATTCTATCTGGCTCTTTATTTCTTTCGCTCTATTTTCATTCTCTCTTTTCTTCGCTTTAACATGTAGGCCTATTCTAACTTAATGAGAACCTTGGTCGAGAAATCGCTGAAACCGAGTGAATTTCCTCGTATTTTGGAGTCGCTAGGTTAAATCCAGATCTGTTTATGTGGTACTATCTAATTAACTATATCTCTGCCACTATAGAATACCGAGATTCATGTCCACGCAGAGATGGGATTTCCATACATCCCTATTCCGAGCCATATTTTCCAATATTCACCTCTCTTAAAGAACGGTTAACATTTTAGTTCTCCTACCTCATTCTTTATCAACCTACTGTCGATTTCGCACTGGGTTTCCTACTAAATGTTTCCTTGCCCCTCTTCCATTCCCATTTAGAGTGATATAACGAGCCGTTCACATTCTACGAGACTTAATATTTTTATACGTATGGTTTCACATATAGATCCATAAGTAACATTTGATAATATTATAGAATGATATAACGACAGATTAAAATTTGCTCAATAATTTAGCCTTCATCATATGATCTTAAATATAGTGATGTAATTGTAGGGAACAGACGTCCGTTTTAATCGATTGTATCTTCTAAATCGTTTATACACGGGTGCCAAAAACAAATCAATTTTCTAATTGTAAAGAATAATTACAAATAGGAATAACATGCAGAAAGAAATTAACATTGACTCAATTCTGTAAAAGCATGCTATTAAGTATTACAAGGACTTTAGTCATTACAACTTTTCTCTCTCTATATCTCTCTCTCTCTCTCTCTCTCTCTCTCTCTCTCTCTCTCTCTCTCTCTCTCTCTCTCTCTCTCTCTCTCTCTCTCTTCTCTCTCTCTCTCTAAAAACTCTAAAAAACCGTTAAACTGGAAATACATAAAACAGTTCTTCTCCCAGTTATATTATGTAAATGCGAAACATGGACTCTTACTTTAACGGAGGCGAAAAGATGACGAGTATTAGAGAATAGTTCTCAGGAATTTTTTTGGACCAAACACAGATGAGCAGACAGGCGATTGGAGGAGACCACTTAACAATGAACTACGTGATTTTTTTAAGAAACCAGATATAGTAAGAACAGTCAAATCCATGTATTGTGATGGACAGGACATGTGGCATGAAGGGTTTTGGAAAACGGGCAAGGAAAATGTTATGCGAAAACCAGAGAGAAAACGTCTAGAACGAGATGGGATAATAACATGAATCACAGTTTGAGGGAAGTAGATTATTCAATAAGGGGATTATTGGAAAACATTAGCTCAGGATAGAAATATATGGAGAGTTTATGACAGCGCAGCTATGAACCTACGGGTTCGATGAGGCCAGTAGTTAACTAGGTAGTTTAATTGTAAACAGAGTATTTGAAACGTTTCAGATAAATTATTTGAGTATGGAAACATCTTGTAGAAGTACAGAGGGAAATCGTCCAGTAGGTAGCAGCCTACAGGAATTATGTGGGAGAATAACATTAAACATAATTTGAGAACAGTAAATTATACAGGGAATGTTTAGAAATTAGTTCTGGATGGGTATGTATAGGGTGCTTATATCTGCGAGTCCATGAACCTTTGTGTTCTATAGTATCCGTTATTGCTTGTCCAGCCTAAAACACACGTTTGACATTTAACTTCCGAATGTATTACTCCGCGCATCACGTGCTCATACGACCGGTCAGCAGCTTCTTATAAGCCCATAAATTAATCAGAAACAGTCGTTTTAATTCGTAATGTTGTATGTTGTATTAACACATACAATGGTACGTCGAAAACGATTTAAAATATAGTTGTTAATATTAAACAAATTAATTCAAATCAAACATTTAAATTAAAATAACTGTACTTATAGTAATAAAAAAACAAATTCACGCTTCATAAATTCGCTCACCACTCTTAAAATAGATTAGGTTTTATCCTCATTATTTTAGGCGTTTTGATATTATTTATCGCCTCACTACGATTGTTGTCCGTTTAAATAAAAGCGGGTACTGCGCGACAATGCTTGACAATGATTAACATGCGGAATTATTATAGAGGTGGTAGTCGGCATCTTTATATTTAATTATTTATAACAGCTGCCGGGAAACAGAGCGAGCCGCTGGACAACCATCATAGTGAGGCTATAATACCAGTTTGTTTTAATTCCCTGCGAACACTACTTTCTGACACACTGCAGTTAATTTAACTCTATAGTTCAATGCAGTGCCAGGATTATACTCCATAAACTTAACATTTAACACCATCCTTTTTTCTCACCGCTCTTTAACACTTTCCCATTATAGTGTTTTTTTTTTTTAATTTTGATCACACACTTTTATTTACGAGTTAAATTACTATAAACTCTACGACAGCCGCCATATTTGTAATGGACATTTAACTACCTCTCTAGATTCAATCAGATTATAACAAACGCGGTAATTTATAGTTTCTCTACGGTCTTCGAATAAATATGTAGGTATATACTGTATTCTGATCAACTGTAGTTAACATAAACAGCTTTAAATACGTAATTATATTTATCGAGTGCATGATCTATTTTTTCGCTTCCCCTGAACTGTGATTTGCCAATGAACTAATCCCAGAAACTGCAGCAGTCATGTGCTTCATGAATTACACGCCATTTATTTTCCTGAAGTGAGTTCACAGTATAGTTAATTAGTTAAGTTAACACAAATTATTGGGAAACATATTTATATACATTTATAAAAGGTATATTTTTACATTTCCTAACACCAGCTTAATATTTAGCATGTCATGTTACCATGGTAATGATGCACTGCAAACTGAAGAAGACGAATCATTGTGGAACATCGTTGGAAATGTGAGACTTATTGAAGTTTTATAGCAGGCATTGTTCATAAGTGCTCACATGGTGTTAATAGACTGCCCGTTCCTCCTATTCAACCCCACCTCTTCTATTGAATTCTATGCAGTATAGGCTAACAATGTAAGATACTGCTATTCACTTGTCAGTTAAGTTTATTCATTGGGAGTGCACCTGTATTCGGGTAGATTATACAATCTTCTGATACCTAGTGAGCAATTATTATCAGCCCTGTTTTATAGTTATACCACGCACCGGGCCAAAATCAGTTAATGTTGTAATTTTAATTACAATATTTGAAATATATAATATAAATGATTGTGTTTTGGCAATATCATGCAGAAAACCAGGTGGAAATTACCAAATACGCAGATCAACAGGAATGAGGTGCACAAAGAAATTAAACGTAGGCTTAGGTCTAATTCTGGAAATGCGTGCTATTATGCATTACAGGGACTCTTGTCATCCCAACTTCTCTCAAAATAGTCAAACGGAAAGTATATAAAAGAGTTATACACCCAGTAGAATTATATGGATGTGAAACACACACCCTTATTTTAAGAAAGGAGAAATATTACAAGTATTTGAGAATCAAGTCCTTAGGATTTTTTTTTATGAGAGAGAGGTGGACAGACAGGCGAATGGAGGAGATTGTTTAACAGTGAGATACATTATGTTTATTGTACACCAGATATAATAAGAGCAGTTAAGTCACGAAAACCGTGATGGGTAGGTCATGTGGAACCAATGCGGAATAACAGAGGTGCTTGGAAACTCCTTGTAGGAAAACCAGAGGAAAATCACCCAAGGTAGATGAAGAATGATGTGAGAGAATTACATTAATATTATTTGAGGAAGTATTTATAAATATTAGTGCAAGATATGAATGTATGGAGAGATTATTTCCTCGCGGCCCCGAACCTTCGGGATCTGTAATGCCCTTCAGTTAATTAATTAGTTAGGTTAACAGGAATGATTATGTAGCATGATTACATATTTTCGGAAGAGGTATATGTTCATACATAAAATCACTATTCTAACATTTAGCATTGTTACATTACCATGGAAATGAACTAAAATGCACTAAAGAAAATTATATGGCTGACTGGGAACAAAATAACTTTTAATGCATTTTCCCACCATACAACTCTTCTATTCTATAGTGTTCTGCTCTACGGCTGGTCTTTCACTGAAATAATAGCATTTATATGCTATGTTTTGTAGCTTTTCTAGGGAATTATAGTTGGGGTAGCTTCCCATTGCTTTCCACAACGTGGATTATAATGATGATGATGTCCAGATGATGTTCGGGGACCATTTGGGCCTCAAAGCGACCTGACATTTGTCTTGTAGATGAGGATAAACCCCGAAAAAAAACTTCGCCCAGGAAACGTGTACTGACCAGCAATAATTTTTACTCTAAGTAGGCCTACGGTTATTTTTATGTAAATGTTATATTTATATTAACCTGTTTAATAAACAATTCTAATTTAATTAGTTTTGTGTGTGTTAATACAATTTGCAACTTTAGAAATTAAAACGATTTTGTGCATTAATTTATCGGCTTGTAACAAGCAATTCGTATATCCTTATAATATCGCCTCAAAATGATTGTTGTCCGTTTATATAGAAGCGGTTGCCGCGCGACAATTCTTAACAATGATTAACATGTAGAATTATTATAGTGGTGGTAGTCGGCATCTTCGTATATAATTATATATAAAAGGTGCGAGGAAAGAAAACTAGTCTCTGGGCAACCACCAGTGAGGCTACAATACAGGTGGTGCACGGAGTAATACATTCAGAAGTTAAATGTCAAAGGTCAAAGTGTGTTTCTTAGGCTGGAGAGACTATAGGAATTAAAAGGAATTATTAAGTATCAGGATTACATATTTTTCGAAGAGGTATATGTTCATACATAGAAACACTAGCCTAATATTTATTGTTACGTTACCATGGGAATGATCTAAAAGACGACGAATAAGGTGATAATGGCTGACAACTTGGAAGAAGAGAATCTCTAATGCAGTAGGGGCTCTACCTCGACAACTCAATTCTAATTAGCTCGTTATTTCTTTCGCTTTCTATTTTCATTCTCTCTTTTTCTTCGCTTTAACATGTAGGCCTATGCTTACTTAATGAGAACCTTGGTGGAGAAAATCGGCTGAAACCGAGTGAATTTCCTCGTAATTTTGGAGTTCGCCTAGTCGCTAACGCTTCTTAAAATAAAGATCTGTCTATGTAGAGGTACTATCTAATTAACTATATCTCTGCCACTATAGAATACCGAGATTCATGTCCACGCAGAGATGGACTTTCCATACATCCCTATTCCGAGCCATATTTTCCAATATTCACCTCTCTTAAAGAACGGTTAACATTTTAGTTCTCCCACCTCATTCTTTATCAACCTACTGTCGATTTCGCACTGGGTTTCCTACTAAATGTCTCCTTGTCCCTCTTTCATCCCCATTTCAAGTGATACATTGAGCCCTTCACATTCTACGAGGCTTAATATTTTTTATACATATGGTTTTACATATAAATCAAAAAGTAACCTTTGATAATATTATAGAATGACACAACTACAGATTTAAATTTTGCTCAATAATTTGCCTTTCATTATGTGATCTTAAATATAGTGATGTATTTTTTCGGAACCTCCGTCCGTTTTAATCGATTGTACCTTCTGAATCGTTTATACACGGGTGCCAAAAACAAATCAATTTTCAAATTGTAAAGAATAATTACAAATAGGAATAGGATGCAGAAAGAAATTAACATTGACTCAATTCTGTAAAAGCATGCTATTATGTATTAAAAGGACTTTAGTCATTACAACTTCTCTCTCTCTCTCTCTCTCTCTAAAAAAACCGTTAAACTGGAAAATCATAAAACAGTTCTTCTCCCAGTTAGGGCCTATATTATGTAAATGCGAAACATGGACTCTAATTTAAAGTAGGCGAAAAGATTACGAGTATTAGAGAATAGTTCTTAGGTATGTTTTTGGACCAAACACAGATGAACAGACAGGCAATTGGAGGAGACTACTTAACAATGAACTACGTGGTTTTTTAAGAAACCAGATATAGTAAGAACAGTCAAATCTCATGTATTGTGATGGACAGGACATGTTGCATGAACGGTTTTGGAAAACGGGCATGGAAAATTTTATACGAAAACCAGAGAGAAAACGCCTTGAACGAGATGGGATAATAACATGAATCACAGTTTGAGGGAAGTAGAATATTCAGTAAGGGGAATATTGGAAAACATTCACTCAGGATAGAAATATATAGAGAGCTTATGATCAAGCGGCTATGAACCTACGGGTTCGAGATGCCAGTAGTTAAGTAGTTAGTTTAAATAAATAAATAAATAAATAACCACAAATAATGTACTTTATTAATGTCATGTTTGTACCTTTATCCAATGAAAAAATATTTGCATATTTCATAGTGTTCCTCTAATTGTTTTGAGCAGTGTATTTAACACAAATTATTGGGAAACAGATTTATATACATTTATAGAAGGTATATTTTCACATTTCCTAACACCAGCTTAATATTTAGCATTTCATGTTACCATGGTAATGATGCACTGGAAACTGAAGAAGACGAATCATTGTGGGAACATCGTTGGATATGTGAGACTTATTGAAGTTTTATAGCAGGCATTGTTCATAAGTGCTCACATGGTGTTAATAGACTGCCCGTTCCTCCTATTCAAACCCACCATTTCTATTGAATTCTATGCAGTATAGGCTAACAATGTAAGACACTGCTATTCACTTGTCAGTTGAGTTCATTTATTGGTAGTGCACCTGTATCCGTGTAGGAGGGAGATCACCTGATACCTAGTGAGCAATTATTATCAGCCCTAGTTTATAGTTATACCACGCACCGGGCTAAAATCAGTTAACGTTGTAATTTTAATTACAATATTTGAAATATATAACATAAATGATTGTGTTTTGGCAATATCATGTAGGACCACGTGGAAAGTACCCAATAGGTAGACCAACAGGAATGTCGTGAACAAAGAAATTAAACGTAGGTTTAGGTCTAATTCTGGAAATGAAAGCTATTATGCAATATAGGGACTCTTTTCATCCCAACTTCTCTCAAAATAGTCAAACTGAAAGTATATAAAAGAGTTATACACCCAGTAGTATTATATGGATGTGAAACACACACCCTTACTTCAAGAAAGAAAAAATATTACAAGTATTTGAGAATCAAGTTCTTAGGAGTTTTTTATCAAAGAAAGGTGGACAGACAGACGAATGGAGGAGATTGTTTAACAGTGAGATACATTATGTTTATTGTACACCAGATATAATAACAGCAGTTAAGTCACGAAAACCGTGATGGGTAGGTCATGTGGAACCAAAGCGGAATAACAGAGGTGCTCGGAAACTCCTTGTAAGAAAACCAGAGGAAAATCACCCAAGGTAGATGGAAAAATTATGTGAGAGAATTACATTAATATTATTTGAGGAAGTATTTATAAATATTAGTGCAAGATAGGAATGTATGGAGAGATTATTTCCTCGCTGCCACGAACCTCCGGGATCAGTAGTGTCCGTCAGTTAATTAATTAGTTAGGTTAAGAGGAATGATTATGTAGCACGATTACATCTTTTTGGAAGAGGTATATATATATATATTCATACATAAAATCACTATTCTTATATTAAAGTAACATTGTTACGTTACCATGGAAATGATATAAAATGCACTAAAAACAATTATATGGCTTACTGGGAAGAAAATATCTTACAATGCATTTTCCCACCATATAATTCTTTAATTCTATTGTGTTCGGCCCTACGGCTGGTCTTTCACTGAAATCATAGCATTTCCATGCTATGCTTTGTAGATTTTCTAGGAAATTATAGTTGGGGCAGCTTCCCGTTGCTTTCCACAACGTGTATTATAATGATGTTGATGTCCAGATGATGTTCGGGGACCGTTTGGGCCTCAAAGCGACCTGACATTTGTCTTGTAGATGAGGATAAACCCCGAAAAAAAATTCGCTCAGGAAACGTGTACTGGCCAGCAATAAGTTTTACTCTAAGTAGGCCTACGGTTATTTTTATGTAAATGTTATATTTGTATTAACCTGTTTAATATTAACAATTCTAATTTAATTCGTTTTGTGTGTGTGTTAATACAATTTACAACTTTATAAATTAAAACGATTTTGTGCATTAATTTATCGGCTTGTAACAAGCAGCTGACACAGTTCGTATAACCTTATAATATCGCCTCAAAATGATTGTTGTCCGTTTATATAGAAGCGGTTGCCGCGCGACAATTCTTAACAATGATTAACATGTAGAATTATTATAGTGGTGGTAGTCGGCATCTTCGTATATAATTATATATAAAAGGTGTGAGGAAAGAAAACGAGTCTCTGGGCAACCACCAGTGAGGCTACAATACAGGTGGTGCACGGAGTAATACATTCAGAAGTTAAATGTCAAAGGTCAAAGTGTGTTTCTTAGGCTGGACAGACTATAGGAATTAAAAGGAATTATTAAGTATCAGGATTACATATTTTTCGAAGAGGTATATGTTCATACATAGAAACACTAGCCTAATATTTATTGTTACGTTACCATGGGAATGATCTAAACGAACGACGAATACTGTGATATGGCTGCCACTTGGAGCCACGAGAATCTATAATGCCAGTATGGGCCTCTACCTCGACAACTACCACTATCTATCATAACATCTGTTCATACATATTATTTTCGCTCTCATAACTTTCATTCTCGATTTCTCGCTTTATCGCTTTAACATGTAGGCCTATTCTACATTAATGCGAACCTTGGTCGAGAAATCGCTGAACCGAGTGAATTTCCGTATTCTGGAGTCGCTAGCTTAAATCCAGATCTGTTTATGTGGTACCATCTAATTAACTATATCTCTGCCTCTATAGAATACCGAGATTCATGTCCACGCAGAGATGGGCTTTCCATACATCCCTATTCCGAGCCATATTTTCCAATATTCACCTCTCTTAAAGAACGGTTAACATTTTAGTTCTCCTACCTCATTCTTTATCAACCTAATGTCGATTTCGCACTGGGTTTCCTACTAAATGTTTCCTTGCCCCTCTTCCATTCCCATTTAGAGTGATATAACGAGCCCTTCACATTCTACGAGACTTAATATTTTTATACATATGGTTTCACATATAGATCCATAAGTAACATTTGATAATATTATAGAATGATATAACGACAGATTTAAAATTTGCTCAATAATTTAGCCTTCATTATGTGATCTTAAATATAGTTATGTAATTGTACGGAACAGACGTCCGTTTTAATCGATTGTATCTTCTGAATCGTTTATACACGGGTGCCAAAAAGAAATCAATTTTATAATTGTAAAGAATAATTACAAATAGGAATAGGATGCAGAAAGAAATTAACATTGACTCAGTTCTGTAGAAGCATGTTATTATGTATTCCATGACTTAAGTCATTACAACTTCTCTCTCTCTCTCTCTCTCTCTCTCTCTCTCTCTCTCTCTCTCTCTCTCTCTCTCTCTCTCTCTCTCCTCTCTCTCTCTCTCTCTCTCTCTCTCTCTCTCTCTCTCTCTAAAAATCCGTTAAACTGGAAATACATAAAACAGTTATTCTTCTAGTTATATTATGTAAATGCGAAATATGGACTCTTACTTTAAAGGAGGCGAAAATATCACTAGTATTAGAGATAATTTTTAGGAATATTTTTGGACCCAACAGAGATGAACAACAGGCGAATAGAGAAGATTACTTAGCAGTGAGCTATATGATTTGTATAAGAAACCAGATTTAGTAAGATTAGTTAAGTCTCGTATACTTCGCTCGGCAGGAAATGTGGCACGGATGAGATTGAAAAACGGGAACAGCAGATTTGGTGGGAAAACCAGAGAGAAAACGCCTAGAACGAGATGGGATAATAACATGAATCACAGTTTGAGGGAAGTAGATTATACAGTAAGGGGATTATTGAAAAACATTAGCACAGGATAGAAATGTATAGAGAGATTATGGCCGGGCGGCCATGAACCTACGGCTTCGATAGTGCCAGTAGTAACTAGTTAGTTTAATTGTAAACAGAGTATTTGAAACGTTGAAGATAAATTATTTGGGTTTGACAACATGTTTTAGAAACACAGAGGCAGATCGTCCAGTAGGTACAGCTCGAGTCTAAGCTCTGTGTGTTTGCGGGGAGAAGTGTGGGGAGTGAGAGGAGGTACACTTCTATGCTTCTCATAGTACTAACAGCTGAGACAGCAAATTCCTTTCAGATACACGGAGCTGTAGCAGCCTACAGGTATTATGTGGCAGTATAACATTAAACATAATTTGAGGACATTAAATAATACAAGGAATGTTTAGAAAATAGTTCTGGATGGGTACGTATTGGGTGCTTATATCTGCGAGTCCATGAACATTTGCGTTCGACAGTGTCCGTTATTGTCTCTCCAGCCTAAAACATTTAATTTCCTAATGTATTACTCCGCACAGCACGTGTTCATACAACCTGTCAGCAACTTGTTATAACCCATTAAATGAATCAACAACAGTCGTTTTAATTTTTAATGTTGCAGATTGTATTAACACATACAATGATATGTGGAAAACGAATTAAATTGTAATTGTTAATGTTAAACAAATTAATTCATATCAAACATTTTTTATTAAAATAACTGTACTTACAGAAATAAAATAAAACATTCACACTTCAGAAGATTGGACACCAGTCTTAAAATAAGTCAGAATAATTCCTCATTTTTGTTGGACGTTTTGATATTATTTATCGCCTCACTATGATTGTTGTCCGTTTATATAAAAGCGGGTGTCGCACGACAATGCTTGACAATGTTTAGCATGTGGAATTATTATAGTGGCGGTAGTTGGCATCTTTATATTTAATTACATACAACAACTGCTGGGAAACAAAACGAGCATCTGGACAACCATCATAGTGAGGCTATAATACCAGATTGTTTGAAGTCCCCGCAAACACTACTTTCCGACACACTGCAGTTAATTTAACTATATAGTTCAATGCAGTGCCAGGATTATACTCCATAAACGTAACATTTAACACCATCAATTTTTCTCACCGCTCTTTAACAATTTCCCTTTGTTGTGTTTTTAATTTTGATCACACATTTTTATCACCGAATTAATTTACTATAAACTCTGAGACAGCCGCCATATTTGTAACGGGCATTCAACTTCCTCTCAAGTTTCAATCAGTTTCAAACAAATGCGAATTTTTAGTTACTCTACAATCTTCGAATAAACATGTAGGTATATACTGTATTTTGATCAACTGTAGCTAACATAAACAGCTTTAAACACATAATTATATTAATCGAGTGCATGATCTATTTGTTCGCTTCCGCTGAACTGTGATTTGGCAATGAAACGAATCACATTAACTACAGCGGTCATATGCTTCATGGATTTACTTTCCTGAAATGTGTTTCATAGGCTGGACAGAGTATAGTTAGTTAGTTAAGTTAACACAAATTATTGGGAAACAGATTTATATACATTTATAGAAGGTATATTTTCACATTTCCTAACACCAGCTTAATATTTAGCATTGTCATGTTACCATGGTAATGATCCACTGGAACCTGAAAAAGACGAATCAATGTGGGAACACGTTGGAAATGTGTGGATTATTAAGTTTATTAGTAGGCACTGTTAATAAGTGTTAACTTGTTGTCAAAAGACTGCGCGTCCCTCCTATTCAATTTCACCAGTATAGGCTAACAATGTAAGACACTGCTACTCACTTGTCAGTTGAGTTCATTCACTGTGAGTGCACCTGTATCCGGGTAGGAGGGGATCACCTTCTCATACCTTATGAGCAATTATTAACAGCTCTGTTTTATAGTTATACCACCAGGCATAAAATCAATTAATTTTGTAAATGCATTTCCAATATTTGAAATATATAAAATAATTGATTGTGTTTTGTAATAATCATGTTGGAAAGCCAGGAGAAAGTACCCAATAGTCAGGCCAACAGGAATGAGGTGCACAAATAAATTAAACGTAGGCTTAGGTCTAATTCTGGAAATGCATGCTATTATGCATTACAGGGACTCTTGTCATCCCAACTTCTATAAAAATAGTTGAAATGAAAATATATAAAACAGTTATACACCCAGTAGTATTATATGGATGCGATACATAGACTCTTACATTAAGGAAGGAGAAAGATTACGAGAATTTGAGAATCAAGTTCTTATGATTTATTTTAGATCAAAGAGAGATGGCAGACAGGCGAATGGAGGAGATTGCGTAACAGTGAGATACATTATATTTATTGGACACCAGATATAACAAGAACTGTTTACGTCTCGTAGACTACGATGGGGAGGACATGTGACACGAATGGGGAATAACAGAGGGGCTTAGAAACTTCTTGTAGTAAAGCCAGAGAGGAATCTGCCAAGGTAAGCAAAGAATAAGGTGGGAGAATTACTTTAACCATGATTTGAGGAATGATTTGTAAACATAGTGCAAGATAGGAATGTATGGAGAGCTTATTTCCCTGTGTCCTTGAACCTCCGGGTTCGATGATGCCTGTTTGTTATGTAATTAGTTACGTTAACAAGAATGATTAAGTAGACCGATTACATATTTTTAGAAGGTGAATATGTTGATACATAAAAACACTATTTTTAATTTAGCTTTGTCACGTTACCATGGAAATGATGTAAGAGACGCTGAATCAAATTATATGGCTGAATGGGAAGAAATTACTTATAATGTATTTTCCCACCATACAATTTTTTCTATTCTATAGTGTTCTGCCCTATTTTCATTCTATGCTTTGCAGCTTTACTAGGGAACCATAATTGTGGTAGCTTTCCGTTGCTTTTCACAACGTGCATTATATAAGGATGATGATTTTGATGTCCAGTTGATATTCGGGGACCCTATGGGCCTCAAAGCGACATGCCATTTGCCTTATAGGCGAGGAAATATACCAAAAACCTACCCAGCGAGCTTGTACTGACAGGGAATATGTTTTACTATAAGTAGTCCTACAGTTATTTTGATGTAAATGTTTGATTTGAATTAATCTTTTTTAATATTAAACATTTATAATTTATTTAGTTTTGTGTGTGTTAATAAAATCTGCAACATTAAAAATTAAAAAGATTTTTGTGCATTAATTTATCGGCTTGTAACAAGCAGCTGACACAGTTCGTATAACCTTATAATATCGCCTCAATATGATTGTTGTCCGTTTATATAGAAGCGGTTGCCGCGCGACAATTCTTAACAATGATTAACATGTGGAATTATTACAGTGGTGGTAGTCAGCATCTTTGTATATAATTATATATAAACAGTGCGAGGAAATAAAACGAGTCTCTGTGCAACCACCAGTGAGGCTACAATACAGGTGGTGCGTGGAGTAATACATTCGGAAGTTAAATGTCAAAGGTCAAAGTGTGTTTCTTAGGCTGGAGAGACTATAGGAATTAAAAGGAATTATTAAGTATCAGGATTACATATTTTTCGAAGAGGTATATGTTCATACATAGAAACACTAGTCTAATATTTATTGTTGCGTTACCATGGGAATGATCTAAAAGACGATGAAGAAGGTGATATGGCTGACACTTGGAGAAGAGAATTTATAATGCAGTAGTGGCACTACTTCCATAATGCAATTCTTTCTATTTCTTTTGCCATATTTTCATTCTCTCTTTTACTCGCTTTAATATGTAGGCCCATTTTTACTTAATGAGAACTTTTGTGGGAAAATCTCTGAAACCGAGTGACTTTTCTCGTATTCTGGAGTCCCTAGCTTAAATCCAGATCTGTTTATGTGGTACTATCTAATTAACTATCTCTCTGCCACTGTAGAATACGGAGGTTAATGGCACCGCAGAGATGGGCTTTCCATACATTGCTACTCGGAGCCATATTTTCCAATACTTCCCTCTCTCAAAGAACGGTTAACATTTTATTTTTTCCGCCTCATTCTTGGTCTATCTACGGGCGCTTTCCCCCTGTATTTCCTACTAAAGTTTTCCATTTCTCTCTTTCATTCCCATTCCAAGTAACACGTCCAGCCCTTCGCATTCTATGAGACTTAACATTTTGTTGTTATACAGGGTGTTTCATAAATAATGGCGCAAACTTAAATGGTTGAAAGTACACGATAATAGAAGCAACAGTGTCCCAATAAACATGGGTCCGCAAACGAGCCGTTTGCGAGATAATTACGAATGTATGGTTACAAGCCGCCACTGACGTCATTGTTTGTAACATCATACTAGGTGATTATCTCATTGGGCCACACATTTTTCCACGAAAACTTAATGGACGGAGGTACCTGAGGTTCCTGCGGCGTCATCTTCCAGGATTGCTTGAGGATGTTTCCCTTCAGCAACGTCGGATTTTGTGGTACATGCATGATGGAGCTCCGGCACATTTTCCTGCTGCTGTGAGACGGCATCTAACGCGCAGATACGGCCAAAGATGGATAGGTCGAGGCGGATCTGTACCTTGGCCTCCAAGATCACCTGATCTAAATCCTTTGGATTTTTATGTCTGGGGTCACGTCAAAAGTGAAGTGTACAGCACACCCGTTAACACGATTGAAGAACTGGAGCAGAGAGTTGTACATGCTTGTCAAAAATTCAGAAATGATCCAGGGGTTTTCGAAAGAATTCGACATTCATTGCAGAGACGAGCTAAGTACTGCATCCAGATGCAAGGAAGACACTTTAACATCTCCTTTAACAGGTAACCTATAAGTGAAGTGAACTGTGAACTAAATGAGATGAAAAATTAATAGTAAAGTCTAAATTCAAATAAATTTTTACTAACTAGGACGATGTTTACAATGAAGTCAGTGGCGGCTTGTAACCATACATTCGTAATTATCTCGCAAACGGCTCGTTTGCGTACCCATGTTTATTGGGACATTGTTGCTTCTATTGTCGTGTACTTTCAACCATTTAAGTTTGCGCATTCTTTTATGAAACACCCTGTATATGGTTTCCCATATGGATCCATAAGTAGCCATTAGTAATATAATAGAATGATAAAACTACAGATTTAAATTTTGCTCAATAATTTAGCCTTCATCATGTGATTATAAATATAATAATGAATTGTGCGGAACTGACGTCCGCTTTAATCGATTATATCGGTTCGAACGTTTTATACAAGAGGGCCTAAAGTAAATTAATTTTCTAATTTTAGAGAATAATTGGGGCACGCCGTAGCGTAGTGGTTAAGGCACTGAGCTACAAGCCGGAGGGTCGAGGGTTCAAGTCCCGTTGGGGTCAGGATTTTTAAACTGACCCAAACCCTCTGGCGGCACTATGGCCCTGGGGTCGACTCAGCCTCTAACGGAAATGAGTACCAGACGCTTGTTCTGGGGGTAAAGGCGGCCGTCACGCAGGGCTGACAACCCGGCTGACATAAAGTGTCGATTGTCTAGAAAAAGTGGGAGCCTCAACCTCCTACTACCCCAAGGGCCTCCTGAGGCCTGTAGTGGGATCACTTTACTTTACTTACTTTTAATTTTAAAGAATAATTACAAATAGGAATGAGATGCTGAAAGAAATTAAATATAGACTCAATTCTGTAAAATCATGATATTTAGGCATTACAGAGACTTCTGTTGTTACAACTTCTATATCAATTAATAAATAAATACCGTTAAACAGGATATATAAAAACAGTTATTGTCCCAGTTTTATATATATATATATATATATATATATATATATATATATATATATATATATATTTCATTTTATCATGTTATTTATAAATGTATGAACTTTTTTTATTTTGCAGAGGGCATCGCAATCAACAATACAATTACAAATGGCGCCATCTCTGGAGCACCAGACGGCCGCAATGTTGAGTATACTCGAGAGATACAAGTGGCATCAGTTTTCTGTGGTCACCAGTCAGATAGCGGGTCACGATGACTTCCTGCAGGCGGTCAGAGAGAGAATGATACAGATACTGCCAAATTTCAAGTACGTAACATGCTGCATTTTTATACTATATCATATTGAACATTAATAAAATCGATAATACAATTCCGTTGAGGTATTACAGTCACATAATTAATTATTTCCTTCTTCTTCTTCTTCTTCTTCTTCTAACTAACTAACTAACTAACTAACTCCCTCACTGGCACTATCGAACCCGTAGGTTCATGGCCGCGCGGACATACGCTCTCCATACATCGCTATCCCGAGCCAATGTTTTCCAATCATCCCCTGTATAATCTACTTCCCTCAAAGCATAGTTAATGTTATTCTCCCACCTCATTCTTGGTCTACCTATTGGGAGTTTTCACTCTGGTTTCCCTATAAGAAGCTTCCATGAACGTCTTTCACTCCCCATTCGTGCCACATGTCCTGCCCATCGCAATCTGTGAGACTTAACTGTTCTTATTATATCTGGCTTCCTATAAAGACCATGTAGTTCACTGATGGGAAGTCTTCTCCATTCACCTGTCTGTTCATCTCTCTTTGGTCCAAAAATTTTCCTAAGAACTTTATTCTCAAATTCTCGTAATCTCCTTTCCTCCCTTAAAGTAAGATTACATGTTTCGCATCCATATAATACAACTGGTAGAATAATATATATATATATATATATATATATATATATTCAGTTTACGGTTTTTGAAAGGAGTTGTGACGTCAATAGTCCCTGTAATGCATAATAGCACGCATTACCAGAATTGAGCCTATGTTTAATTTCTTTGTGCTTCTCATTCTTATTTGTGATTATTATTCCTAGGTATTTGAATTCAGCCACTTCTTAAAAATTTCCCTCATTTGTCATTAGCTGTCCATTTCCATTAGGCCTATATAATGTATTTCTATGCGTGATCATATTCTTCTACTTAATGAAATGAGGCCCTTTGACCTGTTTACACGTCAAATGAGATTTAATGAATCTACCCATCTAGCAAATGGTAATCCAACACTTCTATGTCCGGTTTGTACTTTAATAACAGTTGAGGGATTCTATCTGTAAGCATTCTTTTAACATGTCCATACAAGTTGTTTCTCATATTGTCAACTCTTGTTGTTAAATTCAACATATTTAAGTGTTTTCTAATATCTTCATTTGTTTTTCTGCCCGAAATTGTCACATCTGCTACTGAATGTAAGAACTTCATTTTTGCAGTTTTTATTTTTCTTCTGCGTGAAGGTTAAGAGTCCAATTCTCACTTGCATATCTTAAGACAGGCACTGCCATAATTTTGTAAAATTTTAATTTTGTACTCCTCAATGTTTTATTTGTCAGTGTCCGTTTTATAGTGCCACACATTCTATAAAATTAATTAAATTTAATATTAATATCTTCCTTCTGGCAGTATAATACATTGCATCCCTAATAATAGAAATTGTTCACCTGTTGTATTTCAGATATTCTATAACATTTATTTAATTTAATATTAATATCTTCCTTCTGGCATTACATTGCATCCCAAATAATTGAAAATGTTCACCTATTGCATTATACTATTATTAATTATGATTTTACACCTCACATGGCATTTCCCGTTGAATGCCATTACTTTCGATTTACTCTCAAAGATTGTCACATTGAATTTATTAGCTATTTAATTTATACGCTGCTATTTGTAAATTACTTTCTGAATAGCTAAAAAATGCCTGATCGTCTGCAAACAATATGGTATTTGGAATTGTATTGCCAACTTTAAAATTTATGGTTAAAATTATAATATGATTATTATAAAAATGTTATTTGTAGTCAGTCTCCTCAACTTTGTAAACTTTTAATTCTCTATAGGCCTTTCGGGACTAATACTATCTTCAGCAGGAGCAGGACCCACTGACCCTGGATGCAATCCTCCTGCTTCTTTTTGTGATGATGGGTTGGTCCCGAAATACCTATAGATAATTAATGTATACAGTTTAGGAGACGGACCTATTAGGTAATAATTTTATGTTTTTTGAGCTACTTAACTAATATTTTACATTTACTGTTATTGTTGATGTGCATCGTAATTTGACATTCCCGCATGCAATCTTGGTTGCTATGAAAACAAAAGGAATCTCAATACTTCAAAAATGACCAAAAGCACTAGTACGGTAAGTAAAAACATTTATTTTGAAATATTTTTAGCACTATCAGTAACACTTGATTCTGCAATTTGTATTAATACTTACTTACTTACTCACTGGCACTATCGAACCCGTAGGTTCATGGCCGCACGGACATAAGCTCTCCATACATTCCTATCCTGAGCTAATGCTTTCCAATCATTCCCTGTATAATCTACTTCCCTCAAATCATAGTTAATGTTGTTCTCCCACCTCATTATTGGTCTACCAACTGGGCGTTTTCCTTCTGGCTTTCCTACAAGAAGTTTCCATGCACGTCTTTCATTCCCCATACGCGCAACATGTCCTGCCCATCGCAGTCTACGGGACTTAACTGTTCTTATTATATCTGGCTTCCTATAAAGACCATGTAGTTCATTGTTATGTAGTCTTCTCCATTCACCTGTCTGTTCATCTCTCTTTGGTCCAAAAATTTTCCTAAGAACTTTATTCTCAAATACTCGTAATCTCCTTTCCTCCCTTAAAGTAAGAGTCCATGTTTCGCACCCATTTAATATAACTGGTAGAATAATAGTTTTATATATTTTCAGCTTAACGTTTTTTGAAAGGAGTTGGGACATCAAAAGTCTCTGCAATGCATAATAGCATGCATTTCCAGAATTGAGCCTATGTTTAATTTCTTTGTGCATCTCATTCCTATTTGTGATTATTGTTCCTAGGTTTTTGAATTCAGCCAATTCCTCAAAATTTCCCTCATTTGTCATTAGCTGTCCATTTCCATTATATAATGTATTTCTACGTGTGACCATATATTTAGTTTTACTGATATTTACTTCCATGTCGGTATTAATTCATAACATCCAGCTTTCCACACCTCTTCTATTCCATCATCACTGCACACGTCGTCTAAAACTTTCTCCGCAATCAGAAAGAAATCCCAAATCGAATTGCTTTTACAGTTTTAACAAATATAAGATGGCGACATGACCAACAATACTTATTATTTCTCCACACATAGCCGATTCACCTTCTGAAATCTAACATGTATCTTAAATTATGTTCATTAATATTTTAGCTAATGTCCACCGCTGTGGTCTTGAAGTAGCGTGCTGCCTTGTCACGCAGCGGACCCGGGTTCTATCCCCGGTCGGCACAGATTTTCTGGATGAGGTTTTTATCAGGGTTTCTCCTCACCTGTAAGACAAATGTCAGGAAAACTTTAAGGCCCAAACGGTACCCGAAATCATATGGCCATCGCAATCATCATCATTCATATTCATCTTAGATTAAGTTAAGATTAGGGACTCTCCTGGCTCACCACTACCATCATCATCACACAACATATCATTGGTGCAACGTAACCCCGCCTTCCAGGTGCCCCAACTTCAGAAGTGGGTTACAAGTACGCCATGCCAGGAGAGAACACCAGGAATGTCGAAAGACAACCTGGGGCATTTTCAAAAAAAATATTTTAGCTAATATCTTAATTACTAAAATAAATACACATAGAGCAAAAAATAGTATATCATACCATGTGGTAAACACACAACGGAATTTCGGAAATTAAAAAAAAAAAACTCGGCGTAAGTAAACTTTTCTTGAATCCGTATCATAAGTGTTTACCCCACTCGTATCGCAATGCACTATTATATTATAATTTAATTACAGTAGGTGTACATAATATCTCAAAAACTACATTAATTCATTTTTCTTTAACATCGCGCGGTATATATGAATTTCATTCAAACTCCAGTCACGATATTACAATACACAATTGTAATAACGCATATTGCACATGTCCATCCTAGAGAATATCAACACAAGTGAAATATCGAGGTATTATAATAGACCAATATTTAAGATACGACAAACACGTTTCCTTGCTGTGTAACAAACTACGTAAAACTATTCACAAATTTATCATCCTTCGATCATATTTACCAATGTATGTATTGCGAACTGTTTACTTAGCTCTGGTTCAATCGATAATCCATTACGGAATATTAGGTTGGGGTGGAATCGCAAATTCTATTATTTCTCCCTTAACATTACTACAAACACGAATCATAAAAATCTGCTTGCAGAAACCTTTAGATTACCCTACAAATTTAATTTAATTAGAATTCAACGCGCCAAATATTAAACAAATATTCAAGCATACATTGCTTACGTATTTTCATAAAAATGAAAACGAATTTAAAGAGCACAATCGAAGTTTTTACAGTACCAGACAAAATACTACTTCTTTGCTACATGTTCCAAAATATTATACAACTTCTGGATCTAAACATAGTAGATATCTAGGACCCAAATTATATAATGAATTAATTAGATCCAACCCAGAACTAAGTAAACTAAACACAGCTAGTTTTAAAAGAGCAATTAAATTAATTAAGTGAATAAAATTAATCATTTTAATATTTTAAAATAATAAATATAAAGCATCTATTTTGCTGATATTATTATAAATCAATATATAACTAATTACTTTCTTCTGTATTATTGGTTATAATCCATTACTTTATATGATTTATATTATTTTATGTATATCATTCTCCATTCCATTAATACTTTTGTTAGAATAAGTCTTATTCCCAATACATTATTATTTTTTATTTGTATGAGTCATAATTTATGTAAAAATGAAACTGGCCCTAACTTTAAATGTATATATTCTATTTGTATTATTCATGTAACTGAACTGCACCCGAGCACGAGCACTTGCTCATTCGGGTGTCAATACTGTATATAACATTTATTTGTAAATAAAATCTATTCTGATTCTTAAAAAAGTTACAAAGTTATGTATATGGTACAGTCATTACGTTTTGAGACTGAGCGCTGTATTACGCTATAGCGCATAGGTGGCGCCGTGGTATGGTACCTTGTCAGTTAGTCTCTCATACCAGCAAGAGACAGTTGAGTGCATTCACTGCAAGCAGAACTACGGCCTTTGTCGTGACGGTGATTTGAATGCGCATGTTGGAACTCGAGATGTCACAGTTAGAGCAACATCAAGTTCTGTCAGAAATTAGGCAAGACCGCTGTCGAAACGTTTCAAATGATGCAGTAAGTTTACGGTGAGTACGCATTCAGTTGCAGTGTTGTGTTTAGGTGGCGCCGGCGTTTTTTGCAAGGAAGATACAGTTTGGAAGATGATGTGCGTACTGGTCGGTCACAAACAATTCGAACTAAACGCAAGATCGAAGAAGTTGTGACGTTGGTGGGTGCTAACCGCTCCCAATCAGTAGACGATCTGGCAGCTGTGGTAGGTGTCAGTCTTGGTACTTGTTAAAAAATTCTGTCTGATGACCTGGATATGTCTCGTGTTACTTTACTCAGCACAGTGTACCAGGAATCCTGTCGCAAGACCAACGTGATGATTACATGACGATTTTTTTTATCTTTCCTCGCATGAAAGATATCCTACGTGGGCGTAGATTTCATTCTTCCGAAGAGGTCATGACTGCCACAAGAAAAGCCATACGGGACCTTACTGCCTACATCTTTCAGCGGTGCTTCCAACAGCTATACCTACCACCGTTGGCAAACTTGCATGAGGGCCAAAGGCGACTATTTTGAAGGAGGATGTGATTCTATTTAAGTGTACGCCTAGTTATCGGCATCTTGTGAGACATTCCGTTTCTTGTGGGTGTCTATCCTCAGAGGTAAAGTCTCAGAACTTAATGAATTTACTAGTATTAACAATTTGATATTCGCTCATTTCCTGCAACAACGTCATTGGTTATTGCTACTACATGAAAGACAAAACTCAGTTCTATATTCAGGAAGAACGACATAAGCTATTGTATACAATGAGTTGGTATAGTAATTTGATATTTATGACAAATACAGGCAAAGGTATATGGATTTCAAACCTTTAAATGCTTCTCCTAAAAAACTATGTTTGAGTAATGATGTTGTTGCAGCAAATGAGCAAATATGTTGCTCCCGCTCTATTATCACTGGTCAACATGATTTTTGTCTCATGAGTACCAATAGTTGTACTTAATGCAGTTTTGTATCGTGTTTTCAAATATGTATTTGGAATTTCTCCATCACCCACAGTTTGTTTTGTATTTCAATTTCAATTAATGGATTTAAATAATTATTTTTTTAATAACCTTTTTCGTCTATTTGTCCATTATAAAATAAAACTAAATGAGCTAACTCAAATGATTTCAGCTATGGAAAAGAGATATCAAGGCAAATGGAATCCTAATATGCTGGCCGATTATTGTTGGACCATCAAGAGGGAAGCTCCACAGGCGAAATATACCAGAAAATCGTAATTCGTACTTTTAGGCGAGTTCGAATGTTCGAATATTGTGTAGTTACGAATATAGAAAATATTAAAGTGTCGGAAATTATAAATGCCTGCCTCTCGGAAACCTTGCGTGATGGAGAAAACCCGATATATTTTAATTCAGGAGAAAATGTACTATCAGAATCACTTATTTTTCTTTCTGAGACAAACAAAAAAGTTTATTTTTTTACACATTGTTATTAGAGCATTGAAACATGCATCACCTAACATTTTCATGAATCGAAAGTCCTGTTTAACAGAATGGACATTTACCTGTATCGATTATCACAACCCATTTTTCCAATTCCACTTTCCCAATCTCGAATGAAAATGGTTTGAGAATTATTAATATTACTGTAATATGGATTTAATGAACTTTCACCTTCTAAATGTCTAATTGGAAACCTTTTCAGCACATTTCCCGAAGTACAGTATATAGGATGTGTATATTAGAGCAGTTATAAAATATAACTTTAGGAATTTGGCTTAACAAATTAAATGCTGATTTAAATATTAGAAAATATATTTCCGATTCCGATTGAGGGTCTTTCCACTTTTCAGCGGTTGCCCTTTTACCAGCCGGCTGCTGGCCCTTCACATCCACATGTGTCAATCACAGAGGTAGATGATCAACAGCCAGTCTAGGGGTGACATGTGGTTAGCATGTCGAGTCCCCCAGCCGTTATAGCTGGTTCCTCAACCTGGAGCCGCTACTTATTGTAGCTACCCAATTGCCTCACGATGCTGGGTGGGCACCGGTCCCATACTGGCCGAAATACCATGAGAAAATTTCTTCCCCCATGGAGACTCGAACCAGCGCAAGTCCCGTAGCTCTGCGCCAAGGCTTCCTACCTTAACCGCTCGGCTACGGCGCGGGACATCTAGGCCCATCCGTCCACCCCTTGGGATACCTCGGTCGTCATGACCATACTCCCAAGTCCTAGTTCTAGTCCTCCCTATCCTATGTTCACGTCCACGTTCAAGTTCACGGTCCTTAAACCAACACCCCAGGGAGAGAGTGTTGGAGTTTGCAGTTCTGGGAATTGCTGAGCTACATAGTACATCAGGTCGCTCAATCCTGACGACCCCACAGTTGGTCCACGGGCTCCATGAGCCTAGCCGGGAGGACTGCTGTCGCAGATCCACCGACCGTTCCCCTGTTCTGCCTCCAGGGACGTGTCCTGCAGCCGTTGTGAGACCGGCTAGGGCTACAAGCCCAACAGTGTGAGACTTTTAGTACATCCAGGTGCTCATCTCCTGGCGACCCCACAGTTTGTCGACGGGCCCGTAGGCCGAGCCAGGAACCAGTGCGCGGGACAGAAAATATATTTCAGAAACTATATATATATACACTAGCTAATATCCGGCGTGGACTGCTACTCCTATGTGTTTTTAACACCGGCCGTGCGTTATTATACTTGCCCGGGAATCTGCTTATTCCGATCTTCATGTCATCAACGAAAGACAAAAATGGTTATTGTGAGTTATCCGTAGAATATAAACATATGCTGTCGCGGAGTATTTTGTAGTTTTTTTTGTGATGTTCAATTCTGTGTACATTAATTCGGTGTATTTGTTACGGTTCAGGCCATTTGAGCGTCAAAATAGGGACTTTATTTCACGTTTTTCACTACAAAGGGTGATTTTTAGGGTTGAAGGGGTTGAATATCACAACTCTCGTATAGCCTATGCTCATCCCGGGAATCTCCTGAACATTTTGCAAAAAAAAAACCTATCAAAATCGGACCTACGGTAAGGCCGCGCATAGAATACGAACAACAAACCAACAAACAAACAAACATTGATTTTTATATAGTAGGTATATAATTCCGTTCCAATGCTCTATCCATTATGCATTCTAAACTCCTGATTTCCTGATTAAATATTGATTGTTCTCTTATTTTTATAGTCTCGTTCGCTTGTAGTCAACAACCTTCTTTCTACTACTTCCTAGCACCTTATTATTCAAGAAGACATCTTTCGTGGGATTTTAACATCATCTTTATAGCTGGTATAGCTTCATTTTATTTTTAAAATTACATTTTTTCTTGTAAAAGATACATTTTCGATGTTTATATATTAAATTCGTCACTTACGTTAAATGACGAATTAATACTTTAAGAAAAAAAAAAACACGGAAAATATAAATTTTACAAACAGAAAATTAATGCTAAAAAAGAAAATAACATCGAAAATGAAGCTATACCAGCCATAAGGGTAATGCCTTCTTGAATACAAAGATGATAGGAAGTATGTAGAATGAAGCTTTCATAACTCCGAGCGAACGGGATTATAGGCTTATAGGATATAGGCTATATAACAAGCCTAAGGAAAAATCAATGTCTAAATCAGGATCCTTCATAGCTTAATGGAAAGAGCACTGAAACGTAATTTCAGAGATCCTGGGCTGAAATCCTGGTTTATACATTCCCTTTTATCTTCTTCTTCTTGTATGCCCATATTTCCCTTAACAGAGATTTAGGCACTCTCCCCCTACAGGGAAGAATTTGAACCATACTAATTCAGTTACACTTGGAATGCAGGCTTTCACGGCCGGGAATCTTTTACTATCAGTTACACTTGTTTTTGTATAGATGTCACTTGAGTGGTCCGTGGTCAGCGTTCCGCTTCATACTGACATCTAGGAAACCAAGGTAGTACTAGGACGGGAAAATTCGGTAAATTTTGCTTAGATGCCTTTTTATTCAGGTTTAAGGATCTTTTTTACGAGCCTTAAAATCTTCAGACTCGGGATCCACGTCTTAAAGTCCTCCCGGAAGACTTGCTCCTTGGATTTTTCGATCCTAAAAAATCCATCGACTCCGGCCTGGTTTGAACCCGCGACCCTCGGGACCAGAGGCAAGGAGTATAACCACTAGTCCACCGCGGCCGATTTTATCTTAAAATATAAATGTCCTCTAATGTAAGTGAAGAATTTATTATTTAAGCTTTACTACAAAAAAAATGTTAAAAATGAAAATAACATCAAAAACTGAATATAACTTTATGAACGCACAAGGACATGATTTTTCTTCGGATAAGTGAACAATTTGATGTCGATGTAACCTTTGAGACAACAAGAACATAGGGCTGTAAGACAAGATACACACCATTCTCTCATATATTTGCGTTAAACAAGGCTATTTGATATGTGTGCAACTAAGATGGCCAAATGGTGTTAGAGTGTTATTTAACACTGATGGTTTTTGGCATTCATTTTTTTAACTGAGTTGAATTCAGAGAAACACGAACACTTTTTTTATTGGGGATCCTGGCTCGCTGCGTGCGAAGCATCAACTTTACTGCACGACCAGAGTGACGGTCTTATAAAGCAAAGCATAATACTAAAATTCTCCATCACATATGTTACAGTATATAGCAAAGAAGAGAGCTTTCTGAGAAGTAGCCAGATCATTCCAACCGCTGCAGCTGTACCAACTTGCTTCCTGATTGACTCCTCTTTATATCTCGTGCCTCACTGGACCTCACTCTAACACATCTATATGTCCACTACGATTTATTATTTTATCATCATCATCATCATCTGCAATCATTGATTAGGTCTGTTGACCCGTACCGACTTCAGCCCATCTCTTTCTAGATCTGCCCACATCTCGGGTGCCTTTAGGTTTGTATTTTGTTATTTGTTTTGGATATCTATCTTCATTCATTCTGTCTATGTGTTCCTTCCATTTTTGTCTATATGTATCCATTTTATCAGTTATTACAAATATTTCAAGTTCCTGTCTTATTTCTGTGTTCTTGAATCTGTCTTCCTTAGTGCACCCTTTAACAGATCTCAAAAATTTTATTTCTGCCGCCGTTATCCTACTTAGATCTTGTTTTTTATGTATCCAGGCTTCTGAACCATAGAGCAGTACCGGTACTGCCAACATTTTATAAAATTTCAATTGGGTCTCTCTTGTTGTTTTGTTATTTAGTGATCGTTTTATCGTACCACATATTCCCTGGAATTTTGCTATTTTATTATTTATATCATTATCATAATTAAATGAAATGTTACATCCTAGATAATTGAGATGGTTCACCTATTCTATGATTTTGTTTCCTATTACTATTATTATTTTAAACATTTTAAATAAAGAACATAATTTTTAATTTGTAAGTTTACATAAATAACAGATTTTCTGAAGAAGGAATTATAAATAGTGGTGTGAGACAAGGCTGCCCGTATCCCCAACACTCTTTGCGATTTATATCAACGAAGTAATATGTTGCTGGAACATGAAATATAAATCTGGCATAAGAATATCAGATAATACAAAATTAAACACCGTATTGTTTGCAGATGACCAAATAATAATTGCAAATTCAGAAGATAAGAATTATGGCATTTCAAGGTGTAGATCCTGTCAGAAATAAGATTGTACTTGACAATAACATTTTGGAGCAGGTGAATAATTTTACATATCTAGGATGTAATATCTCATATGAAGAAGAAAATGATATAAATGGAAAAATATATAATTTTTTAAGAATTTTAGGGTTAATAAATTTTATCTTCAAGCCACAGTTAGTCCAAAAATATTCAAGACTAAAAGTGTATAAAAGACTGGCTCCTCCAACTCTTTTGTATGGTAGCGAAGTATGGACGTCGAAACAGAAGGATATACAGAGACTTAGACCTGCTGAAAAGAGATACCTTCGGAAGACTGCATGATACACACTGCTAGATCACAAAAAAAATAAGAATCTTAGAAGAATTACACATGGAACCTTCAGAAAACAAAATGTTTTATTATAAGTCAAGATGGATGCAACATGTTCATCGAATGGAAGATCGCAAGATACCCAATAAATTACGGGATATATTAAAAAATAAAGGGTATCCACCTCATCTAATTAAAGCTATAAAAAGTTTACACGAACATACAAAAATTCGTATAGATGAAGGAAATGGTCCTGGAGAAACGTGTGTAGAAATCAAGAATGGCCTTCGACAAGGTTGCCCTCTTTCGTCAATATTTTTTAATATATATTTAGATACTATTAGTACATGGCAAACTTTTTTAGATGAACATTTTATGATAAACGGTACGAAAATGAACTGTCTTTTGTATTCACGTAGACTTTCACGGCCGGAGTTGCTATGATGATCTTGAAGAAGATTTTCGGGCTGTAGGCTGTGGATCTTGAAGAAGATTTTCGGGCTGTAGGCTGTGGTCGTGAGGCTTGTAGTTCCCCGACGTTTCGCCAGAGACTGCGTCTGGCATCCTCAAGGGTTGTCTACAAGCCTCACGACCACGGCCTACAGCCCGAAAATCTTCTTCAAGATCATCATAACTGTCTTTTATTCGCAGATGACCAGATCTTTGTAGCTTCCTCAGAAAATCAACTACAAAAATCAGTTTATAAATTATGGAAACTAATAAACGATTATAATTTAAAGATATCAACAGAGAAAACAAAGTCAATTGCATTTATTGGAACTCAGTATAAAACCACAAAAATTGTAATTGGAGCAAAAATAATTGAACAAGTAACTTGTTTCACTTATCTGGGATGCATGATAACGTACCAGCAACATTTGGACATGGAGAAGAAATTAGGGGAATTCCAACAGATATGTGATTCAAGAAGAAGATATTTGAGAAATAAGGCCACAAGGGAAACTCGATTAAAATTTTACAAAACAGTAGCAGTTCCAACGTTAACATACGGGTCTGAGACTTGGCGTTCAACGATCTCTGATAAACATAAAATTGAAACAATAGAAATGAGATTTCTCAGATCAGTTGCAGGTGTATCTCTAAGATATCAAAAGAGAAGTCAAGATATCAGAGATGAATAGCAAATATATAACATAAACGAGAGAATACACAGAAATAAATGTAATTGGTTTGAACATATACAAAGAATGCCAAATAATCGTTTATCAAAGCAGCCGCTTCATTATAGGCCTCTAGGCTGAAGAAAGTTAGGAAGATCAAAACGACGTTCGATGGACGACTTGCACCTGCAGCATATAGTGCACCGAGGAGCGGAAAGGGTTAAGAGGCCCATACCTTGAAGATGATGATGATATGATGGGCGATACATGCTATTTACTATAAGGAAAGTAAAACAATAATAATAATAATAACAATAACAACAATAATAATAATAATAATAATAATAATAATAATAATAGCAACAATAATAATACCTCCCATGCTGAAACAGGTGGTAGCATTCCTGCTTCCTGACTAGCGGACACAGGTTCAATATCCGGCAGGATTGAAAATTTTAATAAATTTCAATTGTAAAATTGATTAAATTAATTGCACCATTTTGAATCTCGGGGCAAGGAGAGGTGGTGGTGTACAATTTTTAACCGCTAAATTATGCATCAGATTCCTGCATTAAATTACAAATCCCTCAGCAGTACATATCTTCAAAAGGCACCTGGCACTGTTGAAGCGATTCTTCAGTCGAATGGGCACGTTAAATCTGGCGGCTCCCTTGGTACAAACTGCCATCTGGTGTTATGATTTATAACTAAAAAAGCCGGAAACGATAAATTATCTCCATTATCATACCAATTCCGGGCTCAGTTCAAGTTTTACTGTAAACAATCTTTTTTTTTTTTAGGAGTATTCCACAATACAGTGTTTCCGCTTGAACCCAAAGTGATTTGTCGCCAGAGGTTCCTGTATACAGCATCTTCTTCCCTCAAGTCTCTAGCTTTCATTCTTCTCCTCACTCCATATATCCAACGTTCTCTATGTCTGTCCCTTTCACTTCTTCCATTAGCGTTCAAAATTAAGGATCTTCTTTGGTATTCTCTCTTTATTTTATTCTTATGAGGTGTCCATACCATTTCAAATGTTTTTCATCTATTTTTTCCAATTTTTTTCAACATGCATAATTTTCGTTATTGTGCTTGTTTCTGACCTTCTTCTTGACATTCTTGTCGACCGCCTCCAAAAATCCATTTCTACTGTTAACAGCTTTTTTTCTACTTACTGCCCAGGTTTCGGACCCATATAATAAAATGCTTTGTAACAGAACTTAAAATATAGTTTGCTTCGATCTGTATATTATATCTTCCTCTTCTTCTTCCTTCCAAGTATTAGGCCAAGGCCTGTTACGATCCTATAGAAAATTTTCCCTCCAGCGTTTCATAGGACGGCCCAGTGATCTTCGTCCTCTTGGTATATAATTATAAACAGCTTTGGGGATCCGATTTGAACTCATTCTTTCAAGATGGTGTTTCCAATTTATGTTTATTTATTTCCATGGAATGTACAAGGGATTAACTATAAAGATGATCAATTAGATGATATATTGTGCAAAAAGGGAATTTCATTGGCTGTATATTATATTTCTATTCCAAAGCACTGAATTCAACAAACCAATGATTCGTCTTCCATCAGTTATTCTTCTTTCAATTTCTGTAGTTGAATTCTCACTTTTATCCAAAATAGATCGTAAATATTTAAAATGTTTAACATTAAATATTCATCCTGAATTACATTTTAGTTCATCTGTTATATCCAATGAAAGATATTCTGTTTCATAATAATTTACGGGTGACCCCATGTTTTGTATTCTATGTCTAATTTCCTTATCAATAAAGATGCATCATCTGTATCCTCAGAAATCGCCAAATTTGCATAAGATATTACTCCGCTAAATCCGTCTATTGGGAACCGTGATGCTACTTTTATCTGCCATACGATTGAATAATGTACGATAGAATCATTGTTTTTAGCCAACATGTATTTTACGGGAAATAAGACTGAATATAACATAAGATAGTACCAATAACACTGGTAAACATGATTTTTGTCTCATGAGTACCAATAGTTGTGCTTAATGCAGTTTTTTATCGTATTTTCAAATATGTATTCGGGATTTCTCCATCACCCACAGTTTCTTATTTCAATTATAATTAATGGATTAAAATAATTATTTTTATAATAAACGTTTTTTTCGTCCATTGGGCGATGAGCACGGGGAACACTTTCATCAGGAGATTTCAGTTATGGAAAAGAGATATGAAGGCAAATGGAATCCTAATATGCTGGCCGATTATTGTTGGACCATCAAGAAGGATGCTCTACAGGCGAAATATAGCAGAAAATCGTCATTTCTTACTTTCTAGGTGAGTCAGAATGTTCGAATATTGTGTAGTTACGAATGTAGAAAATATTAAACTGTTTGAAATTATAAAAACCCGTCTCTCGGAAACCTTGCGTGATGGAGAAAAACCGATATCATATTTGAATTCAGGAGAAAAAATACTATGAGAGTCACATATTTTTCATTCTGAGACAAAAAAAAAGTTTATTTTTTGTTGCTCAGTGTAATTAGGGACTTCCTCCAATTATTATTTGCTTATGGATTCATGAATAAATATATGTTATCAAAATGTAATACCATTAATTATTAACAATTATATATAAATTAATTAGTGTATAATGCTGTTGTGTTATTATTTAATTGTAATATTAATGTGTTTTCTTTATGTAATTGTAATGTTAATGTTTTTTTACTGTATAATGCTATTGTGTTATTACTTAATTGTAATATTATTGTGTTTTCTTTGTGTAATTGTAAGGTTAATGTTTTTAGTGTATAATGCTATTGTGTTATTATTTAATGGTAATATTTTTATTGTGTTTTCTTTATGTAATTGTAATGGTATTGCTGTTTTTGTTTATTTTTCTTTACACTAGTACCAATTATTACTTTATTGTAACGGACTGTCAACAGCACGTACGGCTTACTGCCCGTGCGACCCATATTTGTAAATAATATTGTAAATATCTTACTTTTTGTCTAATAAAGTCCTACTACTACTACTATTTGTTTATGACAAAATATTACATATGGGTGTACCTAATCAGATGTTTGTTTTTTTCATGATGTCGATAGATAATCTTTATTTACCAGCATCATTTCATTATGAGCAGAATTTATGTCCCATGCTGACTCACCTGTAAATTGTACTGTTATTTTCACTACATCCTTAATGATTAATGTGGGATATTTTTCACTAAACTGTTTGAAAATACTCAAAATAGTTTGTTTCTGCCCGCTTTTCAAATGCTTTCATTTCCAATGTTTAATACATTTTACAGAAATCTTACCACTTAACTGAAATCCCAACGTGTTCTGCATTGTGCATGCGTGACAATAAAACTTGGTTATTTGATGCATTAAAATTGTAATTATACATTTAAGATTCTCCCATTTAATTATATAGATATGTGCTAGATACAATATAGTTTTATTATATTTATTTCCTATACATCATGTGTTAGAGGACGAACTAACTTTCTTACACGCTTTAAGGTAAAACTACTATTCGAACAATGAATATACAGTCCCCATCTGGTTTGTTTACATTACAACTGGAACTTATAGTCTAGCCTCCGTGTCTCCGGCCCTGACGTTTAGGTGGTACGAGGGGTAAAGGGAAAAACTCGCCCTCTACTGCCAATAAGGAAATAGTTGTGTGGGAGTGTACATCTGCCACAACCAATCACTGCACTTGACGCTGCTATTAAAGTTTGAAATTGCTGTGATGTTGTCGGCTGTATTTCCGCTATCTATGCTAAATGTGAAATCTCATATGTTTGTTTCAGTTACAATTTCGGATAATAAAATGAGCATATATATCTCTAATTCTAATATTTCTAATATTTACGATCTGGATAAGCAGGAAGTGTCATGATTAGATATCCCGCAGGGTACATAAAGCGGTCCCTCCCAGTGAATATCTATATCGGCAACATAGTCGTGAAATCGTCAGGGTTGGAAACTCAGCGGCTGGACAATAGCTCTGAAGAGGTATAGACGGAAGCTAAAAAAAATACGAATAAAAGTTGCAACCAATAAATTAAAATGTTACACTGCTTCACTTCTTAAACACATACGTGTAAAAGTGACTATTCGGATACCGGTTAAATAAAATAACATAGGCATTTCATTATAGTTGAAGTTTTGTTAAGGGCACTCGGTACTAATTTCTTTGCAATTTGGTTTAAAAATATGCAACTTACAAAAATCATTTATTTAGCTTATTCTTAAGTAACGTGCATGAAAATTATGTCACTAATTAAACATGTGTTCCTGTATATAATGTCACTCTGCCTAACTTTTTAGACATATTCCTTTATGAATAATTTAAAATGCAAAAAAAGAAATGAAAATAAAAAATCCAACTCCTTAAAAGTAATGTCTTGGTACAATTTTCTTAAAAACTACTTATCTAATTGTTTCCAAAATTTAGTATGTTATTTATTGTCCATAATTCATTTGACAACAATAAGGTTTGCTGGTGGTCTTATATGGATTGTGATTTATTAAAAAAATTCTACCAAAACCTTTGTTACTTAAATATTTTGCATAGATTTTTTTTATTTGAAATACTATCAATACCACAAACATAAATTTACCTTATTATTATAAAGGTCTTCAAGGGGGATGATGGGTAAAATTTATATTTTCTACATTTTTTTGAGCTAGAGATGTAATGTTTATTACAAACATTCACTGCATGATACATAATGATGTGTTTAAGTTTCATTGTTGTGAGACATTTATTTTATGAGTTATTAAATATTATATTTTTAAAAAACTGCATATATTATAATTAAATGGATTCCACAATCGTTTAGTAAAATGTCTGATTTTTCTACAAGACCCCTAAAATATTTAGAAAAACATCATGCATTAGAATTCTTATAATGTGAATACAAAGGGAAAAAAACAAATAATGTTGTACCACTAGCGTGGAATTAAAAAAAATTAATAGTTGCATACATTTTATTTTTTATTTCTTAAAATACTACTTCAATCATGAAAGCCATTGCACTACTCTGTTACCCATTGCTTTTAGGATATGTAGTAAAAAATTGAACCTTGTAGGACAAAATTTCTAAATTCCATTCAATGTTGAATGTACAAAAATACTGTGTAAATAAAAGTGTGGAAATACAAGTTTAAAGATTTGCATGCAGGTGGTATTTAACTAGCGCAGCATTTTAACTCTGACGTAATTTAGGGCACTAGAAGCGCCATAGGCCTCTGAAACTTGGCCAACATATAGGCCTATATTAGAATATAGGCTACTTTTTAGTACAAAAAACAAAAAAAATGCCAGTTTTTATCTCAAATGGTCAATTTTTCACCCATCACCCCCCTTAAACTGCATATCCAAGCCAAAAAGTATTATCTTATCATTCATAGTTTTAGAGAAAAGTGTACCAAAATATGAAAATGCAAGTTACCGGAAAATGCAAAAAACAAAAAATGTACACATTTGCAGAACAAAGAGGCGCCATTTTAAAAATAAATTGTTATGAGTTTAAATGTCCAAAATCGACAAAGTAATATTACAGACCGATAAAATAGACCTTCCTGGATTTTTTGAAGCAAAAAGAAAAAAAATCTATTTTTTAACCCAAATAAGTACTGGATGCTCACGAGATGTGAAACGATCACCTATTCAACTCTACGTAGGATAGGCTGACAAGATAAAACACTGATATTCATTGGGAGTGCACCTGCATGCGGGTAAGAGGAGAGACCACCTTTTCACAGCAAGCGAGCACTTATTAACAGTATTACTTGCTAATATGGTCTTAATGGCTTCCATGACGGATTTTTTATCTGGTGACAGCAGATGATACTTACGGGTTCCCATACTCGGTTAGATGTGGATCCATGCCCAGGTCTCAGATTCACTATTGATAGTTCGGCAGATCTCAGGCGGCCATCTTGGTTGAATTCTAATGGCGGCGGCTGATGTTCACTGTACACAGTAACGTTCCTTAAATATCTGAAAAATAAAACAAAACATTATCAATGTAATAAACAATTAGTGTTATTGGCACGTCGACAAACTGTGGGGTCGCCAGGAGATGAGCACCTGGACGTACTAAAAGTCTCACACTGTTGGGCTTGTAGTCCTAGCCGGTCTCACAACGGCTGCAGGACACGTCCCTGGAGGCAGAACAGGGGTCGGTGGATCAGCGACAGCAGTCCTCCCGGCTAGGCTCATGGAGCCCGTGGACCAACTGTGGGGTCGTCAGGAATGAGCGACCTGATGTAGGCCTACTATGTAGCTCAGCAACTCTCAGAAGTTGCAACTCCAACACCCTCTCCCTAGGGGTGTTGGTTTAAGGACCGTGAACTTGAACGTGGACGTGAACATAGGATAGGGAGGACAAGAACTCTAGGACTTGGGAGTATGGTCATGACGACCGAGGTACCCCAAGGGGTGGGGGAAGGGCCTAGATGTTATTATCGCCCGATATAAAGAGCTTAAATAATTTTTGTAGCCTAAACTAGGCCTACTAGTTGATTACATGGCGTTGCCCAGGTGGACTCATTCATTATGACCTTCTTTTCACCGATCAGCTTAGCGACCCCGAAAACTATGATTTTGCTTTAATCTCGATTGCTATTAGAAAGTAAAAAAGCATAAGCCGCCACCGTGTGTGTCTTTATCCGTAAAACAAAATGCTGGTTTATGATTTTTTGTTGGGGTTGTGCAGGTGAAGGGCAATTGATGATTTTATTTCCTCGCCATTTCCTGCTCTTTTTCTAAACCAATATCATTCGTCTTCTCAAATAATATGTCTTCTCTCCCTCCTCAGTCACCGATAGTGACACATCTCTCGCAAGAAGCAATAAAATATTCTTTCTTTAGTTACCCTTACACAAAGTATAGTTACTATTTACGTTTATATAAAACTCATGTTATTCATATATTAATATCATCATCATCATAATCATCATCGTACATTCACGAATTTAGACCATTTGTTGACCTGTTTCGGCCTCAAGAGAAACACCATCCAGAAGTATTTTGAGTGGACGTCCTGGTCTTCTTCTTCCTGCAGGTTGATATCTTAACATTTGTTTGCGTATCCTGTGATCTTCCATTCGATGAACATGTTGCATCCATCTTGTCTTATAATCAGACATTTTGATTTCTAAAGGTTCCATGTGTAATTCTTCTAAGATGTCTTCATTTTTCTTGTGATCTAGTAGTGTGTATCCTGCAGTCATCCGAAGGTATCTCATTTCAGCAGATCTAAGTCTCTATATAATTCCACTGTTTCAACTCCATACAATACTAATATAAAATTATAGAATATTCACCTGAAAGGTCCGTCTCCTCAACTTAATTATCATTTAACTGTAGCGCTTTCGGGACTTGTCCCATCATCGGCAGGATTCAAAACTTAAATGATAATTAAGTTGAGGAGACGGACCTTTCAGGTGAATATTCTATAATTTTATATTAATTTTGAATAAACCTCAACGGAACACATCATGAATCTTATAAAAGTTGATCCATACAATACGTGAAGAAAAACTTTGTACCCCTTTTTAAACAGGTTGCGCGCACGGAGGAGTGTGATATTTGGCATAATTAAAGTTCATATAGAGAAGGAGTGCAGACAAATTAAATTTAAGTATAATATGTGTTACAAATAAATTAAATTAAAGAAAATAAAATTGTCTCTAAGAAATGTATGTGTATTACTCATTACTTTTGTGCACTCATTAATTTATTTGCGTTCATACTGAAAGTGCATTGTTGTAAAATGGTGCAGCAGCAATGTGAATTGACTTACTCTTGCGTATTTACTATTACTGGTTTCAAAAAGTGAGTACATTTTATTTAAATTTAAATTAAACCCTCTCTAATCTTTGTTTCAGTAATTCCATTACACATTTTTTATACTTATATATTCGAACCTACTTCCATTATGCCTCGACATAGAACATTCACGGGTTGTTATGAGAGACAAAGAGGAAGGGATATATATATATATATATATATACACCCGTACACATAATAATAATCCAAATGCAAATTTAAATGGTATACATATGTCAAATGACGCGTTAATGTTTTCTAAATATGGCTTAGCCAAGCTATACCACACATTTCCTATCGTTCATCTTTTTTAAAATAAATCGAAAATGAATGCACAATTACTTATTTGTGACATGCTTAAAAATTTAATAAATTGTGGTAGAATTTCGACTGCTGGGCGACCACTAGTTTTAATAAATATTCTCAATAACAAACCATCAAACTTTCATTTTTATTTTATATTCAGTCTAAATATTGGGCTGAAATTTCCAACAAGTGACATGACTTTTAAAATATCTTAATAAACTCCTGTAATTTCTTTTCTTACTGCAAATTAATTACTAAGTAACTCACTGACACTATCGATTCCGTAGGTTCATGGCCGCGCGGACATAAGCTTTCCATATATCCCTATCCTGAGCCAATGCTTTCTAATCTTCCCTGTATAATCTACTTCCCTCAAATCATGAATAATATTATTCTCCCACCCCATTCTTGGTCTACCAACTGGGCGTTTTCCGTCTGGTTTTCCTACAAGAAGCTTCCATGCACGTATTTCATTCCCCATTTGTGCCACATGTCCTGTCCATCGCAGTCTACGAGACTTTACTGTTCTTATTATATCTGGTTTACTATACATACCACGTAGCTCACTATTATGCAGTTTATTTTTCCATTTACCTGTCTGTTCATCTCTTTTTTGGCCCAAATATTTTCCTAAGAATTTTATTCTCAAATATTCGTAATCTTCTTTCCTCATTTACTACTACTTTAATTTTTTTCAACGATTATTTGAATATATTTCTTCATAATAATCTACTAGATATTTAAAGGGGGGATGATGTGTGAAATTTCTATTTTCTACATTTTGTGAGCTAGAGACTTGATTTTTTACATTCACTGCGTGATACATAATCATGTGTTTAAGTTTCATTCTTGTGATACATTTATTTTATGAGTTATTAAAAATTATGTTTAAAAAATGCATATATAACGTATAATGAATGAAATGAGATCCACAACTGTTTAGTAAAATGTGTGATTTTTTACAACACCCCCTAATTTTTTAGAACCACATCATACATCAGAATTCTTATAATGTGAATATAAAGGGAGAAAAAAATATGTTGTCCCTCATGCGTGGAATTACAAAAAAAACATTAATAATTTCATACATTTTATTTTTTACTTCTTAAAATACTACTGCAATCATGAAACTCATGCACTACTTTGTTACTCATTGCTTTTAGGACATGCTGTAAAAATTTGAACCTTCAGGGACAAAATTTCTGAATTCCATTCAATTATGAATGTTAAAAAATGCAGTCGAAATACAAGTTTAAAGATTTGCATGCAGGTGGTATTTAACTGGCGTAGGCTTTTAACTCTGACGTAATTTAGGGCACTTAGAAGTGCCATAGGCCTCTGAAACATTTACATTAGAGTACAGGCTATTTTTTTAGTACAAAAAACAAAAAAAATGCCAATTTTGATCTCATATGGTCAATTTTTCAATCATAACCCCCTTAATGTAAAGATATGGCAGCCATATTGATTTTCACAAATATTCTGAGTTCCAATGCTGCCAACATATGCAATATATGCCTACTTTTAAACTTCAACTTTTTACAATGGAATCAACATAAACTTTGTGAATTACTATTTACTAATTAACTATTTACACTAAAAGCACTATTAGCACAAAAAACACACTAATTACTAATTGAACTACATGATAAACTTCTCACTTAGCTCTTGGAAAGGGTATGCTGATCTATTTTTGGTAAATATAACCAATCTGCTACTTAGGGTAAATCCAGTTAAAGTGAGTTTTTATTTTGTTTACCTGAACTACAAATGAATTTTTATATTTTGGTTAGCTTTTAAGTTTAAGACATCATTATTTATGCTCAATTCTAGAAATGCGTGCAATTATGCATTACAGAGGCTCTTGACGTCCCAACTCCTTTAAAAAAACGTTAAACTGAAAATATATAAAACTATTAGTGTTTTCTTTATGTAATTGTAATTTTAATGTTTTTAGTGTATAATGCTATTGTGTTATTATTTAATTGTAATATTATTATTGTGTTTTCTTTATGTAATTGTAATGTTATTGCTGTTTTTGTTGTTTATTTTTCTTTACACTAGTACCAATTATTACTTTATTGTAACGGACTGTCAACAGCACGTACGGCTTACTGCCCGTGCGACCCATATTTGTAAATAATATTGTAAATATCTTACTTTTTGTCTAATAAAGTCCTACTACTACTACTACTACTACTACTACTACTAACTTACTACTTTAAGGGAGGAAAGGAGATTACGAGTATTTGAGAATAAAGTTCTTAGGAACATTTTTGGACCAAAGAGAGATGAACATACAGATGAATGGACAATACTACATAACAATGAACTACATGGTCTCTATAGGAAGCCAGATATAATGAGAAGAGTTAAATCTCCTAGACTGCGATGGGCAGGACATGTGGCACGAATGGGGAATGAAAGAGGTGCGTGGAAGCTTCTTGTAGGAAAACCAGAGGGAAAACGCCCAGTTGGTAGACCAGGAATGAGGTGGGGAGAATAACATTAACTATGATTTGAGGGAAATCGATTATACAGGGGATAATTGGAAAACATTAGCTCAGGATAGAGATGTATGGAGAGCTTATGTCTGCGCGGCCATGAACCTCCGGGTTCGAGAAAGCGAGTGAGTTAGTTAGTTTTAGTTAGTATAGAGGATATAATAACGCACAAATGTTTGGAATGTTTTTCCTATGGTTGGCAATATGAGTTCCAATACCCTTAATATGTGGCTGCATCCCGTGATTCCCAACTGTAACCGCTAATGGGGAATGGATGATGCTTACAAGAATTCTTTATATCATGTGTCGGAAAGTATTTCCAATATTTTATTGTTTTATTACAATGTTCACAGACAACAAAAACTTTGTCAGGATCCTTAAAAATTCACACACCTACTTCACTAAAGACAAATATAAATAAAATATTCTGGAACAAAATACGTACCATATCAGAGCAAGATTAATGCTTTAAAGTAAACAAACCAATAGATGAATAATGAAATAAGTTCTGGTAAATCATACAATAAATAAAATTATAATTAAATGAATATAACCCGAGGAAGAAAATCAAATAAAAGAAAAATGAAATAAACACAGCACGAACAACAAAATAAGACTTGTTTGCCAGAAGTACGAGGTTAAGAATATGAAAAATGCAACAAATGTATACGTAAGTTTTTAAAACTGGGTTGTAGTAGCTACTCTTAAAATTAGTCATTATTTTAAAATAATGTAACTATGTTCATTAACTTGCATAAGAAATTGTTTACCAATTGCTCTAAGGAAAATGTTAGTAGAAACAGTTGCTATACCACATTTTGATTATTGTGATAATATTTTTACAGACCGAAATACTGTTTTTACCCAAAGACTTCAACGAGTTCATAATGTTTTATTTGTGGTATTCGCAGATTCGATGACGTTACACTATTCCTGGAACATAATGTCATGGTTTCGTCTACACGTTCGTAGAACCGTCCATTGTCTATTTCTTCTCTCTAAAATATCACCCAATTATTTATCACACCGCTTCGTTAGACTCCTTGATATGTACATAAATTAGGCACCAGATCCCTTCAGCACCGTCTCCTTTATATCCCTCATAAAAAAGTAAAGTAATCTCACTACAGGCCTCAGGAGGCCCTGGGGTAGTAGGAGGTTAAGGCTCCCACTTTTTCTGGACAATCGGCACTTGATGTCAGCCGGGTTGTCAGCCCTGCGTGACGACCACCTTTACCCCCAGAACAAGCGTCTGGTACTCATTTCCGTTAGAGGCTGAGTCGACCCCAGGGCCATAGTGCCGCCAGAACGTTTGGGTCAGTTTGAAAATCCTGACCCCACCGGGCTTGATCCCTCGACTTTCCGGCTTGTAGCGCAGTGCCTTAACCACTACGCTACGGCGTGTCCCTATATACCTCATCACACTATGTATTACTCATAGGGATGCAACATCGCTCATAAAAAACATTGATGTTAGAACATCGATGTTTTCTAAATTAAAATATCGATGTCCGGAACATCGATGATTGTAAACGATATATCGATGTTGTTTCGATGTTTTGGGAAAACAATTAAAAAAACAAAAGAATGTTGAAAATATATTTAATTAATGTTGGGAAGTAAAATTATGAGGTATAATCATTACAATTCATCGGAGAACATATTGTTTAAACAACTCACCTCATAGGATTCATGCTTCCATGATATCCCGATTTCATGGAAGCATGAATCCTATGAGGTGAGTTGTTTAAACAATATGTTCTCCGATGAATTTTAATGTTGAAAATGTTTATTAATTATTTATTTCGCAAAACAGAATTTATATACAATAATCTTACCCTCAGGGGTCCTCATCTAGGGGATATGTGGATGGCGACCACAAGGTGCCCAAGCTGAGCAAAACATTTCTTCCACTAACTTGTGTTTTGCACTCTTTTAACTTTACTATCTAACCTCTCTTGGTTAACTCTTGTTTTTTCGACCCCGACGCTATTAGGGCATCCGAGGGCTGGGGAGTCTTTCCTTTCTTCCATTTCTTCTTTCCTTTATTTTCTTTTCTTCTCCAGAGAGGCCTGACCAGAGGCTATGGGATGACCTTCCTTTGGCCGGCAACCAATCGAAAGGACTATTGTTGTGCTTTCAAGTCTTATACGAGAATTTTCCGGAAGACGCTGGAGGGAAAATTTTCTATAGGATCGTAACAGGCCTTGGCCTAATACTTGGAAGGAAGAAGAAGAAGAAGAATTTTGATAATCTTCTGCCCAGTAAGCGGTTTCATTCTTGGGTAATCGTAGCCCCAGCCTCTGAAAATAGCCGCTCATTGGGTAGCGACGTTGCTATGATAGGCAAATATATAATCGCTAGTTTATACAGCCCAGGAAATAAAACTTTCATGTCATCCCACATTTCTAAAGCAACTGATTTTTGGCTAAGGAAGCTAACAAGCAGCGAAAATAATACAATAGATGGCGCTAGGCGTGACAAAATATCGTTCATAAAGAGCGATGTATCATCGATGTTACGGGTTTTAACACCGATGTTTTTAAAACATCGATGTATCGTTTGCATACCTAATTACTCACAATCTTTTACAGTTTCTCTTGCTAGAACATGGAATTCTGTTCAACCCTATTTCAGAGACTACCAAACTATAACTTATTTTAGAAACAAACTGAATAACGTTTTATTAAATAACTGAAAGAAACATTTCATTAATAGTACTTTTTTCACAAACAAATATTTTAATATATATTTAGGTCATATATACCCCAAAACAAGAAGAGAGAGTAAAATGTCAGTTTTACGCTATATTCGAACGAATTTATGACAGCATACTAACTAATGATTGTCGGTGAACAGTTTTTAGTAATTTTAGATCTAAAAAATTTTGAAATTGATAATTCACACTCATGCACGATGCAGAAACAGCCAATGATATTAATTAATATGTTTATTTATTTAGTTATTTATTTATTTGTGTTCTTAAAATTATATTACATTTGTTATGTGAAATAACACATTAGCAGAATTAAAACGATGTGGCAGCCATTTTTATTACCTTACAAAGTGATATATTTATTGTTGATTAGAGTTGTGAACGATGGTACAAAATGTATCCGCAATATAAACCAATTATACATTTATAAAGGAAATGTATTATTCTTTTAATTGAAATAAAATATTGTAATAATAGAATTTATTTGTAGGCGCTTTTAATATATAATATTAGATAAAATAAAATATTAAAATTAGTGATAATTCTCCTAAAATTCAGTAATCATTCTGGGATGCAGATTTGCCTAATTAAAATAAAAAATACACAAAAGCAATAAAATAAAAACAAAAACATACCCAAATTGATACCTACACGTGTTTCGCTCTTAAAGAAAGAATCATCAGGGTTGACGCATCCAGCAGAAAACACAACTCAAAAAGCAGACCACAACCATTACCTTTTTTTACTAACATCTGAAAGTGACGTCCTCCATGGTCACGTTCATGTGACGTCACTACAGACATCGAATCACCGCTAAAAATATGTATTAAAGTAGATAAAATAAAATAAACGTGTTCATTCATTCATTCATTCATTCATTCATTCATTATATCTAATATATTAACAGTGAATTTATGTTGTGCTTTACTAATTTAAATGGCAAACAATGCCTTGTAATTCGGTAACTCAGACAATGGGTTGTGCGGACCGGATTTGATAACGGGCAACAGAGAGGGTGGATATTTTCCTACAGCATTTATGTCTAGTCTAATCCTAACTACCACTAAGCGACCTGTGAAATGAATACTGAGAAATTTATGAGGTTAAAGATAGACGGAATGTAGGTTTAACCTCACTATATCCTTCAGTACTCTTGGATATGTAACATACATCATCATCATCCTAAGGCGCGACAAATTCAAAAGTGAAAGTTTTGGCCTTCTCAACAATCCTCCTCCATGCCAATCTGTCTCTTGCCATATTCAAGTTAGTCACTTTCATTTTCTTTAGATCGTTCATTGTGTCATCCTCCCATCTGATCTTAGATCTTCCAACAGCTCTGCCTCCTATAGGTTTCCATTTATAGAGTTTCTTGAACAGTCTCTGTTCATCCATTCTTATCAAATGTACAAACCAACCTATTCTGAGAGATTTTATATGGTATACTACATTCTCATTTTTTATTAATTTGTTTAGTTCGTTAATTGTTTTGATTCCGCAACAGTTATCAGGTCCTCTATTTGGTCCAAATATTCTTCTTAAAATGTTTCTTCCAAAAATTAATAATTTCTGTTTTATTGTTTCTTTTAGGACCGAAGTTTCACTAGCATGCATAACTGCTGGTACAATGAGTGTTTTGCATAACCATATTTTTGCAGTTTTTGATATTAATTTGCTCTTAAATAAGGTTTTATTTGCAAAATAAGCTTTATTCCCATTTACCAATCTTTCCTTAATTTCCTCTTCTAATGCATTATGTCCGTTTACTTTGGTACCTAGGTATTCAAATGATTCTACTGTGTTTATTAGGACTAATATTTAAAAATATTATAGATATAACAAATAAAAGAACGAGAAAAATAATTCGATTAATATTTCAATCTCCGTGCATATAATCATCTCTATAAAGAATAACTAAAGAAGAAATAAAATATACAAATCCCATAAATATTAATGATATTCAGTAAAATAAAAAAAGTTAGTGTCATAAATTTGCAGATTTTCCGATTTTCTGTTATGATTAAATAAATAATAAATAAATAAAGCCTGATATGTCCCTTTAGGGCAAAGGCCTCCCTGTACAGGGGTTAAGCTCTATTGTGAATGTCACCCGGTGAGCTACTCCGTGGTGAGAAGTTGACTTGGATGTAGCACTTGGTTTGTATACACTGTCTGTTCTGTGATTAGTTAATGCACAGTTGGCTCTCCATCGTTCTCCAGCTTTTCCTGCATCTGGCGACTCTGGACCATTGCGCCCCTGCTCGTTCTTTGAAGAGGTCAGCCCATCGTCGTCTTGGTCTTCCGCGCAGTCTCTTGCCTGTGTACGGGTCCCGTATGGTTGTTTTTATTGTCCACCTGTCGTCCTGTATTCTTGCGACGTGGCCTCCCCACTTCCATTTTTTCCTGATGGCTTGTTGTGCAGGATCAGTTGTTGAGGACATCACTTGAAGTGTTGTATTCGAGATTCTGTCCTTCAGAGTTATGCCTAAGATTTTCCTCTCCATTTTCCTTTGGCATACTTGGAGTGTGTACTTCAGTTTGGCAGTAACTACATTATAAATATTTTGTTTTATCTTGATTTATTATTAGACCAAATTTTTTAATTCCTCTTTCAATTTTGTGGAGGATTAACATAACGCTTGTTTGGTTCTTGCTTGTATATGTAATATTAAGGGGGTATATTTACAAGTAATTACTGATGAAATTGATCCACGTCTACCAGTAAATGTTTTTATTATCCTGTGTCTATTATTGTTAAGTGGCTGTGTACAGTAGTCTACATGTCTTACTGTCTGTATTCGCACATCTTAAGTAAATGCAGCTGATATTAAGTTTAATTAATTATGAAACGATGATGAATAGTGAAATGGATCATGGTAACGGAATTCCAAGCCAGCATTTTCCTTTTTTTCTTTTCTTTTTTTTTTTTAATTCAATGCCTTTGTCACTTCGACATTTCTGGTATTATCTCCAGGCACTGGCGTATTTATAACACACTTCTGAGGTTGAGGCGCCTGGAAGGCGGGTTACGGTTGCCCTGATGATATGATGGGCGATGATGATAGCGGTGCGCCAGGAGAGTTCTTAATACTAAACTTAATCTAAGGAAATATGAATGATGATTATGATGGTCGTATGATGATCGGGGAAATTTGTCTTATAAGTGTTAGAAAAACCCCAGAAAAAACTCACCCAGGAAACTTGACCCGACTGGGGATCGAACCCGGGCCCATTGCCTGACAAGATACCACAGCGGTTGTTGATTAAATAAATAAAAAGAAAAATTAATTCTAGTGGATAATTACAAATAGGAATGAGATGCACAAAGAATTTAAACATTGGCTCATTTTTGGAAATCCGTGCTATTATGCATTGCAGGGACTCTTCTCGTCCGATTTTTTCTCTAAAACGTTAAACTGAAAATATATAAAACTTTTATTTTCCCAATTATATTATGTGGATGCGAAACATGGACTCTTACATTAACGGAGGAGAGAATATTACGAGTACTTGAGAATAAATTTCATACAAATATGTTTGAATCAAAGAGAGATGAACAGACAGGCAAATGGAGAAGACTACATAACTGTGAGCTACATTAGTTTTATAGTAAAACAGATTTAATAAGAAGAGTTAAGTCTCGTATACTGCGATGGGCAGAATATATGGCACGAATGTGGAATGAAAGAGTGGCATGGAAGCTTCATGTACGAAAACCAGAGGAAAAAATCTCAGTTGGTAGACAAAGAATGAGGTGGGAGAATAATATTAACCATGAATTGAGAGAAGTAGATTATACAGGAGATGGAAAACATTAGCTCACGGATAGGGATGTATGGAGAGCTTATGTCCGCGCGGCAATGAACCTATGAATTCGATAGTGCCAGTGAAACGATAATCAATGATGAAACAGATCATGGCAATAATATTTCAAGCTAACATTTTCCTTGAGGAGTAAACAAAACTGAGGATATAAGTTCATGTGGTACGAATGGAGAATGAAACAGGGGTATGGAAGCATATTGTAGGAAAACCAGGGGAAAAGCGCCCAGTTCATAGACCAAGAATAGGATGGGATAATAATTATAATTTGAGGGGAATATATTATACATGGGACGATTGGAAAATATTAGCTCAGGATAGGGATGTATGGAGAGCATATTCTGCGGGGCCATGAACCTATGGGTTCGATTGTGCAAGTGAGTTACTTAGTCAATCTCAAGAAGCGAATGAATATGGGGTCTCTGGAATACGAGACTTAAATATTACAATCTCCAATTTCATTGGGGTAACTACTGCATTGTACAACAAATGTAGGAAGAAAATAAACACAAAGAAAGAAAGGAGAATGAAAGATAAGACTGTAATCTCACAAATGGGTAGGGAAACTCATGTACGTATTAAACCTGACGGAAGTACAAAGCACATTAGTTCGCGGTTGGACCACGGAAGAGCGCTCTATGATTATCCGGTTATCGGTATAATGAACATTTCGTGCACAATTGAACTTCACATAAATTCGGATATTCTCTTCTTCCGTCCAGTTGGAGCAATTTAGCATTAAAAAGTATCATCCGGAATATCTGCGCAATGAAACGTTTCATTCGGCGCAAGTCATCTGCAAACACAGAGTTATCTTTTGTTTGTTTCTGCTAATCTCCTCGAGAACAATAGATGTCACCACTAGTAGAAACAATATGTTACACAATAGATGATTATATCAATATATCATTTCAAAGTTATGAGTCGAAGTTAAAAACACACCATCTACTATTAATTATATTTTCATCATTAATAATTCCTCTGTTTTAGTGATATTTGTATCATAATAATTATGATGTTACCACGTAATTATTAATGTTATTGTTATTACCACTGTTGTTACTGTCATTATTATTATTATTATTATTATTATTATTACCATTGTTATTATTATTATTATTATTATCAGTAGCAGTAGTAGTATTAGTAGTAGTCTAGTAGTAATAGTTATTTGTCATATCTAGGGCCCGGATATTTATGACTTTAAAATGTTTAAAAATTACCTATAATATTTCCTTAAAATTCTCTTAAAATGACCTAAGAGCGTAAAAAACGACCAAATGAAAATAATTAATTTCATAATAATTAACTAATTAATAATTATTACCCGTGAGGGGTTGCTGATCCCCCATCGGGCGCCTCCCCAGGTAGTGGATAGGGGAATGTCTCCTAAATATAGGTGGTACCGGGGAAATGAAATACCCGGGGTGAACCAAAATCAGCATAGCGTCTGTTCCAGATTGGACGGCTATAATGAGCAGGTAGAGCTCAGAGCCGAAGAGAAGGCAATCTACCTAAGGGAAGGCACCCTAAAAACAAAGCTGAAGCAAGTTGGGAGGCTGTAAGGTGGCAATCCCACCACCCAACTATATCTGCGCAGCCCTTGTAAGGCGGCCAGATCAATGTTCTATTACTAAAAAGCGAAGGAGAAAGCCGGTCGGAAACACTGATGATGGACCAGGCAAGAAAAGGAAATTATAATTATTAATTTATTAAATAGAAATGGTCTAAGAGAAATAATGATTATTATTGATTGGGGTAACTATTCTAAAGCAAATCCTGATCCCAGTAGTAATATAAAATAATTAAAAAATAATAATTATCACTAGGCCAATCTCATTTCTATTAAACTAATATGGAAAGTTGTTAATTAAACAAACCTTAGTTTGCATTGAAATAGACGACAATGGTCATCCTTAAGTTATCGAAAATGAACGATCGGCGGTTGTCAGCTAACACGGTTTTATATGGTTTAATATGTCTTCATAACATTTTATTAAATAGTTTTTACGCAATGTTGATTCGTCTGGAACAGTATGACCTATGGCATTCAAGAAAATCGCGTAGTTTCTAGTTGAATATTTGCACTGACAAACACTTCACATAATTCTTTAAAAATAAAGATGACTTGCTACTTGATGTGGAAGCAATTTGTTTTAACAGTAATTGAGACACTTTTCTTTTGTTGATATTTTTAAGAGCCCCCAAATCTTTCTCGCGCCCGATATGTTGATGTACAGTGAAACGTTTATCTTCAGCGACTTTAGTTTCGCACACCTTGCAAAGTAATGCACTCCCTTCAGTTGAAAATACTAGTTCACAGAATTTTGTTACATACTGTCTTAAACGGATAGCACTAGACACTTTGTTTTGGCATTTGCACTGCACGAAAATCAACACATCCATATACAAACGTTACTCTCGTGAGACAAACGGACATATTACAAGTAGAAAGATTGAAGCGGAAGTCCCGAATCAATCCACGTGGAAGCAGAGCACAGTGGTTTCACGTTATATTGAGGCAACGTACTGTGTTTTTCTCACTGACTTGCCTGAGCACAAAAAAAACAAGATATCAAAAAAATACATACAAAATTAACATTTAACCATAGATTATTTAAAAACTGACATATAAAAGTACGAGAAATAAATAAAATTACCTAAAATAACAAATAAAATTTGTTAAATGACTTCATCATAAAAAAGTGGAAAAAATGCATTATAATTATCAAAAGTAATTCCACGAGTGATTTCCAAATTATTGATAAATTCACGACTCACGAAGTGAGGAGTGAATTTATCTAGAGAATTTGGAAATCAAGAGTGGCATTTGTTAGGACTATTTAACGAATAAAATTAAGCTTTTTACTCACAAATCATTATTTACTATAGTTATTTTAAAATATTTATATATTTAATGTAAACGGCGATGTTTGAAAACAAATGAGAAACGATAGGTACGCTTCTACTACTTCTTTTGTTTATCACTGCAACCAGATCATACTATTTATTGCCAAAGGAACGCAATATTGTAAGGAGGAGCTTTCTTTAATATGGTAATTATAACACTGATAAATATTTGGTGAAACACGACTCTGATTGGTTGTAAAACAGAAATCATTTAAACGTGATTGGTCATTGACTCCCATTTGGGGCATGAGTTAAATAGTCCATAAAAACCTTATATATCTAACATATTTATTGCACAATGCACTTAATAATAATCTTCATCATCTCTGACAACTCATAAAAAATATGACATTTCATAAAAATCCGGAGAAGAAGAAGAGGACGACCAAAAATAATGTAGATTGATGGTGTTTTGAACAGCATGATGGAAAAAGGATTGGACGATGGGAAATGGAATGACAGAGAGATGTGCAGTAGAATGACAGTAGATTAATTGGGTGCAGGATGATGACGTGAACCATTGTGAAACCTGCTATATAAATAAATGTTGACTTGGAAATGAATGCAGATAATACTGTATAAAGCAATAATAAAATAACTGGAACTGCATTATATAATATTATACGTATTTGTTTGTCTTCAGTTTAAAAGTTATCAATGATAGGCAAAGAATTGCGTAATTTTCTATAAACTATTTAACTCATGCCCCAAATGGGAGTCAATGACCAATCACGTTTCAATGATTTCTGTTTTACAACCAATCAGAGTCGTGTTTCACGAAATATTTATCAGTGTTATATTTACCATATTAAAAAAAACTCCTCCTTTTTAATATTCTGAACAGGCCTGACCATTATTTTGCAGTGACTGGGCCTATAATAAATACGGCTACCAGACTGTATACGAGTATGTAGTGCATAGATGTCAACACATAGCGCTTGCAGGAGTTAATATAAAAACATTTGTAGCAATTTATTATACCACCAAAAAAAGAAACCACTGTTTGCACTTTCTTAAATGTATTTTTTCCCAGGTAATAATCCAGAAAAATATAATTGTCATATTTATATCATACGACATCAGAAATGAATTAATATACAGTTTGATGTGTTTCATTTTTTCTCCACTAGAGAGCATTCTTACAAAATTGCGTTCCTTTGGCAATACATAGTATGATCTGGTTGCAGTGATAAACAAAAGAAGCAGTAGAAGCGTGCCTATCGTTTCTCATTTCTTTTCAAACATCGCCGTTTACATTAAATATATAAATATTTTAAAATAACTATAGTTAAATAATGATTTGTGAGTAAACAGCTTAATTTTATTCGTTAAATAGTCCTAACAAATGCCACTCTTGATTTCCAAATTCTCTAGATAAATTCACTCATCACTTCGTGGCATTACTTATGACAATCAATCATCTGGTGTGTGATTTATTTCTTCACTCTTATATACAATATAAAAAAATCTTTATTTTCCGTGTCTTGACTTCTCACCTTGTGTAATTTTCATAAGTAATGCCACGAGTGATTTCCAAATTATCGATAAATTCACGACTCACGAAGTGAGGAGTGAATTTATCTAGAGAATTTGGAAATCAAGAGTGGCATTTGTTAGGACTATTTAACGAATAAAATAAAGCTGTTTACTCACAAATCATTATTTAACTACAGTTATTTAAAAATATTTTTATATTTAAAGTAAACGGTGATGTTTGAAAACTAATGAGAAACGATAGGTAGCCTACGCTTCTACTGCTTCTTTTGTTTATCACTGCAACCAGATCATACTATTTATTGCCAAAGGAACGCAATATTGTAAGAATGCTCTCTAGTGGAGAAAAAATGAAACACATCAATCTGTATATTAATTCATTTTTGATGTCGTATACATTTAAGAAAGTGCAAACAGTGGTTTCTTTTTTTGGTGGTATAATCAATTGCTACAAATGTTGACATGTAAGCACTATTATATACAATCTGGTAGCCGTATTTGTTATAGGCTCAGTCACTGCAAAATAACGGTCAGACCTGTTCAGAATATTAAAAAGGAGGAGCTTTGCTTAATATATGATAATCCTAACGTTGATAATTATTTCGTGAAACACGTCTCTGATTGGTTGTAATACAGAAATCATTGAAACGTGATTGGTCATTGACTCCCATTTGGGGCATGAGTTAAATAGTCAATAAGATTATGCTCCATCTATTTCAGTGGAACTCAATTTTGCTTCTGTCTCTCTCTCTCTCTCTCTCTCTCTCTCTCTCTCTCTCTCTCTCTCTCTCTCTCTCTCTCTCTCTCTCTCTCTCCCCCCCCCCCCTCTCTCTCTTCCTTAGTTCAACGTCAATCTTGTTACATGCTTTTGATGTATTCCCAAAGAAAAAAAAATCAAGAAGAAATACGGATGAGTATGAGACAGCCACGCGAGTCTAGGTTGTATTGTGCACTTTGAAAACATCATCATCACCACTCCAAGGATTAGGCAATTGCCCGTTCCGACTTCATAATGCATCAGCCCAACATCACTTCTTCCTCTTGCTAGATAATTTCTTGCTAGCAGTGGATATCTCTCCTTACTCATTCCATTCATGTGTTCAATTAACTTTTGTCTGTAATTCGTGACTTTACCCAATAAAGGCTGCACTTTTAATTCTTCTCTTATATCTTCATTTATAATTCTATCAAGTTCTGGACATCCTTTAACTTGTCTGAGGAACCTCATCTCCGCCGTTTGTATACTATCTTTCTGTTTTTTCGTTGGAGTCCAAGTTTCATATCCATACAATATTGTGGGAAATGCCATAACTTTATACATTTTTCTCTTTTTTTTTCTTTTAATTTTATTCTTATAAAATCTTTGTATTTTTTCACATACTGTCTGAAATTTATTTATTTTGAAATCAATATCTCTTCCTATACTGAAGCTAATATCGCAGCCCAAATTATTGAAACTATACACCTGTTCTATACTTCGGTTTTGTAAAATAATTTTGGATCTCGCTGATCCTTTCCTCTAAAAGCCATAATCTTAGTTTTTCTTAAACAAATATATTTTGGCAATTAAGCAAAATTAAAAACTAATATAACATAAAACTAATGTAACATTTAATACTATTACTTACTTACTCACAAGCACTATCGAACCCGTAGGTTCATGGCCGCGCGGACATAAGCTCTCCATACATCCCCATCCTGAGCTAATGCTTTCGAATCATCCCCTGTATAATCTACTTCCCTCAAATCATTGTTAATATTATTCTCCCACCTCATTCTTGGTCTACCAACTGGGCGTTTTCCCTCTGGCTTTTCTACAAGACGCTTCCATGTAAGTCTTTCATTCCCCATACGTGCAAGATGTCCTGCCCATCGCAGTCTACGAGACTTAACTGTTCTTATTATATCAGGCTTCCTATAAAGACCATGTAGTTCATTGTTATGTAGTCTTCTCCATTCAGCTGTCTGTTCATCTCTCTTTGATCCAAAATTTTTCCTAAGTACTTTATTCTCAAATACTCGTAATGTCCTTTCCTCCCTTAAAGTAAGAGTCCATGTTTCGCACCTATATAATATAACTGGTAGAATAACAGATTTATATATTTTCAGTTTAACGTTTTTTGAAAGGAGTTGGGACATCAAGAGTCCCTACAATGCATAATATCACGCATTTCCAGAATTGAGCCTATGTTTAATTTAATTTAATACTATTGGCTAATAATAATAAAATTAGTAAAATCAACATTTCTAGTAAGTTGATCTGCTAATTCGTTATGGATAATTCAACGTAGGGCTACAACATTCGCCACATAATCGCTAGCCAATGATATTGCAGCAATCCATCTGCACGTACTTAACACCACCCCCTGCGGCACTAGGCCGTTATCCCCTCGCGCGGACTTTTTCTCTGGGAGTACAGTACAAATACCATGGCTTCCGGATTTTAAAGGAGAATCTATGTGAAGTGGCTTTAATTCTGTATTGCCCATGAACATTTTGACCACATAAGGATCAGTGATAAACTAAATCACCGATGTACTGTGAATTAGCCGCTAGTGTGCCGCGAGAAAATTAGAATAAATGTATCATCTTCATTAACTACGTAAATCATCAATAAACACTTACTAAAAGAGAAAATATGGCTAAACGTTACTACATGTAACATGATTTCTTTTAATTACTTCATAAACTCCTGTCAAATTGTGTTCTTAACGTTTCATTTTTCAAATTATTTCCCACGACTTACAATGATTTTTTCATGTTTTCTAACGATTATTTGACTATATTCTTTCACGATATTGAACTATATGAAGACGAGGCAGCCATATTGATTTTAACGAATATTCTGTGCTCCATTTCAGCCAACACATAGCCTATACTAATTAATTTACACTGAATAAAATCAGAGTTCATTCTTTCACAAGTTAGAGTACTTAAAATGCGTTAGGTTAGGTTTTAGGTTCGTTGAAAACGCGAGTTCAAATATCGTGTATATGTTGACTGCATCTCGTGATTCCGTAATGTAAACCGCTTAGCGTCTGTTGGCGCATGCGCATTGTTTATGGTTGGAACTTATAAAAAATTCTTGTCAAATGTAAAGTATTTCCGAAAAATTAATTAATAGTAAGAGTCCCTTACCATTCATGTATTTATTTGTACAGTTATCATTCCCCAATATAAAAATTATGACAAGGAGTTAATTTAAGGGCACCCGGTACTAATTTATTTGCAATTTGGTTTAAAAATATGCAACACACAAAAATATTTTTTCAGCTTATTCTTCAAAGAACAGACAAAAAACATAACACAGAAATAAGACAACAACTAAAAGTAGAGGAATTAAACACAACGATAGAGAAATACAGAACAAACTGGAAAGAACACTTGGCAAGGATGACTGAGAATAGAATACCAAAAGCATAATATAGCTATTCACAACGAGGAAGAAGAAGTTTGGGAAGACCAAAGAAAATATGGAAAGAGCAGCAATTTGGAGCCGAAACAGGCTAGTAAATAAGCCTAAACCGTGAAGAAGAAGAAGAAGAAGAAGAAGAAGCTTATTCTTCAGTTATGTGCATGAAAACTATGCTACTAATTAAACACGTATTCCTGAACATAATGACACTCTGAAAAAGGTTTTAGACATATTTCTCATCGAGTAATTTAAAATACAAAAAATTGAAAATAAAAAATCTAACTTCTTAAAAGTATTGTCTTGCTACAATCTTCTCAAACACAATTTATCCAATTGTTTCCAAAATGTAGTTTGTTATTGCCCATAGTTAATTTGACAATAATGTTTGCTTGTGTTCAGATATGGATTGTGTTTTATTTTTAAAAATTCAAAGACCAAAAATGTTTTTGTTAAAAACTTTCCACACATTTTTTTTTTATTTCAAACATTATGAATACCTTAGAGATAAATTTACCTTATTATTATAGAGCCCTTTAAACTGCATACCCGTGCCAAACATTATTCTATCTTTCATAGTTCCAAAGAAAAGTGTTCCAAAATCTAAAAAAAAAAAATACATGTTACGGGAAAATGAAAAAAAAAAAGAAACAAAACAAAAAAAGTAGGACACAGCGGCACCATTTTTAAAAATCAATTTTTATAGGTTTAAATGTTCAAAATTGACAAAATAATATTACACATCGATAAAATAGACCTTCCTGGATTTTTTGAAGCAAAAAGAAAAAAACATTATTTTAAAGCCAAAATAAGTGTTGGGTGCTCTTAATAGGGCTGCTGTTGTACAAGTAGTTATGTTCTGTTTGTGGTTAAAGATAGTTGCTGTAAAAAAAAAGAATAACTTGGACATTCCCCATTGATAGAACACATCATTGACCAGTTTGACGTACTTCTAATCGAGTCTTCTGTTGGAAATGCTTTACAACACGTGACGCGAAAATGTTTTCTAAATTCCAATCATACGCCATGCGCATGCACCAACAAACGCGAAGCGGTTTACACTATGGAATCATAGGATGCAGCCAACATATGCACGATATTTGACCAACCTGAAAGCTATTCTAATGTAATTTAAGCACTCTAACCTGTGAAAGAATGCAACGCCCAAGAATAATTAGCGAGTTCAGAAATTCTGAAGTGTATGTGTATAGTTAATTAGCACATAGGCCTACTCTATATTGGCTGCACTGGAACATGTCTTTGTTGCATAGAATATTTGTCAAAATCAATAAGGATGCCACAGCTACTTATGTAGTTAAGGGGGGTGATGGGTGAAAAATTGACCATTTGAGATCAAAATTGACATTTTGTGTACTAAAAAATAGCATGTACTCTAATGTATATTTTGGCAAAGTTTCGGAGGCCTGTGGCGCTTCTAAGTGCCCTAAATTACGTCAGAGTTAAAACGCTGCGCCAGTTAAACACTACGTGCATGCAACTTTAAACTTGTTTTTCCACACTTTTATTTCCACTGCATTTTTCTACATTCAAAATTGAATGGAATTCAGAAACTTTGTCCTAGAAGGTTCAAAATTTTACTGCATGTCCGAAAAACAATGGGTAACAAAGTACTGCATGGGTTTCATGATTGAAGTAGTATTTTAATAAATAAAAAATATAATTTAATACACAAGTGATCTTCTTGGTGATAAAATATTAAAATATATATACAGTCAATATGCCCATTTCACCAATTAATGTTTTAAAATGGTCAACAAGTTTCTACAGCCAAGCTGTCATTCTCAAGACCAGATATTGACTGAAGACAAAATTGATAATAAATAAATAAACAAATTCAGTTAAAAACAAACTACGTCACATGACGCAATCATTCATAAGTAAACAATAAAACATAATAAAACTAATCCTCTTTTATTTCAATTAAAGAAAAGAGGGCGCTGTACGGAATAGGGCCCTTGTCTTTATTCATTATTTTATCCTTATTTCTATAAATTTCCAAACTTTCAAGGACGTCAAGGAATTTGAAATCAATGACCGAACGAATCAGCCTAAGGTTACTTTTATTGATAGCATGACCGTAATCAGAAATATGCTGGGCAACTCCAGATTTTTCAATTCTGTTAAGTCTAAAATGGGCAATATGTTCGTTAAATCTAGTTAAAATGGATCTTCTGGTTTGCCCAACATATTTCATATCACAGTCATTGCATCCAATTTCATAAATACCGGATTTTTTTTAAACAATCGACTTTATCTTTAGGGTTTCCAAGTACACTATTTAATGTCAAAGTGGAAGTAAAAATTAATTTAGTATCTAATCCTTTGAATAAATTAATTTTTACTTCCACTTTGACATTAAATAGTGTACTTGGAAACCCTAAAGATAAAGTCGATTGTTTAAAAAAATCCGGTATTTATGAAATTGGATGCAATGACTGTGATATGAAATATGTTGGGCAAACCAGAAGATCCATTTTAACTAGATTTAACGAACATATTGCCCATTTTAGACTTAACAGAATTGAAAAATCTGGAGTTGCCCAGCATATTTCTGATTACGGTCATGCTATCAATAAAAGTAACCTTAGGCTGATTCGTTCGGTCATTGATTTCAAATTCCTTGACGTCCTTGAAAGTTTGGAAATTTATAGAAATAAGGATAAAATAATGAATAAAGACAAGGGCCCTATTCCGTACAGCGCCCTCTTTTCTTTAATTGAAATAAAAGAGGATTAGTTTTATTATGTTTTATTGTTTACTTATGAATGATTGCGTCATGTGACGTAGTTTGTTTTTAACTGAATTTGTTTATTTATTTATTATCAATTTTGTCTTCAGTCAATATCTGGTCTTGAGAATGACAGCTTGGCTGTAGAAACTTGTTGACCATTTTAAAACATTAATTGGTGAAATGGGCATATTGACTGCATATATATTTTAAAAAATATAATGTATGCAATGATTAATTTTTTTGTAATTCCACGCATGAGGTAGAACATTATTATTTCTCCCTTTGTATTCACATTATAAGAATTCTAATGTATGATGTTTTCTAAATATTTTAGGGGTCTTGTAAAAAATGAGACATTTTACTAAAAAAATTGTGGAACTTATTTAATTATAATATATGCAATTTTTTAAAAATATAATATTTAATAACTCATAAAATAAATGTCTCACAAGAATGAAACTTAATCACATCATGATGTATCCTGCAGTGAATGTTTGTACAAAAACTCAAGAGTCTAGCTCAAACAATGTGGAAAATATAAATTTCACCCATCACCCCCCTTAAATTTCGTAATATGAAAAATTGAATCCTAAGAATACAATTTGACAGGAGTTTATCAAGTAATTAAAAAGGTCAGGTCAGAGGTTGTAAAGTTTACTCCTTCTGTTTTCACTCATAACGAGAGCTTTTATTGTAAATAAAATGGATCGGGTTGTGGTTAAAAAAGCAAAGTTAAGTAATGAAAATAAAACTGTTACTTGTGCTTCTACCAACTCTTTTCAGATTTCTGCATCTGTGAGTAAATGTAAAAGTGTCGTACTAAAAAATATACGTATTCTTTTATCAGTCGACTGGATGACAGCAACAGCCACGCCCTCATTGTCTTTGTGGGGAGCAATTGTTAAATGAAGTAACTGTACCCAGTAAATTAAAACGTCATTTTCACACATTAGCTTCCCCATTTAGAAGATAAAAACCGTTGAGTGATTTAAACGAATCTTGTCTCAAGAATCCCGGCAAGTCAACAAAGCATGCTAGTGTAAGTGATAATGATGAAGCACAAGAATCAACTATGCCGTGACTCAAATACTTGTTAAAATATGAAATCATATACAACAATTCAGACTGTAATTTTACCTGCCTGTCTCGAAACTAAATAAATAAATAAATAAATAAATAAATAAATAAATAATAATAATAATAATTTTGTATTTATATACCGATTTTCAATGTTTACACATTTTTCCGTGCCTAAAGGTTTTATTTTCCTTTTCCACTCGTCTCTATCCATTCAGTCCAAGCCCTCCAGTCCTCTTTCTCTCATTCCAATTTTTATTTCTTGCATCCACGAGTTTCGAGGTTTTCCTTTCCTATTTCTTCCAGTTGGACACAATTCCAATGTTTTTTTCTGGGTAACCTTTCTTCTTGCATTCGTCGTACATGCACATATAAATTTATAATAATAATAATAATAATAATAATAATAATAATAATAATAATAATAAGAATAAGAATAACAATAATGACGATAATAATAATAGTATTAATGATAATAATGATGTTTGGTGACAATGGTAATGATGTTTGGTGAGTAAGAAGTAAAAAAATTATCATTTCAGACAATACTATTAGTAGATCCATATAAGATGCCGTATGTCTAAAAATATTGAATTTCTAACTATAGAATTATTGCAACAGATTGATTGTTTCTCTATGTAGCTGGTCGAGTCAACTGATATCACAAATTATGCATAGTTGATAGTATTTGTCAGATTAATTTATTATTGAAACATTATAGAAAAGTTTTTATTTTATAAAACAACTAAATGACAAGTTAAATATGATTTAATAATTGATTATTTGTTTATACAGTGTGTTAACTTTTCTGACACCTCTTGCTGGAAACTCTCCAAGCCAAAAGCATCGATAGGCCGTGCATTTGCATGTTCACGGTCGATTTGGCCCTAATGTTTCCAGAGAGTTGCTCCATAGGTATAAAAGAAAAATCTTATACAGAAAATGTGTCCTACCGGAATCGAACGCGGGCCAGCTGCTCCGTGACAACGAAATTACCGCAAGGTCAGAACTGGACCTTATACTGACTATGACTTAAAACTAAAAAAAAAGTAACGTTTCTAGAGAATATATTTAACGAAATGGTATTCTCGCAGAGAAGAAGAGGCGCACTGGATAATTGCTGGAGTCACGTACTGGAGAACTGGAAATCCTATTAAGCTACACAATCACCAGAATAATTGTTTCTCGCAAGGTGGGGAATTCAACTGTCTCCTGAGAGAAAACTGCCTTAAAATTATACATCGTGCCATGTTTTAACCATCCGACAAGCATTCTTCTTCTATTTTTTTTTCATCCTTATACATTCAATTATAATATTCTTCTTCTTTTTTATTGCCTAACTTTACCTTACATAACCATATATACATATAAGTCCACCGCTGTGGTCTCGAGGTAGCGTGCTGCCTTGCCACGCAGCGGGCTCGGTTTCGATCCCCGGTCGGGGCAGTTTTTCTGGGTGAGGTTTTTATCGGGAGTTTTCCTCACCTGTAAGACAAATGTCAGGAAAACTTTAAGGTCCAAAACAGTCCCCAAAATCATATGGTCATCATCATCATTCATCCTTCACCGGTGTGGAAAGCAACAGGAAGCTTCCACACCTACAATTCCCTAGTAAAGCTGCAAGCATAGCAAGGAAATGCTATGATTGCAGTGACGGACCTGCTTTCGGGCAGAATTACTATGGATATATATATATATATATATATATATTACTTTTTACTCCATTATAGAGAATTTAACATTTGACATCATATCAATCTAAGATTTTAGAGTGTATCTGGTTGTGTGTTTCCAGGAGGTTTAACGATGTTTTCAGAATTTCATTGATCTAATTTTAATTTTATTGTGAAATTATGTTTAATGAAGGAATTGATCCTGGAATTAAATTCCAACCCAACATTTGCTTTGTAAACTGAATAAAACCAGGGAAAAACCTCATGTTGATCGCAATCAGGATATGAATTAGGATATCCCGTAAAAAATCTGAAACGGTACGTCTGAGCCAAATCATGTTTTTAATTGCCATAACATTTTCAGTGCAAAATGTTTGGTATATCAAGGCTTACACGATCGCAGATAAATTTAATTTAAATCCAAACTCAGTAGAAATCAGGAATAACATAAAAAATTACACAACACACCTGTGCCTGTCTTGGATACGAGGACACCAGGGAAATTTGGGAAATGAACGTGCTGATCAATTAGCTAGATCCGCAGCATCTTGTGAGCTTCATTATTCATTTTCAAAGTGTCCAATATCCTATGTTAAAAAGAAACTGTTAGACTATATCATCACTGATTGGAATGGACATTGGATAAGGAGTGCAAATGGCGCTTTGACTAAAGGGCTCTTCTTTTCTACAGTACACCATAGGCTAAATGCAAAACATGTTATTCCAAATTTCATTTTAACACAATTTATGACTGGACATGGAAAATTTGGAAGTTATTTTAGAAGATTTAATATTAACCCAGACAGTGATCATAGTTGTAAATGTCAAGAATCAATACAATATGTAAAACATGTTTTATGTGATTGTCCTGTGTTCGAAAGACAACGATTCTGGTTAAACTTACTTTTAAATGATGATGAGGCTTCTGCCTCAATGTGTGAAGTGATTTTTAAGAACCAAAATTATTATAAACATTTTATGAACTTCATAACAATATGTAGTATTTTCTAAGACACTTATAGACGATTTATGTAATTCATAACACTCATTCAAAACCATAAGATAATATTTCTGTTTTACAATGTATAGTATAATATTGTTATAGTAAGCTACAACCCTAACATGCCTTTGTGGCGAAATAGGGTTTCAAAATATTTGAAGATTCAATAATCATATCAAGGCTTACACGCAAATTTTAATACAAGAAATATGTAGCATAAATTATTTACTTCTCGGGGTGCCCCATTTCAAAATCGGTGAGAAACAAACTATTTTAAACGTTTACAGTTTAGTGAAAGATATCTTATAGCCTATTAGCCATTGAGGATTTGATGAAAATAACAGCAGAATCTACAGGTTCATAGACCAAAAATTCCTCTCGTAATGAAATTGTAATCAAAGATTATCGATATCATGGGGAAAAAAAGTATAAATGTCTGGTTAGGTACGCCCATATATAAGTTTTGTCATAAACAAATAACAAATGGAACTTTCTAATTATTGGACTATCTTACTGTGTATTCAATCTTATTTCCCATAAATTACGATCTTACCTAAGGACAATGTTTCTATCGGTGACATTTCCTTACAGTACACAATTAAGTCATTAGGCTGTTAAAAGTTGCATTGTTGTGTGTTTTTGTTTTCACTACAGTGCGTTCTGTCGTACTTACAGCAATGATGACCATTATTGAAAGTTCAATTACCTAAATTTCGGTGTTGTCAATCTAAATAACTATACTGTAATATTACATATTATCTACCTCGTGCGGGAAGTAAAACCACTGCCCTTTATGTATACTATGTACAATGTATACACAAAAATAGATAATGTTAATATACATTACACGAAACAAATCACTGCATTCTAAATGAACTGAACTTCATTTGAAACAATATAACACAACAAATTCGTACTTGCCGCCATTTTATCCCTGACTGGAGTCACATCCTGCCGTAGTCTCAACTAAATTATTTTCGGCACTTACCGTATAAACATTGGCCAGACTGTTAACGTTAATCAGTTGTTAATAATGAACGCAAATATTACCAACATTGATATTAACTGCAGTTGGAGAAGAAACCCATTTGACAATGATAGATTTAGAGAAAGCTTATGACTCAATTCCGAGGAACAAATTATGGGAAGTATTGGAGAAATACAATATTGACAGAAACCTAATAGAAATTATTAAACAAACCTATAAAGATAACTCCGCTTATGTTAAAATGGGAAATATAATGTCTAATCCTATAAACACCTCAAAGGGATTGAAACAAGGGTGCAGTCTATCACCAATTTTATTTAATATTTATGTAGAATTTATATTAACGAAATGGAAACAAAGCTGCAAAGGTATGGGGATCCCAATAGGCAATAGATTTTTGCTGACATTACAATTTGCCGATGATCAACTGGTTTTAGCGCAAGACAATTTTGATATGGAATTCATGATAAAAAGGTTGAAAAGCACATATGAATCATGGGGTCTCACAGTAAATTTACAAAAAACAGAATATCTGGCAATAAATAGCAATGAAAGAGAAAACTTAGTATTGAAAGATGGAATCCAAATAAAGCAAGTGAAACAAACTAAATATTTGGGAATGATTATGGATAACATCGAAGGTATAGGCAAAGAGAACATAAAACATAGAATTGAATTGAGTAGCAAAATAATATCATCATTAAATTCCATATGATGGGATAAGCATATTTGGAAAGACACAAAAAATATATTGGTAAAACATTGGTGGAATCTGTTGCAATGTACGGAAGTGAGGTATGGACAATCAATAAGTACTACAAGAATAGACTAATAGCTCTAGAAATGGATTATTTACGAAGAAGTGCCAGAAAGTCTAAATTAGAACGTGTCACAAATAAGGAAATTAGAAACAAAATGGAAGCAGAAGAAAGCATAATTGAAAGAATTGAGGAAAAGGAATTAAAGTGGTTAGGACATGTTTTAAGAATGGAAGATGAGCGATGGCCGAAGCAACTATATGAATGGCATCCTAACAGAAAGAAGAAAAGAGGAAGACCAAGGTTAACATGGAAGGAAAACATGAAGACAGTAATGCAAGCTAGAGGGCTAAGCATCGAAGATGCCCAAGACCGTAGGCTTTGGAGGTTTGGCACGGGAAGACGGCAGCAGCTGTAAAAACCCGAAGATAGATAGATAGATGATATTATTTTACTAGTCTATTATTTATTATTTTGAAAACATCATAGCGCAAAAAATAATGTACAATGCACGTTTTAAAGTGTTTTACAAAATCTCGGATTTATCCTCGCTTCTGTAAAAACCACTTCCCAACCTCGCATTGTAATTACAGTAAGACTGGAACTTAATTCGGAATTGGTATAATCGATTAATCATATCGGATACATTTGTATTTCCGACCTTACGAAGTTTAACGGACTAATACAATGTTACGTAGGTTATATTTTGGTAATAAACAGATTTACCAAAATAACATTTCTCAGAATGGCAGAGTATGGGGTTTATATGTTACAAAGGAAGTTTCGTAACTTGGAAAATGACACAAGACGATCACAAGAGAGGAAAATTTATCACAAATGTCTCGTTCATCTTTTGTTTGCATGCTGCTAATTAGATTGTTCGATTCAATCAATCCGGGCGCTTTGTCAGCGAACAAAAGAACTTCTAGACTCTCAGCAACAACAAAACTGAATTAAATCTAATTGTTTGTGAGTGAGACCGGCGCATCTTCCAGGAAGATATTGCAATTTACAACACAAAGTAAATCAAACAATTTTAAATGCGTAGTGTACTCTGTCTTAACATGACTGTTACAGCGATAGGCATATGGCACCGATATACAGCGTGTTTTACTTACTACCGCCCATAATTTTCCATAAAACCTATTTTTTTCGTGATAGTGCGTTTTGTCGTAGGCTACTTACAGCAATGGCGACCATGATTGAAAGTTCAACTTCCTATATTTCGGGGTTGCCAACCTAAATAACTATACTGTAATAAAATAACTATACTGTAATATTACATATTACAAACACACGTGTGGGAAGTAAAACCACTGCCCTCTATGTATACTACATACAATATATATACAAAAGAAAAATACCCAAAAGGTGGTGATAATTTACATTATAGGAAACAAATTACTGCATTTAAATGAAATTAACTTTAATTGAAACAATATAAAACAATAAATACGTACCTGCCGTCATTTTATCATTGATACTATCACGATCTCCTGTAGTTTCAACTAATAAAGATTGCCCACACTGTTAATATTAGTTGTTTGTCCATCCATAGTAATTCTGCCCGAAGGCAGGCCCTTCACTGCAATCATAGCATTTTCATGCTATGCTTGCAGCTTTTCTAGGGAATTGTACGTGTGGTAGCTTCCCGTTGCTTTCCACACCGGTGACGGATGATGATGATAATGATAAGGATGATGATGATAATGGTGATGATGGCAATATGATTTTGGGGACCGTTTGGGACTTAGAGTTTTCCTGACATTTGCCTTACAGGTAAGGAGAAACCCCGAAAAAAACCTCACCCAGAAAATCTGCCCTGACCGGGGATCGAACCCGGGCCCGTTCCGTGACAAGGCAGCACGCTACCTCGAAACCACAGCGATGGATACTACATACGATGTATATACAAAACATATCCAAAAGGTGGTGATAGTATACATTATAGGAAACAAATCACTGCATTTAGATGAACTGAACTTTAATTGAAACAATATAAAACAGTAAATACGAACTTGCTGCCATTTATCATTATTACTGTCACGATCTCCTGTAGTTTCAACTAATAAACATTGCCCACACTGTTAATGTTTGTTGTTTATAATGAATGCAAATATTTCCAACAAAGATGTTACTATTTTACTATTATTTATTATTTTTAAAACACCATTGCGCAAAAAATGTACAACGCACGTTTGTGAAGTATTTTACAGAATCTCGGAAATTAAAAACCTCGCTTTCGCTCGGTTTTTAAACATTTTCCTCACTTCTGTAAAAATCACATCACAACCGCATTGTAATATACTATTAATGTTCTTAATTGTTTTTATAATTATTATGGATATTTCTGCTACTTCCCCAACTTATTTAAAAAAGAGTTAAACTGAAAATATATAAAACTGTTATTCTCCCAGTTATATTATATGGATGCGAAACATGGACTCTTACTTTAAGGGAGGAAAGGAGATTACGAGTCTTTGAGAATAAAGTACTTAGGAAAATTTTTGGACCAAAAAGAGATGAACAAACAGGTGAATGGAGAAGACTACATAACAATGAACTACATGGTCTTTATAGGAAGCCAGATATAATAAGAACAGTTAAGTCTCGTAGACTGCGTTGGACAGGACATGTTGCACGTATGGGGAATGAAAGACTTGCATGGAAGCTTCTTGTAGGAAAGCCAGAGGGAAAACGCCCAGTTGGTAGACCAATAATGAGGTGGGAGAATAACATTAACTATGATTTGAGGGAAGTAGATTATACAGGCGATGATTGGAAAACATTAGCTCAGGATAGGGATGTATGGAGAGCTTATGTCCGCGCGGCCATGAACCTACGTGTTCGATAGTGCCAGTGAGTAAGTAAGTAAGTAAGTAAGTAAATAGCTTCCGCTAAGGGCACCCGTGTCCCCACAGGGGATGTATGGGTTATACACACAATAGTCACCTGTAAAAAAAAACCATAAACTGCAATATGAAAAACGCTAACTAGTACGAGTTCTTTCTTGATTTGTTTCATTACTCAAGTAAGTTCTGTATTTTATTATATTACACTTTATGGTTTTTACAGTACCTATTTCAGTTGATGATTAGACTAACTAACTAGCTCTCTGGCACTATCGAACCTGTAGGTTCATGGCCGCGTGGACATAAGCTCACTACACATCCCTATCGCGAGCTAATGTTTTCCAACCATCCCCTGTATAATCTACTTCCCTCAAATCATAGTAAATGTTATTCTCCCACCTCATTCTTGGTCTACCAACTGGGCGTTTTCCCTCTGGCTTTCCTACAAGAAGCTTCCATACGCGTCTTTCATTCCTCATACGTACCACTTGTCCTGCCCATCGCAATCTATGAGATTTAACTGTTCTTATTATATCTGGCTTCCTATAAATAACCATGTAGTTCATCATTATGTAGTTTTCTCCATTCACCTATCCGGACATCACTCTTTGGTACAAACATTTTTCTAAGAACTTTTATTCTTAAATATTCGTAATCTCCTTTCCTCCCTTGAAGTGAGACTCCATATTTCTCATCCATATAATATAACTGGTAGAATAATAGTTTTATATATTTTAACTTTAACGTTTTTTGAAAGGAATTAAGACATCAAAAGTCTCTGTTATGCATAATAGCACGCATTTCCAGAACTTTGCTTATGTTTAATTTCTTTGTGCGTCTCATTCCTATTTGTGATTATTATTCCTAGGTATTTGAACTCAGCTACTTCCTCAAAATTTCCCTCATTTGTCATTAGCTGTCCATTTTCACTATATAATGTATTTACGTGTAACCATGTATTTAGTTTTATTGATATTTACTTAAAGTGACTATAAATAACAAAAACTGTTTGTATGTATGTGACATTGTTATGCAGCTGTAATTGAACGCCGTTCCAGTGCAGATCAGAAGAGAACCCGCTACAGACTACACGTTGACTCATTGTGTAAACATTGTTTTGTCTGTCTTGAAGAATCGATACGTGTCTGCTGCTTGTTTCTACAGAAACAACAGATAATAGACTTCAATATTTCAACTTCATCTCCCTTCTTCAATTTACATTCTATAGGTCTATGCATTCTGCATAAAAAGTAGAGCAACTAACTTGCATGAATACAGAATTACATTATAACTATTTTTCCGTTTAATTCCGAGAAAAGAAAATCAATACATCCAAGTGATAAACGACGGAACTAATTGGTTCATTCTATAAAGTTTGACACTCGTATGTGATCAAGTTTCTTTTTTGAATCTGGAATTATGTTACCTCAATTTAATGTTGATTTGTTCTCAAACATGTTTCGATACATCTTTATATCATCCTCAGCTTTGGCCAAGATATGTCAAAACATGTTCGAGAACAAATCAACATTAAATTGAGGTAAGATGATTCCAGATTTAAAAAAAAAAAAACTTGATTAAAAGAACCTCAAAGTATAACTTCCTAGAATAAACCATTAACTCGCTTCGCTCGTACGTGAGTTTCGGGTTTAATTAATAGCGCCTTATCAAGTTGATAGTTTATTTTTAATAGGTTTGACAAACTTGAATGCAAAGACAGAGCAAAGATTACACTGAGCAACAATTTTTTTTTGTCGCAGAAAAAAAAAAGGTGATTCTGATAGTATGTTTTCTTCTGAATTCCAATATGATATCGGTTTTTATCCATCACGCAAGGTTTCCGAGAGACAGGAATTTATAATTTCAAATACTTTAATACTTTCTACATTCGTAACTACACAATAATCGAACGTTCGGACCCACCTAGAAAGTACGAAATTACAATTTTCTGCTATATTTCGCCTGTGGAGCATCCCTCTCGATGGTCCAACAATAATCGGCCAGCATATTAGGATTTCATTTGCCTTGATATATCTTTTCCATAGCTGAAATCATTTGAGTTAGGTTATTTGGTTTTATTTTACAATGGACAAATGGACGAAAAAAACGTTTATCAAAAAAATAATTACTTAATTCCATTCATTCAAATTGAAATAAAAAAACTGTGGGTGATGGAGAAATTTCGAATACATATTCGAAAACACGATAAAAACTGCATTAAGTACAACTATTGGTACTCATGAGACAAAAATCATGTTGATCAATGTTATCGGGGTCATACTCTTACTGCCATTACTACTATAAACAATGCTACTACAGTACATCATAATTATCATCATCAATGTATGGGCCTGTTGGCCTGTTCCGCTCCCCGGTGCACTAGATGCTGCAGGTGCAGGTAGTCTTTCCAACGACGTTTTGGTCTTCCTACATAATGAAGCAGCTGTTTTGATAAACGATTATTTGGCATTCTTTGTATATGTTTAATCCAATTACGTTTATTTGTGTGTATTCTCTCGTTTATATTATATATTTGTAATTCATCTCTGATACCTTGACTTCTCTTTTGATCTCGTAGAGATACACCTGCAACTGATCTGAGAAATCTCAATTTCTATTGTCTCAATTTTATTTTGATCAGAGGTCGTTAAAGGAAAAAAGTCTCAGACCCGTATGTTAACGACTATTACAGTACAACTCCAGTAATTCGAGCCCCGGTATTTAGTGGTTATATGTATTTCGAGCCGGTATATCATCATCATCTATAGCTCGACAACCCATCATGAGTTCTGGCTGCCCGAAGAAGTCTCCGCCATTCGTCACTATTCCTTCCCACAAAATTCCAATTTCTTACTCCAATAACTCTAGCATCTTCCTTTACAACGCCCTGCCACCTCGTTTTCAGTCTTCCTATCCGCCTACAAACTCCTGGTTCAGATTGGATAAATCTATTAGTTCCAAGGGACGCGGGTTCAAACCCGGTTAGGATCGATACATTTTTAGGATGAAGAAATCCAAGGGACAAATCCTCCGTGTGCTGCTACACCTAAATAAATGAAATATGATTTTTAAATTTTCGTTTCAGGTAAACTCCTACACCTAATGTTTATAGAGCATAATGGCAGCTAAGCACTCGCCGTACCTGAAAATGTGTATATACAAAGTTATACATTACTTCGAAACAAATCTGGCGGTTAGCTAGAGTCAATTTGTTTTCGGATATTGCTGATTTCAGGATAATACGTACATCAGTTTATTTTAATAGCATGCACAGAGTTTCGTTGTGAAACAAAAAATTGCGACCGCTAGAGCGGCTTTTTTATTTTCCTTTCAGGTGAACTCCTACATCCTACATCCTACATTATAGCATCATACATAGCGGCTAAACACTCGGTATACTTAAAAACAGATGCACAGATTTCCTTGAAGATCGGTTGAAGTGTTTAGAAGTTTGTAAGTCACAAACAGGCTGTATATATATATATATATATATATATATTCTAAAGTAATTCTGCCCTAGGGCAGGTCTTTCACTGCAATCATAGAATTGTCATGATATGCTATGCAAGTTTACTAAGGTGTGGTAGCTTCCCGTTGCGTGATAATGGTAAGGATGATGACGATCATGATAGCCGGATGATTTTCGGGGACTGTTAGGCCTTACGCTTCCTGACATTTGTCTTATAAAAAAAGTAAAGTGATCCCACAACAGGCCCGGATGCCCTTGGGGTAGTAGGAGGTGAAGGCTCCCACTTTTTCTAGACAATCGACACTTTATGTCAGCCGGGTTGTCAGCCCTGCGTGACGGCCGCCTTTACCCCAGAACAAGCGTATGGTACTCATTTCCGTTAGAGGCTGAGTCGACTCCAGGGCCATAGTGCCGCCAGAGGATTTGGGTCAGTTTAAAAATCCTGACCCCAACGAGACTTGAACCCTCGACCCTTCAGCTTGTAGCTCAGTGCCTTAACCACTACGCTACGGCGTGCCCCGACATTTGTCTTACAGGTGAGGAAAAACCCCAAAAAACCTCACCCAGGAGCCTGTCCCGACCGGGAATCAAACCTGGGCCCGCTGCGTCACAAGGCAGCACGCCACTTCGAGACCACAGCGATGGATATATATATATATATATATATATATATATATATATAAAGATGAAAATATCCATAAATAATAACGAAATTAAAAACGTGTTATCGCATAACATAAGGAAAACTTACATTGTACGCATTATCAAAGACAGCTGATTGTTAAATGTTTGATAACATTTATTTTAGATAGCTTATATAGCTGTTTTGTTTCGCGGTGTCAGTTGAAAACAATCCGCGTACCACGGTTTAACAACTCCTGCAGCGTAAAAGGTGCGATGGACCGTAATGCAGAGCGGATGCGAACCATGCCCGGAGGATCGGATGTAATCCTACATGAAAGGTTTCTTCAAGGGGAAGAACAGCCCATGTACACCCCACCTACAAGCAAGAGATTTGCACGCCATTTTAAGATATAATTCCAAACTAGTACACGCGAACCCCATTTAGTATGATCATTATTTACAAATCTCAACGAGACTAAACCAAACTTTATAATCAATACTGATAAAATCCTTATTAAAATTCCGTTGAGGTAAATAGTTTCAAAGTAAAATATTAAAATTAATACCGGGCAGGATCCGTCGTCCTCAACTATGTTAATTTAATTTTAAACTTGTAAGAACTGAACGGAAGATGAGAGATGGCCGAAGCAACTATATCAATGGCAACCGACCAGAAAGAAGAAAAGAGGGAGACCAAAGTTAGCATGGAAGGAAAACATGAAGATAGTAACGCAAGCAAGAAGGCTATGCATTGAAGATCCCAAAAATGTTAATTTTTATGTATTTAGGGCCTATATGTAACACATGGTTGTCCTGGTGAGTGGAAGAGAAGGCCACATGGCCTTAACTCCACCAGGCTAAATAAATCTATTCTATTGTAAAATCGTAGGCTTTGGAAGTTTGGCACGGGAAGACGGCAGCAGCTGTAAAAACTCGAAGATAGATAGATAGATAGATAGATAGATAACTGTAGGCCTTTCGGAAAACATCTTCCATCATCAGCATAAGGATATGAGCTACTAACTGTTGTTTTGCGACACTTTTGATATCAGCGGCCTTCCAGCAGCGGTCAGTCAGCAGCTATTGAAACTTCCCGACAGTCGCGGTCGTTTATAGAGCGTGAGTTAAATTAATTAGGACATTATTTGCAATTTTGAGTAATGGTTGTATACCTCACTCACTCACTCCTCACTCTCTCATGTGTTGGAAGTGCAGGACCAACTGTAATACTCCCCTATCAGTCAGACAAGCAAGCACCCGGTTTCCCGCGCGCTTCGCCCAGCAGCCGATGGTTTGCCAGTGGTTACCTAGCACTTCCGGCTGCTAAATGTCCTCTTCAGCCCTTTGGTATTAGATATGTCGTTGGTTGAGCGATTGTCCCCTGCCGGTCGCAACTAGCCGTAGATCAGGAGACAAGGATCCAGTGGTCGGACATTGCTAAGCCTTGATGACGCTGGTCGATGTATAACTCGTAAAGGTTTATTCATTATAGCCCAGTCACTGGTTCTCCGGCTCTGACGTTTTCACGACAGTGTTGCCGAAATGGATATTGAGTGGAGGGATCGCTTTATGTATGCGGTTAGCAGACATACGGCTGACAACATCTCAGCAATTTCAAACCTTACTAGCGCGCTATAGCTGCGGCAGGAGCAGTGATTGGTTGTGGCAGACGTTCACTTCCACATCACCCATTTCCTTATTGGCAGTAGAGGGCGAGTTTCTCCCTTGGCCCCCGTATAACCTAAACTTCGGAGCCTGAGATCCTGCGGCTGGACCATAGTTTATTTGATCTAAAAGTATATGATTGACAGCTTATACGTATGTGGCTGCTCAACAACAACGTTTTTGTTATCTGATCCTAGGGCTTTCCCTGAATGGTCTTTTATGGAATAAAAATTTGACCAGAAAAACAAAAAAATTGATTATACAGACAATAATAGAAAGAATACTTATATATGGATCAGAAAGCTGGACAATAAATGAAAGGATGCAGAAAATAATATTTGCGACAGAAATGGATGGATTACGGAGAAGTATGCGAATATCCAGGCTACAACATATTCGAAATACATATATCAGACAAGAAATGGATGCACAAGAAACTGTTATCGATAGGATAACAAAGAGCTTGACAGTGGTATGGACATGTACAACGGATGTCGGAAGACCAGTGGCCTAAAAATGTGTTAGATTCGATGGTACCAGGCAGAAGGAAGAGGGGGAGAAGTAGAAGAACATGGTATGAGGGAATATATGATGTCATGAAGAGGGGTATGGAAGAAGGATAATGGGAAGAAAGGAATCTCTGGAAAGCAGGAATCAAGGGCAAACTGCTGTAAAGTGGAAAGCATGTATTAAGTAAGTATCCAAGGATTTCCGACTGAATGTTGATATGACCCCTGTATCATATCTTGTAGTGAGAAATACTTTTAGACATTGAAACCAAGAGACAGCCAGTGAGGTTTATAAACTTTGCAAGAAATTTGAAGCCAACCGGAACCTTTATAGATATTATAATAATTACGCCTATATTATAGGAACATTTTACGTACTTAAATCACTGAGTATCTCCACTCAGAATAGGTAGAAATCCTTGCGAGAAAGAGATGCAAGAGATCTAACTAACTAACTCACTGGCACTATCGAACCTGTAGGTTCATGGCCGCGAGGACTTAAGTTCTCCATCATCCCTCCTGAGCCAATGTTTTCCAATCATCCCCTGTACAATCTACTTCCCTCAAATCATAGTTAATGGTAATCTCTCACCTCATTCTTGGTCTATCAACTGGGCGTTTTCCCTCTGGTTTTCTCATAAGAAGCTTCCATGCATTTCTTTCATTCCCCATTCGTGCCACATGTCCTGTCCATCGAAGTCTACGAGACTTAACTGTTCTTACCTATGTCAGAGACTGTCAAACTATATCATCCTTCAAAAACAAATTAAAGAATTATTTAATAACAAACTAACTTATACACCTCACTGATAGTATTCTTTTAACAATTAATAAATTTAATTATCATAAGTAATGCCACGAGTGATTTCCAAATTATCGATAAATTCACGACTCACGAAGTGAGGAGTGAATTTATCTAGAGAATTTGGAAATCAAGAGTGGCATTTGTTAGGACTATTTAACGAATAAAATTAAGCTGTTTACTCACAAATCATTATTTAACTATAGTTATTTTAAAATATTTATATATTTAATGTAAACGGCGATGTTTGAAAACAAATGAGAAACGATAGGTACGCTTCTACTGCTTCTTTTGTTTATCACTGCAACCAGATCATACTATTTATTGCCAAAGGAACGCAATATTGTAAGAATGCTCTCTAGTGGAGAAAAAATGAAACACATCAATCTGTATATTAATTCATTTTTGATGTCGTATGATGTAAATATGACAATTATATTTTTCTCGATTATTACCTGGGAAAAAATACATTTAAGAAAGTGAAAACAGTGGTTTCTTTTTTTGGTGGTATAATCAATTGCTACAAATGTTGACATGTAAGCACTATTATATACAATCTGGTAGCCGTATTTGTTATAGGCTCAGTCACTGCAAATAACGGTCAGACCTGTTCAGAATATTAAAAAGGAGGAGCTTTGTTTAATATATGATAATCCTAACACTGATAAATATTTCGTGAAACACGACTCTGATTGGTTGTAAAACAGGAATCATTGAAACGTGATTGGTCATTGACTCCCATTTGGGGCATGAGTTAAATAGTCTATGAAAATAATATTAAGATTAACAAATATTTTCTTTTGTTTTGTTTTATATATTGTACAAACGTAAAATTAGTTTTCTATATCTCATTATTTTTCTTTGTTTTTATATACGTTAGACAGGGACAATTTAATATGTATACATTTTATTATTAGTTTTAGTCTTAATTTTAACTAACATTAACTGGTTGCATTATAGATCATAATATAATAGATATTATCTTTTTGATCAAATTTTTATTTAGTATTTAATATTAGAGTTCATTGTGATTGTTATATTCTGATGTAATATATGTTTGCCCTGGTGAGTGGAAGAGAAGGCCACATGGCCTTAACTCCACCAGGCTAAATAAATAAATCTAAATCTAAATCTATTATATCTGGCTTCCTATAAAGACCATGTAGTTCACTTTTATGTAGTCTTCTCCATTCACCTGTCTGTTCATCTCTATTTGGTCCAAACATTTTCCTAAGAACTTTATTCTCAAATACGTAATCTCTTTTCCTCCCTTAAAGTAACAGTCCATGTTTCGCATCCATATAATATAATATAACTGGTAGAACATTAGTTTTATATATTTTCAGTTTGTCCACCGTTGCGGTCTCGGGGTAGCGTGCTGCCTTGTCACGCAGCGGGCCCGGGTTCGATCCCCGGTCGGGACAGTTTTTCTGGGTGAGGTTTTTATCGGGCTTTTTCCTCACCTGTAAGACAAATGTCAGGAAACCTTTAAGGCCCAAACGGTCTCCGAAATCATATGGCCATCGCAATCATCATCATTCATATTCATCTTAGGTTAAGCTTAGGGTTAGGGACTCTCCTGGCGCACCATTAATCATCACCATCACCCATCATATCATCGGGGCAACGTAACCCCGCCTTCCAGGCGCCCCAACCTCAGAAGTGGGTTACAAGTACGCCATGCCAGGAGAGAAACCAGGAATGCCGAAAGACAAACCTGGGGCATTTGAAATAAAAAATAAATCTATTTTCGGTTTAAGATTTTTTGAAAGGAGTTGGGACATGGTGGAAGAGATGAAGAGATCTTCTTCTCTTCTTCTTCTTCCTTTCATGTGATAGACCTAGTGGTCTGTTACGGTCTCAATCCAACGTTTGAAGGTTCTGCCCAAAGATCTCTTGCCTGGTGGCTGGTAATTTAAGACCTGACGTGGTATTCTTGTTCTGCTCATTCTTCGTACGTGAGATTTCCAGTTGTTTCTGTATTTTTGTACATATTCCATGACTGATTCTGTTTGTAATTCTTTGAGAATGTCAGAATTCCTTTTATGGTCTGTCCTTGAATAGCCCGCAGTACGTCTCATAAATTTCATTTCTGCCGCAGTTAGGATCTATGATGAAAAAACAAAAACTTGCGCCTTGCAATGAAGAAGATGAAGTTATTATCATCATATTTTTCATAATATATTTTCTCTTGTAATTTTCATTCACCAGCTTTAATTCACTCTACATTCCGCCTGCTTTAAAAACTTGTTTCCCATTTTTAATAAAATACTTTTGCTCTACTTTTCCCTTTAAATTCCATTTCCATCATGCCATCTGGGTTTTATGCTCAACTGCGCTCAGGCACAAGTACGTGCGTACGCCTATGCGTGTGTGTCTGTGTGTGTGTATTTCACTTTTTCCCATCTGGCTACACGAACACAACTTTCTCTTCTACATAAAAGTCAGGAGTTATGTAAATTCATGTAACTGTAACTCTAATGTGAATTTTCCCGCTTTCAACTCTATTCTGATTTTTACAGTCAATAAAATCTTATAAAAACAACATTCCTACGCCGAGGCAAATTTGAAATGTACAAAAATAAAAAAATACAGTACTCTAGGAGTTAGAAATTTCATTTACATTGAAAATTTTATTGTGCAATTCAATATAACTTGACTTATTTTTTGTTAATTTTATAAGGGATATTCTAGAATCTGTATTCGAATTTTAGAAGTAACTAAAATACCAAATCTATAGAACTATGAAGCCGACCAACTGAATATTTCCTCGTACAAATATGTTGATATAAATTTCGAACAAGGCGAATTTAAAGCGTTAAAACGAATGCAATATTCAAGGTTAAGTATTTAATCTTCCTCATGATACTTTACCCATTCGCCTCAGAAGACGAGGTACACTCGCTTAACTCTGCCTGTTATATATTTTGCAATATTTTGTACATCCCTTGGCATGGTAATTTTTTTTTAACATCTATGAATAATAGAGGAATGTGTTTTGGCCTTCGCCCTTATTATGTTCTCAAGTACCGTTATATTTTGTTCGTTTTGAATGTCTGAACTTAGACTGAACCCTGACTTAAATTCAGTTTCTGGGCAAATGCATTGAGCATTTAAACCTGAAGCGAATGTGTTAATAAAGAGTTCTCATACAGCTAAATACAGAATGTTCACAAAGTCCTGCTATCAAAACAATGTAACTTACAAGCAAAGTACTTATGTTGGAATCTCATATTCATCCTTCATTATTTTAAGAAGAGATTCAAGTTGAGTCTCAGCCACAAATAAAAAGAAATTAGATTCCATTATTATTTTAATTTCAGCCTTCTCAACTCTAGGATTAATTTTGAGAACACTGGTTATTCAGTTGGATTGTAACAAAAATTGGAGGATATGTTGAATGAAGGATACTGAACACCGTGATATTAGTCATTTGACTGCAAATTCAATAGTATGCATAATATTTAACACGAAATAAGGAACAGGAAAATAGAAAAAAAGGCTTAATATCGGAATATGACAAAATACATAAGTAAAACATTTGAAAACTAAAATAAAATAAATAGAAAATGGAAGTGTAGTAAAAAGAGGGAAGAACAATAAGCGACAGGGAGAGAGATATAAAATAAAGAAATAAATATATTGGCTTAGGCTTTCACGGCCGGAGTTACTATGATGATCTTGCAGTAGATTTCCGGGCTGTTGGCCGTGGTCTTGAGGCTGTAGTTCCCCCAACGTTTCGCCAGAGACTGCGTCCGGCATCCTCAAGGGTTGTCTTGAGACTGGCAACTTTGAATGTAGTCTTGGTGGAAAGGCCCTGCGGCTAGCCAAATTAATGACAAGCGGTGAGCAATTCCTTTTGACTCTCCAGAATGTCCTAGAAAGGAGAGCCCCGGGTTCCTGCTTAAGCATTAGCCCCGGTGTGATTTAGAGAATGAATAAGTACCGATATGATAATAAATGAAAACGAAAACCATCATTCTAACCTGCATGGTAGCGACGATGTGCTCCGACTAGTATATGAGTTCGTAATTTTTTAATATGGCGCTTGTGGCCGTCAGCCAATCAGAGGCTGGTGATTTTTTGAAGCTTGATTTTTTGTGTTAATTTATTAGGATATCATGTTCAAGTGATATCCATGGTGTTCTTAATGCTTGTTTAAATTTAATACCGAGATATTATTAGTTTAATTTAATTTAAAATATATTATTGTCACGAATTTGTGTTAGCCATTCGCGTGGCTGTCTGGGGATGCCACGCCCCTTTTTTGAAAATGTGTTATTTTGGACGATTCGAAATATATATTGATGTTATTTCGATTCTGTGATATATTATGTGGTCCATGAATGCATTTGACGTGTTTTCAATTAAGTTTGATTATTTAAAGTGCCTAAAACGCAGTCGTGTCTCTGAGCCAATCCGGAGGCTGTGTGATATTGCCACGCCTATTTTCGCGGTTTCTCGCGAGTTTGTGCATTAGCAGCCCAAAGTCGATCCAGAGAAGTTATGCACCCTATGATGGAATATAGAAGTCCGAAAAAACCAGCGCCAAGTCGAAATGAAATCTTTCTCATCCTCTTTACCCGGCTCAGTGAAAAATTGGGAATGAAATTTACTGGTGGGAGCTAGGGGACCACTCCGGCATTCGCCTTCACGCTAAGGAAACCACCAGAAACCTTTAGCAGAGTGGTTATCTGAAAAAGAAATGATAATTATATTTATTATATTTTCTAATGATATTCTATGACACAGGATGATGCCCATCGGTCATCCGTTGCGCCACGTGCCATAGATGTGTATTTTTAAAGTTAGAGGTATAATTTCGTTAAATAGCCCATTAATTTTGAATTTGGAAAAGTTATGGGATTTATATTTACTGGTGGAATCAAAGGGCCTACTCCGATATTTATCTTAGCGCTAAGGAAACCACCGAAACCTTAGCAGAGTAGGTTTGAAGTTAGTGAGAATGATCGAAATATGGCCAAATCGGTCGGGCCTTCCAGCTTTTTAGAGGTGATTAGCTGGTTTTTCACCTGTTTATAGTTAATTAGGACGGTTCTTATAGGCGAATAGCCGTCAAAATCACCTGGTATGTCAATATTCAGGAATCAGACATTATTTGTGTCTATGTGATCTTTTGCCTATTGGAGGCCATGCTGCAGATGGAGGTATCTTCTGCTCAAGCAGGCGATTAGTGGCGATCACATCGTCCATGGGGGAATATGAATCTTTCCCATGACTGTGTGTCGATATTTTCGGAGGAAAGTTGAAGTCCTCCTGTAGTCTTTTGTTTGTGGTTTCCACTAGGTTTATATCCCAGCTGTCAATTTCACCTTTGCCCCAACTCATGATCAGGGAGAGGTTAAAAGAACCTGATCTCTGTTCCTGATTAAGTTGATCAAGAAGTTGGCTAACAATATCGCCAAATTTGTGCATGAGATTTGAGTCATGCGGATATGTTGGGCAGTTGTCCCAGCATAGGCATTGTGATGGAGTGCCTATCAATTTATCTTTCCTCACTGGGATTATTGATGCCTGACACTTTTTATCTGCTCTCTGTGGAGGCAATATTTCAGTTTGGGTTTCGTGATCAGTAATGTATATAACATTTTGCTGATCGTCTACGATTTCCTCCTCTGGCTGAGAGGGAACCGGGTTTTGTTCCTGGTCGTTGAATTCAGGTTCATTGCTAGTGGCAACTCCAGTTTTTCTAGAGTTTCTATTTTTCCTTTTACGTGATTTTTTGCTCTCAGGTCGAGGAGCGGCTGGCTCGACTCTAGCTGGAGCTGTTTGTCTTTCCACAGCAGGAGCAGATGGCTCAACTGGAACTGTTTCAGACCGTTGGGTTGCAGTTTGAGCTGCACGTCGATAGAGCTCTATTTTAACTTTGTAATAATAGAGTCTTCTTATTTTCAGGACCTCGCAGGCTGTGGAGTCATCCACCAAGACTGCCATAAACATTGGCAGCGGGCCTTTGGTCCTTCCGGATGTCATATTGACTACCTTCAGGGCCGTGAACCCGAGACTTTTAAGGTCTTCTTGGATCAGTGATGGATCCACGTGGGAGTCTATGCCTTTGATCACAATATTTTTTGTAGCTATGTGATTTTTTTTGATACCTTCGCTGTAAGGTATCTGACGCCGCTGCAGGAGCTGTACGTATTTATTATGGGCTGACAGTGAAGTTAGCCGGACCCTATTACCCACCCTGGTGACCTCACAAGTTAATGTGAGAGGGTGGTGTTTGTTGAATACTCTATTCACAGCTGCCAGTTCAGTAGAAAATTCTCTACCTGCTCTATTTATACATGTGTCCGCGACGTGTTCTCTGCGCGGTCCGTTAAATCGTAAATTGTATCTGCCTTCTGGTTGGTTAAACCAGATTTACGAAGTAACGGACCGCGCAGAGAACACGTCGCGGATACATGTATAAATAGAGCAGGTAGTCGACAAAATTACCTGTCTCAAGACAACCCTTGAGGATGCCGGACGCAGTCTCTGGCGAAACGTTGGGGAACTACAAGCCTCAAGACTACGGCCAACACCCCGGAAATCTACTGCAAGAGCATCCAAGAAATAAATATTGCAACGGAGCGGCACGGTTACTTGAAGAGTCTGAATGTTTTTCCACTCCCGCAGTAGAGTATTCGTACAGTATACAGGCCTACTAATTGTTTCTATTCAAACATAAAAAATACAATACATTGTAAGTACAATTTCAAGTTACAAAAAAGTGGGCCCTACACAGAGTTCTGCTATCTCTATAAGGTACTCAAAAATAGTTATTGATGTTAACAAGGTGGGAAAGTAATAGCCTATTTACGTTCTTCGCCCCGCTAGCTGCACTTGTTCTTGAAACCAGCTGCAATGAGCAACCGTGTCGTTACGAACCGGTCAATGACGCGATTGAAATTTAATGACAAATATCACGAGTTTTATTAATTTTGCAGCAAAATGACTAACGTCATCATATTTAATGTTAATCAATTAGCATATCCTCCAATTTTTGTTACAATCCAACTGGTCCAACTTAAGTACTTTCCTTGTTAGCTCGTCAACTATTTGAGACAGAGACATGCGGTTTTTGTAACATATTCTACATCTCCCAAAGTTTTGTTTACATTTGTTGCAGATTGTGATTTAAACGACAATGACGACACCACAGGAAAATACCCAATGTGTGTGGTGGTATGCTGAGTCTGGTAAATCACCAGTACTCCTATATCTGAATGCTATGGCGGTTAACATGTCTAGACACACAAAAATTCGCTTCATCAGAGAACATCTCCTCTGCAGGTACTCATTGTCTTCGTCAATTGCGTTCAGCATGGAATCGGCAAATTCCGTACGCCAAGGGAAGTCAGTTGACAGCGACGCTTGCGTAATTTGCAACCGTTTATGGAGGATTTTATAAATGGTTGATTTTGGTAAATGCATTTCCCGACGAACCGATTTTTGAGGTGTGAGTTGAAATGCAAGCTACCCATTGTCGATAGTTTCTTGCCTCACACATGGTCGTCCACTCCGTGGCAAGTCCATTACACTGCCAGTTGCTAGAAATTTCTCGGACATCTAATTGTGGATGATTCAGACGGAGGATATCTTCCATATTGCCGGCGGAAATTTTGCTGAACAGTTACTAGTGATTTACCAGACGCAGCATACGACTGTACACATTGTGCCTTTCCCTGTGGTGTCGTCTTTTTCGTTTAAATCACAATCTACAACAAATGTAAACAAAACTTTGAGAGATGTAGGATACGTTTCAAAAAACCGCATGTCCCTATCTCAAATAGTTTACAAGCTAAGTTGTATTATGTATAACTGTAGGCTTTCACGGCCGGCGTCTTGATCCCTATTAGGTTCGTCTTCCGGGCATATAGGCCGTGGTCCAGTCGTTCTTCTACTCGACGTTTCGTCTACTTCTGCGGTAGACATCTTCAGGAGATACTGCGTGCTCTCTGTGAACTCCTCAACAGTCGGCTGCAGACTGGCTGGTCGTTGGAAACTCCCTCCCTATTTATAGGCACGCCCCTGGTGGAGAGGCGGTTTTCTGCGCGGTCCGTGTTGCGTGCTGTTTTGTCCAGGCTGTCGCTAGCAGAAGTCGTAGGCTTCGTTGTCATGAATTCGTTCTCTAAGAAGAGCTTAAATATATTTTAGTTAAAAGTTGTTTGTTAATATTTATCCTACAATAGAATTGCTGCTTTGTATAAACTTCCTATGTCAAAAGCTTCCTCATTTTATACCAGCTTACTCCCTTATTCAGTTTTCACGATTATATCCTGGTTAGGAATTAATTACTGTATCTTTAATTACCTAAAAAAGGTATTTAAATTCCTTGTTCAAAGAATATATATGTATATAGTAATTGAAGCGCACAGGAAAAATGAGTCAACCTTTGCTCTCATGGGCCCGGGCAAATGACTGTTTGGTAACCACTTATGCATTATCATTGTTGTTTAATCATTTACATATATGCACGAATGGTCAGAAAGACAAAAAGGGACGCTTCAGTTTACTGGATGGAAAAATTGCAAGTTCAAATACCCTCGAAGGAATTCTAACATGCGTCTAGTCTTCCTTTCTGGAAGGATCTGGAAGGATCTGTACGCATCTACATCTCCTCTCCAGGGACTTCAATTCCCGAAGCTTCCATACTAGGAGTGTTTCGATTGGACGCCGAGAAATTTCCTTCCCGGGCTTATATAAACTGTTACTAGGGTCGGGAGTCAGTGATGTGTTGTGACTGCGATAGAGTGAACTGTGATCAGGAGAAACTTTAGCAAGAAAAACGTTAGAGACTGGAGATAACTATGCGGAAAATAAACAATAAAGCAAGATTAATAATTGCAGCAAGTTGTACGTAAAGTGTCACTGATAGTTTATGTGTATAAAATAAAGTTGTTGTGAGATGTTACATAGACATCTGTCGTGTTTATTACGAGAAAGCGATGTGAGAACTACTCCCCGGTAGCGCGTGTTCTCCTTAGCCGTAGCCGAGCGGTTTAAGTCATCACGGTTTTGGACTTGCTCTAGTTAGCCCTTAAATTGGCGAAAGAATGATTTCTCGTGCCAGTTATTCAAATGTTTCGGACCGCAAAGATAACAAAATAATATAAAGCTCTAAGTTATTATTGTAGGTTACATTATTACGTAATTTGATACAAACTTGGATTCAGATTCGAGCGTCAGCAGCTGAGGAAGGAGGTTCTCCGCATCGGTCCCTGATTCGTCCAGCTTCGCGGCAGATGGGCGTCTTGTGACCGGCAAGACGACCAGCCCTTCGGTAGCATAATCAGAGCTCGGCGGCATCGCAGGGAGACCACGTGCTACAAGCACGTTCCCCCCTCCTCCGAGACAAATCACCGGCAATTGGCCGACAGCATAAGCGGGCGCCAGCAACGCCCTGCTTGAGCAAAAACACGTGTCTGACGGCACTTTTCATTTCAGGACGACGTGAGTCCTTCACCCCCCCCTCTTTCCAGGAATAGTACCTCACCCCACAGGCACAGGCCTGCCCATCAGCCCCTAGCTCGGCCTCTCTCCCAAGGTCTTTGTCAGGGCAAATCCTACCTGTCTACCACATAATTCCTTCACCAAATAAGAACTCCCAACGCATAGGAATGGATACGTCAGCGACGAGCTTGCCTTCAGAGCCCCATATTGCGCTCCGAACGCGTAGCAGAAAAAGAAAAGATCGCGTAATCAGAAAAACATCGACTCCGACTAATCCAGAAGCGTCCCCACTTCTCGACTCCCAGCCTGCTGCCTCTCCACCAAATAATGGAGGAGAGACTGAAGACTCGGAATCGCGGGACCAGCGCTTTTGCGTAAATAACTCCTCGCATCTGCTGATACGCCGGGTATACTCGACTCAATTGGCAGCCTTGAACAAGGAGTTCCAAAGCGAGCCTGGCACATTAATTTGTGACCTATCCAGACTCGACATAAGGGTGAGGCTATCATCAACGGTAGACCTCGATAAATATAAAAGGCTGCTACAAGAACGTAACATACCGTTCGTAGACGGTCCAAGAAAAGTCTCAAAACAAGGAGAATCGTAATAAAAGGGCTCGACCCACAAATGGACTTATCATATATACAGGAGGATTTGGAAAGTCTCGGACACCGGGTCCTCAAAGTATCAAATATGATTTCTGCGAGGACCAAAGGACCGCTGCCAATGTTCACGGCAGTCCTAGTAGATGAGTCCACAGTGCGCGAAGCATTTAATATATCCACTCTTTGCTTTCACAAAGTCAAAGTAGTTGAATATAGACGAATGCAAAAAAGCAAGGAAACGCGCATTCCTCCGTCTCCTCCCGCCCAGGATAATAAAAAATCCAAAAAAAAATCTAATGTCCCTCCTTCGGCAGTTCCAGTCGAGCTAGCTCCTGCTGCCAGGAAGGATCGCACTGCCCCTGTAGAGCCAGCAGCTCCAGCACCAGTGCATCCCAAAAAGACAAAGAAGAAATCAATGGCCTCACAAACTGAGGACCTGGGTTCAAGTGAAATCAATCATGAACCACAAAACGTCTCAGTGAGCACTCAGACTGCACCAGAGATAGAAAAATCGCCTCCACAGCAAGCAAACAAAAAGTGTCAGGCATCAATAAACCCAGTAAGTAAGGATAAATCGATAGGCACTCCATCAGAATGCCTATGCTGGGACAACTGCCCAACATATCAGCATGACTCAAATCTCATGCACAAATTTGGCGATATTGTTAGCCAACTTCTTGAACAACTTCAACAGGAACAGAGATCAGGTTCTTTTAACCTTTCCCTGACCATGGGCTGGGGCAAAGGTGAAATTGACAGTTGGGATATAAATCTAGTGGAAACCAAAAGCCGAAGACAACAGGAGGACTTCGACTTTCCTCTGAAAAGTCAGACACACAGTCCTGGAGAGGTTTCATATCCTCTCATGGAAGAAGTGATCGCCACAAATCGTCAGCTCATGCAGATGATGCCTCCATGGCCTGTCGTTGGCAAACACAGCAAAAGATCGCATAGACACAAATAACGTCTGATAAAGATTCCCGAATATCGACATACCAGGTGATTTTGACGGCTATTCGCCTATAAGAACCGTCCTAATTAACTACAAACAGGTGAAAAACCAGCTAATCACCTCTAAAAAGCTGGAAGGCCCGACCGATTTGGCCATATTTCGACTTTTTTTCATTAACTTCAAACCTACTCTGCTAAGGTTTCGGTGGTTTCCTTAGCGCTAAGATAAATATCGGAGTAGGCCCTTTGATTCCACCAATAAATATAAATCCCACAACTTTTTCTAAATTCAAAATTAATGGGCTATTTAACGAAATTATACCTCTAACTATAAAAATCACACATCTATGGCACGTGGCACAACGGATGGCCGATGGGCATCATTCTGTGTCATAGAACAACATTAGAAAAACATTATATAAATATAGGCTAATTATCAACTCTTTTTCAGATAACTACTCTGCTAAAGGTTTCTGGTGGTTTCCTTAGCGTGAAGGCGAATGCCGGAGTGGTCCCCTAGTTCCCACCAGTAAATTTTATTCCCAATTTTCACTGAGCCGGGTAAAGAGGATGAGAAAGATTTCATTTCGACTTGGCGCTGGGTTTTTCGGATTTACTTCATTTCCATCATAGAGTGCGAGCTCCCCTGGATCGGCTTTGGGCTGCTAATGTACAAACTTCGCTATAAAAATTCATACGAAAAATTTTACAAGTCCACGAAATAGGCGTGGCACCATCACACAGCCTCCTGATTGGCTCAGAAACACGGCTGCTTTTTAGGCACTTTAAATAATTAAAACTTAAATAAAAGCACATCAATGCCTTCAAATACCACTTAATATATCACAGTAAAGAAATAATATAATTATACATCTCCAATTAAGCAATATAACACTTTTTCTAAAAGGGGCGTGGCATCCCCAGACAGCCTCGCGAATGGCTAACACATAATTCGCGACAATAATAATTTTAAATTAAACTAAACTAATAATATTTCGGTATTAGCATTAAACTATTATCAAGAACACCATGGATATCATTCGGTCATGATATCCTAACAAATTAATACAAAAATCAACACATTAAAAATTCACCAGCCTCTGATTGGCTGACGGCCACAAGCGCCATATTTAAAAATATTTGAAAAACACGAAACCACACACAAGTCGGAGCACATCGTCGCTACCATGCAGGTTAGAATGTTGGTTACTCGTTTTTAATTATTATCATATCGGTTTCTATTCACTCTCTAAATCACACCGGGGCTAATGCTTAAGCAGGAACCCGGGGTTCTCCTTTCTAGGACATCCTGGAGAACCAAAAGGAATTGCTCACCGCTTGTCATTCATTTGGCTAGCCGCAGGGCCTTTCCACCCAGACTACTTTAAGATACAAACTTAAGTAATTTATAATATTTTGTTTTTTATTGTTTTACAAACAAAATAAATAAATAAATTAAATGAATGTATCGTAAAAGATACATTGTGAAGTTAAGGGTTAGAATCCTCACAGGGGAAGCCCCAATCTGGGTCCGGTACTCTCCCAGCATCGTGAGAAATTAGGATATCTGTAATAAGTAGCGGGGGCACGCCGTAGCGTAGTGGTTAAGGCACTGCGCTACAAGCCGGAAGGTCGAGGGTTCAAGTCCCGGTGGGGTCAGGATTTTTAAACTGACCAAAAACCTTCTGGCGGCACTATGGCCCTGGGGTCGACTCAGCCTCTAACGGAAATGAGTACCAGACGCTTGTTCTGGGGTAAAGGCGGCCGTCACGCAGGGCTGACAACCCGGCTGACATCAAGTGCCGATTCTCCAGAAAACAAGTGGGAGCCTTAACCTCCCACTACCCCAAGGGCCTCCTGAGGCCTGTAGTGGGAATACTTTACTTATAATAAGTAGCGTCTGTAGGTTAAAAAAAAAACTAGCAGAAACGGCTGGATCGCTCGACACGCTGATTACATGTCACCCCTATATTGGCTATATAATCTTCCAGCTTAGTGATTAACACATGTGGATGTGATGCCAGTTTCCGGCCAGTACTTCTAGGGCCATCTAAGCCTTTCAGAGATAGTCCGTACATTCTGATGAGACTCCATTTTTATGGTAAACAACTCATTAAAATCACCGGAATCTGTTCATTATTTGCTATTTGCAATGTATTTGTTGGAGAAAAATAAAGGTCTTACTTGTTCAGAATATTAAAAAGGAGGAGCTTTCTTTATCACAAAAGCAGGAGCTGATAAAGAGAAATTGATAAAGAGCGAGGTGAAACACGACTGTCATTGGTTGTAAAACAAAATTCATTGAAACGTGATTAGTCATTGACTAGCATTTGGGGCATGAGTTAAATAGTCCATAATAAATGATCACCTTGAAACTTTGTATACTTGTAAAGGACCAATGATAATACAATAATTTCATAAATAATATATAATATATAATAGTTTGCAGACTTATCGACTTTTTTGTCCATCGTTGTAAGAAATTAATATTATATCCTCTGGTAGCTCAGTTGGAAGGGTGGACTGTAGTGGTATATAATTTCAGTAATACATAGGTCGCTGGTTCAAATCTGGCCCGGAGATTTTTTTTAGAAGAGTATTACTTTTAGCTCATGCTATAATACTATCGAATTTAAAGATAGTAACATATTTAGACAAACAAACTAAAAAATTAAAAAATAAATAATAGTTTAAAAAACTAAAACAACACGCTTTATTAGAAAACCGAACTAAAAAATGAAAAATAATTTTAATTTCCAACACGCTTGGAATAAAATTAAAGTGGTCAACAAAAAAATCATCTCGAACACATCTAGAATAAAACTAGAGTTATCTACAAAAAATAATTTTACCATCAAAAGCGTGGGGTGCTCTATATAAATTAATATATTTTATAATTAACAGATATTGGTAAAAGTAAAGTCTCTAAGAAGAAAACGTAAAAACCATAAATGGTACCCCACTCTTTTGATTGTAAAATTATTTTTTTTTGCACATAACTCTGGTTTTATTCTAGAATATATGTTGGAGATGATTTTTTTGTTGGCCACTTTAATTTTATCCCAAGCGTGTTGGAAATAAAAATTATTTTTCATTTTTTAGTTCGGTTTTCTAATAAAGCGCGTTGTTTTAGTTTTCTAAGCTATTATTTATTGTTTTCAGTTGCAAGGGAGAAACAGTTGATATTTCAATGAGATTTTTATTTTTACAGGAACTCTTTCCAATAAAACATTTGTTTCCTCACAGCCGATGGACAATTCTGAAAAAAATGACGATTAAACAGAACGCAAGCAATTAAGAACAGGAGGTAATGTGCTAGTAATTATTCAGTTGGACGCTTGAGGGCGTGCATGAGAGAAGTAGTCTATCGCTGTTATTCCAATTCAATCCCGTATCAGGAAAACACATCACTCTGCCATTAATGTGAAAATACCTACCTCCTGAAAAATCATGTTTGGAAAACACGCAGTAGAAGATTGCTAGAGAACACACGGCATTATCAGAGAAACTTCTTAAAATAATAATAAATAATAATAATAATAATAATAATAATAATAATAATAATAATAATAATAATAATAATACTATAATAATAATAATAATAATAATAATAATAATAATATTCCAATCTCCTGGTTGTAGGTGTTCCTCCTTCATGTATTAATATATTCCCTGATTCCAGGAGGTTTTAGATCTTCCTCTGCCTCGTTTTCATTCAGGTTTCCCTTTTCAAAACACATTTTGGTAGTCGATCCTCTTTCTTTCGTAGGACATGTCGGTATCATCTTAATTGCTGAGTTTTAATATAATCTAAAATAGTGTCTTCAACCATCATTTCCTCCCTTATAACTGAGTTCCTAATTTTTTCTCTTCTTGAAATTCTTGGACCAACAAAATTGGCTGTTAGGAATCGGACGATGCCAAAGAAATTAATCAACCGATGATCTATCTATCTAATAATAATAATAATAATAATAATAATAATAATAATAATAATAATAATAATAATATAAATAATAATAATACTGTAATATCTTTATTTTACCTGGCAGGGTTAAGGACTTAAGACCTTGTCTACTACTCAACCAGGTTAAAAAAATACAAAAATTATTCTTACATATAATTGCAATAAAATAAATATTACATAGTATGTTTATAATATAATTATTATTTACAAAATAGTTAAATTTAATCTAGATTTAACGAAGGCAAAGTTATCCCACTATAAGCCATAGAAGACCTTGGGATAGTAGGAGGTTAAGTTTCCTACTTTTTCTATGCAATCTGCACTTGATGTCAGCGGGGTTATCAGCCCTGCGTGATGGCCGCCTTTACCCCTAGAACAAGCGTTAGAGGATGAGTCGATTCCAGACCATGGTACCACCAGAAGAATTAGTTCAGTTTAAAAATCCTGACACCACCGGGACTCGAACCCTCGATTTTCCGGTTAGATTTAACGAATGAAATATAAAATGTACAAGATAGAAAAATGAGAAAAAAAACTACTAATGACACGGAATAAATATAACTCTCGAGAAAAATTAATTATTTGACAACAGGTAACTGTATAAGCGTGACTTAAAAGTACCAAGTCTGCGGCGGCAACCCCTGGTACCCTGAGAAAGGAAATTCAGGAACGGGCAGAGGCTACTGTGAAAGAAATTGAATGAGAGGAAGTGCTATGAAGAGGTATTGTTAGCAGATTGTTATCTTGTGACCTAGTGTCAGCATTGTGGTGAGAAATGACTTCTCAAATCTGGACGTGTAGGAATTCAGAAGCTTGAAAATAAGCGAAAGAGAGTGAAATTTGCATCTTTCAGTAAGACGGCGCCAAGAGAGGTTATTGAAATGTTCGGAAATACGATCATAACGGCGGATATTGAAAATGAATCGAACGCAAGCGTTTTGAATACGCTGCAGTGTCTGCGACAAGTCATAGTTTAGATCATTATACATATACATAACGTCATAATAATCGAAGTGTGGGAACACAAGATTCTTTGAAACACAAAGTAAGCCCCACAGTGCGCAAAATGTGCACCAAATTAAAGAAATGTACAGTTAAACTTGAGCATTTTAGGAGCTTCTTTTTATATCAGTTGTTGAATATATACGTATTAAAACAATACAATTCGACGAAATATGGAATAGAATGATGTGCATTGCAAGAAATGGAAATGTTTGACGAATTATTTTCCAAATTCATCACCCTCGCAAAAAACTCACTATAAATACCATATACCTGTAACGTATAACACAAAAAGCTACTGTTCACTAGCTAATACCCGGTGTGCGTTATACAACGCCTTATTAAATACAAATATTAAATGTTAATTAAATTCTATGGTATACGTTGAGACAGACCAAACATGGCGGTTCGGATTTCAGGTAAACATCCACTTCAAATTGTCGGATTTCACTCATTTTTTGATAATATATACCTCGGTTTATTTTAATAAGATGTACTGAGTTTCGTTGCGAAACATCGAAAATTGTGAACGCTAGAGAGTTTTTTTTTAAATTTTCACTTCAGGTGAACTACACATAATGGTTTTAAAGGATCCAATTGTGAATCTAAAACATCCAGGGACCCATTCAAACAGACGCACAAAAAATTGCATCAAAATCGGTTCAGTCATATAGGCAGTTTTAGTTCCGGATTTCAGGTAAATCTTCACTTCTATTTACCGGATTTCGCTCATTTTTTAACAATACCTACCTCGGTTTATTTTAGTAGGATGTACTGAGTTCCGTTGTAAAACATAGAAAAATATTACCGCTAGAACGATTTTTAAATTTTCACTTCAGGTGAGCTACACCTAATGGTTTTAGAGGGTCCAATTGTGAATCTAAATCATTCAGGTACCCACTCAAACACGCATAAAAAAATTTCATAAAAATCGGTCCAGTCTTTTAGGAGTTCACTGACATACACACGTACAGAAGAATTATATATATATATTTATATATATATATGTGGTGTGTGTGTGTGTGTGTGTGTGTGTGTGTGTGTGGTATAATTAAATGTTTAACATTGAGCAATGCAAGCTTAATATGGAATGATAAGAAAAATAAATGCCTGGACGGGATTCGAACCCGGATCTCTGAGTCTGTACCTCAGCGTGATATCCATTACACTACAAGGCGAATCCAATTCAAACACTTATTTTTCTTATATATGTATTATATTCTCCATTATTACTAGATGTCGAGAGAACTCGGTCTTCACCGCCATCTAATAGCTGACTATAACAAGTAAGCAAATTAAAGAGAATATTTTTACCTTATAGCAGTGACGCTTTATATATGTTATAATTAAATGTTTAACATTGAGCAATGCAAGCTTAATATGGAATGATAAGAAAAATAAATGCCTGGACGGGATTCGAACCCGGATCTCTGAGCCTGTACCTCAGCGTGATATCCATTACACTACAAGGCGAATCCAATTCAAACACTTATTTTTCTTATATATGTATTATATTCTCCATTATTACTAGATGTCGAGAGAACACGGTCTTCACCGCCATCTAAGTAAGCAAATTAAAGAGAATATTTATACCTTATAGCAGTGACGCTTTATATATGTTATAATTAAATGTTTAACATTGAGCAATGCAAGCTTAATATGGAATGATAAGAAAAATAAATGCCTGGACGGGATTCGAACCCGGATCTCTGAGTCTGTACCTCAGCGTGATATCCATTACACTACAAGGCGAATCCAATTCAAACACTGAGCAATGCAAGCTTAATATGGAATGATAAGAAAAATAAATGCCTGGACGGGATTCGAACCCGGATCTCTGAGTCTGTACCTCAGCGTGATATCCATTACACTACCAGGCGAATCCAATTCAAACACTTATTTTTCTTATATACATAAGAAAAGTAAGTGTTTGAATTGGATTCTTATATACATAAGAAAAATAAGTGTTTGAATTGGATTCGCCTGGTAGTGTAATGGATATCACGCTGAGGTACAGACTCAGAGATCCGGGTTCGAATCCCGTCCAGGCATTTATTTTTCTTATCATTCCATATATATATATATATATATATATATATATACTAGCTAATACCCAGCGTGCGTTGCTACACCTAAATAAATGAAATTATATTAAAGGTTAATTATATTTTATGTTATTTGCTGAGACAAACCAAACATGGCGTTTGCTAGTCACTTTCTAATTCCGGATTTCAGGCAAACCTCCACTTCCAATAGTCATATTTCGCTCATTTTTGGATAGTATCGATTTATTTTGATCGGATGTACTGAGTTTCGTTGTGAAACATCGATAATTCTGACCGCTAGAGCGATTTTTAAATAATCATATCAGGTGAACTCCTACACCTTATGTTTTTAGTGGGTCCAATTGTGAATCTAAACCATCCAGGTGCCCTACCTATCCAAACACGCACAAAAAAAATCATCAAAATCGGTCCAGTCGTTTAGGAGGAGTTCATTGTCATACACACGTACAGAAGAATTATATATATATAGCGCTAAACGTACAGAGTTTAGAGAACAGAGTTCAAATCCCGACTCAAGCATTCATTTTTCTTTTCATATCATATTTTCCTTCACTGCCAAATGTCAAAAATATAGTTATAACATCTAAATACACAAGCGTTACTGCCATAAAGTAAATATTTTCTTTAAAAAAATTGCTTACCTGTTATGGTGGCCACTAGATGTCAGTTGGAACGAGCTGCCGCTACCTCTAGTGTGAATTGAGAATACTACATATATAGGAAAAATGTATGTTTGTGTTGGGATACTTGGGTAGCTTAGCTCAGTTGGTTAGAGCGCTGAACGACAGAGTTTAGAATCTCGGGTTCAAATGTCGACTCAAGCATTCATTTTTCTTTTCATATATATATATATATATATATATATATATATATGAAGATAGAGTTGGGATATAGGACATAGCAAACAGGTAAAGTGTCCTTTAAAGATGATTTGAAATATGGATAGAGCGTCTTTATAATCAGTAATGTAAAGCTAATCAGTACCATTTAAAATTTCATTTTCTCTTCTGGTGGATGGAAACAACTAAAATACTTCAAAGTTACAAAAAGAAAAAAGTTTATCACCTCCTGCCTGGAGAAGTACATTACAATCTCCACTGTAAATGGAATTTAAATGAAGCGTTTTAATGAGAAATGCCATTGATTTTCCTTCCAATGTCACTCATCCTGTCTGCTATCCTCTTAACATTTATAATTGAACTCTATTTTCCAATTAACTTGTTTACGATATCAAAAATTCTACCGGGCGTTGCACTGAATTACTATATCTTTATAAAATTCTTCTGCACGTGTGTTTGTCACTAAACTCCTCCTAAACGAGTGTACCGATTTTGATGAAATTTTGTGTGTGTGTCTCATTGGTTCTCTCAATGGTTTAGATTCACAATTGGACCCTCTAAAACCATTAGTTGTAGCAGTTCACCTAAAGTGAAAATTTAAAAATCGCTCTAGCTTTTTCGATATTTCACAACGAAATTCAGTATATCCTATTAAAATAAACCGAGGTAGGTATTATACAAAACTGAGCGAAATACGAAAATTAGAAGTGGAGGTTTACCTGAAATCCGATATTAAAAACTGAGTAGCAACCGTCATATTTGGTTCATCTCAGCGTATACCATACAATTTAATTAGCCTTTAATATTTCATTTATTTAGGCGCAGCAACGCACGCCTGGCATTACGTAGTATACACTAGGGTTATAACTTTTTGGACTCTTGTGAAAAAAATATTTCCTGTACAATGGCTGGGTGAACATTTACTTCAAACAATTGAAAAATGGCCTTCATTTCGCTCAGCTTCAAGAAAAGATCACCCCCAAATATATTTATATATCAAAATTTAATACTGATTTCTTGACGCTCAGTGAAATGAGGGCCTTTTTCAATGGTTTTAAGTAAAGGTTCACCCACAGGAAATATTTTATTTCAACAAACAGTCCAAAAAGTTATAGCCTAACCCTCTAAGGGTTATAGGCTAACTTTTTGGACTTTTGTGAAATAAAATATTTCCTGTGCAATAAATGGATGTAAAATATATCCTGTGCAACGAATGGTTGAACTTTTACTTAAAACCATTCAAAAAGGCCTTCATTTCACTGAGCCTCAAGAAAAGGTCATCCCCAAATCAATATAAAGTATTGATATATAAATATATTTGGGGGTGCCTTTTCTTGTAGCTCAGTGAAAAGAAGGCCTTTTTCAATGGTTTTAAGTAAAAGTTCATTCATCCATTGAAAAGGAAGTATTTTATTTCACAAAAGTCCAAAAGTTATAACCCTAATGTAGCCTACACACACACACACACACACACACCACACACACACACACCACATATAAACAGGATGTTTCAGTAAAGCACGTCAAAATAAAACAAGACAGAGAGGATGCTCTACTGAACAATTTGAGATACAGCGAACCTAAGGTTTGCGGTGTGATGTGGGAGTAAACTTACTTACTTACTTACTCACTGGCACTATCGACCCCGTAGGTTCATGGCCGCACGGACATAAGCTCTCCATACATCCCTATCCTGAGCTAATGCTTTCCAATCATTCCCTGTATAATCTACTTCCCTCAAATCATAGTTAATGTTGTTCTCCCACCTCATTCTTGGTCTACCAACTGGGCGTTTTCCTTCTGGCTTTCCTACAAGAAGTTTCCATGCACGTCTTTCATTCCCCATACGCGCAACATGTCCTGCCCATCGCAGTCTACGGGACTTAACTGTTCTTATTATATCTGGCTTCCTATAAACACCATGTAGTTCATTGTTAAGTAGTCTTCTCCATTCACCTGTCTGTTCATCTCTCTTTGGTCCAAAAATTTTCCTAAGAACTTTATTCTCAAATACTCGTAATCTCCTTTCCTCCCTTAAAGTAAGAGTCCATGTTTCGCACCCATATAATATAACTGGTAGAATAATAGTTTTATATAATTTCAGCTTAACGTTTTTTGAAAGGAGTTGGGACATCAAAAGTCTCTGCAATGCATAATAGCATGCATTTCCAGAATTGAGCCTATGTTTAATTTCTTTATGCATCTCATTCCTATTTGTGATTATTGTTCCTAGGTATTTGAATTCAGCCAATTCCTCAAAATTTCCCTCATTTGTCATTAGCTGTCCATAAACTTGTCTACCCCATTACTGTGTCAGTCATGAGTCACTTCCCCAGTTACAAATCTTCAATTCATAGTGTGCTGTTGCCACTGCATTGGCATATATGCTTCACGAAAACATGCACGTCTTGCACTCATATGGCAAACAATGTATTTTAAATACCTGTACTTTATTCCAAAAAAAAAAATTAATTTGTCAATAGAGGAAATGTCGAACTTTACATACTCTACGTATAACATTATATACAGCGTGTACCTTAAGTCACTATCCATTTCAACGAAGGAAGGTAATTATTAAAAAATCAATGTTATTGCGAAGTTTTACACATATTCTACTACCTTTCTATATGCTGAAAACATATATTCCATATTTCAGCTGTGAAACGAAATTTAAACCGTAAAAAAACCTGCTGCTTCTGAGATAAGATTCCGTAAATAAAACAGACGTAATAAGGAAGTTTTCGTAGAGTTAAACGTAGAATTTTGCACACTGGGTTGCGAGGGGAATTTAACTCCGGACTGAGGCGTCGAGTTTATGCTTTTGGACTATCACTGGCAATTTGCAACTGCTGCACTGTTTCGTATAGTCGTCCAACACGCGCCTCATCATACACACTGCCGGTACGCTTAAATTTTGTTTACATGCAATTGAATGTGTGCCATTGTTGGGGCTGGTTTACGAAATTTATGAGTAAATTCAGCTCTGGCGTCTTCATATGACAACCCGTGTACCCGTGCATAAGAAATGGCAACCCGTTCTACCGTGCCAAACATGTTGCTCTAAAGCGACAGAGTATGCAAATAAAATAAATAATAGTTTTAAAAAACTAAAACACCACGCTTTATTAGAAAACCGAACTCAAAAATGAAAAATAATTTTAATTTACAACACGCTTGGGATAAATTTAAAGTGGTAAACAAAAAAATCATCTCTAACACATATAGAATAAATCTAGAATTATCAACAAAAAGAAAATAATTTTACCATCAAAAGCGTGGGGTGCTCTATATCAATTAATATATTTGATAATAAACATATATTGGTAAAAGTAAAGTCTCTGAGAAGAACATGTAAAAATTATAAAAAGCACCCCACGTTTTTGATGGTAAAATTATTTTCTTTTTGTTGATAATTCTAGATTTATTCTATATGTGTTGGAGATGATTTTTTTGTTGACCACTTTAAATTTATCCCAAGCGTGTTGTAAATTAAAATTATTTTTCATTTTTGAGTTCGGTTTTCTAATAAAGCGTGCTGTTTTAGTTTTTTAAAACTATTATTTATTTTTTATTTTTTAGTTTTAATATTTTACAGAATAAGATTCCGATTGAGGGTCTTTCCACTTTTCAGCGGTTGCCCTTTTACCAGCCGGCTGCTGGCCCTTCACTTCCACATGTGTCAATCACAGAGGTAGATGATCAACAGCCAGTGTAGGGGTGACATGTGGTTAGCATGTCGAGTCCCCCAGCCGTTATAGCTGGTTCCTCAACCTGCAGAATAAGATAAGAATGTAAATATCTTTAAATTCCATACTATTGTAGTATGAGCTAAAATTATTATTACTCTTCTAAAAAAAATCCTCCGCAGCCGGATTCGAACCAGCGACCTATGGATTACTGAAATTGTATACCTCTAGTTCATCGCTCTACCAACTCAGCTCTTACAGCGATTGACTAAAAAGTCGACAAGTCCGTAACCTATTATACCAGTTTTAATTTTTTTTTTATTTTCTGATGATTCTGGCCAGGAATTTAGAAACAAAATATGAAATTATTGTATTGTCACGGGTCCTTTACAAGTATACAAAGTTTCAAGTCGATCCAATGTCTCTAAGTGGGTGAAAATCGTGTTCAAAGATTCCGTTACATAAATACAAAGACACTTTTTTTGATTTTCTGATGATTCTGGCCAGGATTTTAGAAACTGAATATGAAATTATTGTATTGTCACGGGTCCTTTACAAGTATACAAAGTTTCAAGTCTATCCTATGTTTGTAAGTGGGTGAAAATCGTGTTCAAAGATTCCGTTACATAAATACAAAGACACTTTTTTTGATTTTCTGATGATTCTGGCCAGGATTTTAGAAAAGAAATATGAAATTATTGTATTGTGACGGGTCTTTACAAGTATACAAAGTTTCAAGTCGATCCAATGATTTTAAGTGGGTGAAAATCGCGTTGAAAGATTCCGTTACATAGATAGATAGATACAGGTCAAGCTAATATAAAGCGTGTAATAAAAAATAGTAGTGTTTTCATGGATATAGATAGTGACTTTAAAGACAAAGTGTATATTAAAAATCCATGCCAACATGGTCTTAAACAAAACTTCATGTTTGGAGGCAGAGTTAGTCATTGGGTTTATATTCATACCGGCATAAATAAACGTTAGGTAAAAAAGTTCTTTACGCTGGAGTTGGGTAAATGAAGCCATGACCATAGCTTCATAGTAATTAAATCACATATAAAAAGTTTTTGCGAGAAAACGAAAAGCTCGGAAGCTAGAACATGAAGATATTCTTAATCGTCTGATTGTGCTGATGGATTACGGACGAGAGGAGAAGGAAGATAAAAGTTAGGCACAGAAAGATGTGTAAACGTTGAACATCTGTATATAAAATAAAATAATATAATAATTATTATTATTAATTATAATTAATAATAATTAATAATAATAATTTATTATTATTATCATTATTATTATTATTTATTTTTTGACAACCGAGTTGGCTTTTTTGCGAAAGACATCAAAAAATCAAGAAAAGAAAATATTTGGAACTAGAACATTAGAGAAATTATGAATGTTAAAGTCCACCGCTGTGATCTGGAGGTAGAGTGCAGCCTTGTCACGCAGCGGGCCCGGGTTCGATTCCCGGTCGGGGCAGTTTTTCTGTGCGAGGTTTTTAACGGAGTTTTTCCTCACCTGTAAGACAAATGTCAGGAAAACTTTAAGGCCCAAACGGTCCCCAAAATCACATGGCCATCATCATCCTCGCCCTTATCATTATCATCATCATCCTTCACCGGTGTGAAAAACAACGGGAAGCTACCACAACTACAATTCCCTGGTAAAGCTGCAAGCATAGCATGGAAATGCTATGATTGCAGTGAAGGACCTGCCTTCGGACAGAATTACTATGGATGCATGAATGTTAAAAATAATATTATAGAATAGAAAAACAAAAATTAAAATGGCATGGACATCTGAAGATGATGAAGAATAATAAAATCCCAAGAATGATAACACTGGTCAACATGATTTTTGTCTCATGAGTACCAATAGTTGTACTTAATTCAGTTTTTTATCATACTTTCAAATATGTAATCGGAATTTCTCCGTCATCTACAGTATTTTATTTCAATTTCAATTAATGGACTTAAATATATATTTTTTTAATAAACCTAGATTTCTTCCCGGAAAATTTTGGCGCAGTGAGCAATGAGAACACTTTCATCGGGAGATTTCAGCGATGGAAAAGACATATCAAGGCAAATGGAATCCTAATATGCTGGCCGATTATTGTTGGACCATCGAGAGGGATGCTCCACAGGCGAAATATAGCAAAACATCGTCATTTCTTACTTCCTAGGTGAGTCCGAATGTTCGAATATTGTGTAGTTACGAATGTAGAAAATATTAAAGTGTTTGCGTCTCTCGGAAACCTTGCGTGATGGAGAAAACCTGATATAATATTTGAATTCAGGAGAAAAAATACTATCAGAATCACATATTTCTCTTTCTGAGACAAAAAAAATGTATCTTTTTTGTTACTGAGTGTAATGGATTGAAATGCTGAAAGCAGGGAACAGTGGATGGATGAAGTGAGAAGAAACGTGATCAACAGAGACCTCAAAGAAGAAGATGCTGAGGATAGAAATCTGTGACGGAGCAAAATACATTTGTGCTGAAGGATAACTATTGTAATGTAAAGAAAATCCTCAATAAAAAATATTATTATTATTTTATGAGTCCAAATATCCTGCTGACATTTACGATTAGATTCATTCATTGTGCAAGACGGTTTGAAGAACTAATTTTGCTCTGTCTTCGCCAGAGAAATTGTGTTTCCCATTTCGACATCCTACAATGATTGTGAAATTAACATCAAACTTTATTTTCTATGTTCAGAAACAGTTTTCTAGGACTAGGTATATTTCCAGCATTTAAATTGTGCACGCTCTGTGCTCTGTGATGTGAAACATTGGTATATAATATTCTCTCGGGGTACATCACTGTGAAGACATCCTGGAGTAAACATGCCGTAGTTTTAATGTTCATAAACGTTTAATGTGGCTTTCAAGTGTATTTCTCTCTATTCCCAGGAGATGTCATTACAAAATGGATATGTCACCGCTCTCAGCAAAATGTTTGACCTTTTCACCTTTGGAGACTAATCTCGTGAGAATTTGTCACACGTCGCCGCTTTCGAAGATTATTAAGTCACCAGAGTAATGGTCACTTAGGCCTACAGTTCTGAATTACTGTTGAAATTATATAAGAGTCGTCCTGCGCTGTGGTGTCGGGGCAAAGGGCCCGCCATTTACAGGAAACGATCCCACGATCGATAGTCCACATTAAACCTTACTTAATTTTGAAATTTGTATACAGCTGTATATTGAAGATCTTTTTTGGGGTTAATTTTCTAAAAAAAATGGATTTGATCCCCGGTAGGGACAAGTTTCCTTTTTGATTTTTTTTTCGGGGGGGATTTTCCTCACCTGTAAAATAAATTTCAGTAAACGTTAAGGCCCAAACGGTGTCCGAACATCATCTAGCCATCACATAATCACCATGTTTAGATCAGTGTGTGTGTGTGTGTGTGTGAATGGTGTGTTTCGTCTTAATGTTGTGTTGTCTCGGAGAAGGCCGCAACATTGAGCTGATCACCCAGTCGAGGAAGTCTAAATAATAATAATAATAATAATAATAATAATAATAATAATAATAATAACAATAATAATAATAATATGTCTAGTAGTAATAATAATAGTAATAATACTATTTATACACAGATTTTTAAATTTACATATCTTTCTGTGCCTAAAGTTTCATTTTCTTCCTCTACTCGTCTCTATCCGGGGCACGCCGTAGCGTAGTGGTTAAGGCACTGAGCTACAAGCCAGAGGGTCAAGGGTTCAAGTCCCGTTGGGGTCAGGATTTTTAAACTGACCCAAACCCTCTGGCGGCACTATGGCCCTGGGGTCGACTCAGCCTCTAACGTAAATGAGTACCAGACGCTTGTTCTGGGGGTAAAGGCGGCCGTCACGCAGGGTTGACAACCCGGCTGATTGTCTAGAAAAAGTGGGAGCCCTAACCTCCTACTACCCCAAGGGTCTCCGGGTCTGTTGTGGGATCACTTTACTTTACTTTACTCGTCTCTATCCATCCACTCCATACCCTCCAGTCCTCTTGTTCTCATTCCAGTTATTTCTTGCATCCACGAGTTTCGAGGTATTCCTCTCCTTCTTCTTCCAGGTGGACACCATTCCAATGTTCTTTCTGGCTAACCTTTCATTTAGCATTCGTTGTACACGCCCATACCAATTAGATTGCTTATATCTTATATAGTCTACTATTTAAAATCTATTTTTCCCCTGTATGACAGTATTTATTTTTTTTCTAATTTTAAACATCTTACTGCTCTCCTTATGAAATCCATTTCCATTGACATAAGTTTTTGTTGAACTTTTAAACTTCAGCTCCATATGTCACAGTACCTTTCACTATTCAATTATATATTTGTATTAATTAAATAAAATTAAAACTTAGTTTTATTTGATTTTCATATTTATTATATAATTCAGTGACAGCTGTTTCGGTACACTGTACCTTCTTCAGACATGTTAACAAATTATGAATTGTGTTCCAACTAGTGATGGGTAATTCGAGAGTGAGTCGTTTAAAAAGAACGCTTCACTACTGTGAAGTGTCAAAAAGTTACTCACTTTTAGTGAACTGCCAGTTCAGAGTTCACTACTGCTACTTAAAATTAAAATTTACTTTTTATTTCAAGCTCTAGATGTCTCACTCCAAATCAACTTTCGCTCATTCGTTGATTACTCTACATTCTCCGCCCATCGACCTTGCATGTCCCCGCCTCTTTCCTACGTCATCCATATCGTTCGTACCGCAGTGAGTGTCTGAGAAGAACGAACTACCTTGGAAGAACGAAGTGGTATAAAAGAACGAACTATCTTAGAAGAGGGAAGTTACATAGAAGAACGAACTACCTTGGAAGAACGAAGTGGTATAAAAGAACGAACTATCTTAGAAGAGTGAAGTGTTTTAGATGAAGGAAGTGGTATCAAAGAACGAACTACCTTGGAAGAGTGAAGTGTATTAGAGGAACGAACTATCTTGACAGAGTGAACTGGCTTTAAACATTCAGTTGTACTTCAAACTCAACATTCGACACGCTCATTCATTCAGTACATGTACATTACGGCACCTTCCCACCTCTTGCTTACGTCATCACTCATACGCAGCATTACTCAGGGATTACTCCTTTTGATCTACGGCATTACTAACGCTACAAATCTAATGTAGTCTAATATTACAATCACTTTACATTTTATTTACTGGAATTCCGAATGTATTTAATAAAAATCCATTTTATCCAAGTTTTAAAACAACATAATTTATTAGGTTTACAAAAAGCTGTTGCAAAATTTAGTAAAAATCTTACCTTGCTAAACATTTAGAGCGAATATGCCGTGCACGTTTAAAAGCATCCCGCCCCCTGAATTAAACTGTATTTAGAACAAAAGTTACACTTTGCTTTACCATCGCCTAAATCGGCGAAGAAACCCCAAATTTCACTACTTTTTCTTGATCGCGAATTAGAAGCCATTCTGTAAAAGTGAACACACAAGACTAAATTCTGTTGGCCTACCCAGTATTCACCCTCTTTATATTTTTAGTTTAGGGGTTGTAAAGATTAAGATCAAGTAATTGCCAGTTGTACGATTTTGCATATTTCTTTCTTTTTGAAGAACTATTATGCAAATAATATGAGTAAATAATAATATATAAATTAAATAAAATATATCTTCCTTAAAAGTTTTAAAATACTCCACACTTTTTTTTCAAATTATAGAGTTACGATTTTGTTTTTTTATTAACATTTACAACTTGAAATAAAATATCTAAACAATGAAAATCTGTATATAAATACAATTATGCAAATAATACAGTTATAACAGAAATAAAAAGGAGGTATAAATAATTATAAAATAAACAAAAGTACGGTAGCACTCATATTACAATTTTTCATACTCAAATAAATTAAAATAGAATTTACAGAACTATTTACGTTTATTTTTAAAATTCACAGCTACCATGTGGTTGGTTAACGTCAAGTCACCCCATGCTCGTGCCTTCGTGCTTCCCCCTCCAGCCCATATTGTTTTTTTTTTTTGCGAGTGAACGAACTATTTCTCGAAATGAACTAGTTGGGCACAACGCTAATGTCCAGCCTTAGAAAACGCTCTTTATTAACCATTAGAAGTTTTTTTTTTACTGCAGACAGGTGCCAAGGCGGCTTTTACTTACAAATAGTGATTGAAACCAAATGGACAAATAAATAACAAAACGAACCTTAAGTTCATTGTTAAAAGCTGTTGTATTTCACGTGCTGATATGTACTTCGATAAATGCCTCCATCGCCACGATCGGTATATTATTGTTCTTGTTATTTCTTCATGAAAATTGATCCGTCTACGGAAATAAGTCTTATTTTTAGAAGGCAAATTGTTAATGCTACGGCTGAATATCAATCTAAATTGCAAGACCTTTTAAAAGGCGCAAAACAGGAAAAAATTACTAAGTTTTTTAAGCCCTTCCCTAAAACTGGCAATTGTTCAAAATCTCTCAATAAATTAATTTTATTTTTTATAATTTTATTGTAATTTGGAACCTTGGAACATATCACCATACAAATTATCATTCCATATTTGCGGAACATATCCCCCGCGAATAAGGAGCTTTTATTGTGCTCACTCTCTTTATATTTTTAGTTTAGGGATTGTAAAGATTTAACATCAAGTAATTGTCAATAGTACGATTTTGTATCTTTGTATTTAAAGAAATATTATGCATATAATATAGTTATAACAAAAATAAAAACAAGGAAGTATAAATAATTATAAAATAAACAAAAATATGGTAGCAGTCTTGTTAGAATTGTTCATACTCAAATAAATTTGAACAGAATTTACATTAATTTGGTTGGTATTATTTATGTTTATCTTTAAATAAAATTTACAGCTACCATAGGTTAACGTCAAGTCACACAGATTCGTCTCTTCCTGGAGAATCCGTGCAGGTTTTGAATGGACATAGCTATGCCATCTGTTGGTGATACGGTAAAGTTTTTTCAATATGCAGAAATGTTTTTTTTTTTTTTTTTTTTTGCTTGGCGAATGAATGAAGAAGGGCTTCGCTAAATTTTGTGAAGGAACTAGTTCGATTGAATGGTTCACAAAAGTGAGTGCGAGTGAACGAACTACTTTTCCAAATGAACTGGTTGGGCACAACGCTAGTTCCAACTGATCTAAGCAACAATACAACAATATTTATTTAAATTTTTAAATTTAACAAAGGGGATTCATTCAAATCAAGTTGAGAATTTAACAGTTTTTTACTACTTTTAAACTTATTAATTTCTACAATTTAAAAGTAGTAAAAAACTGTTAAATTCTCAACTTGATTTGAATGAATCCCCTTTGTTAAATTTAAAAATTTAAATAAATATTGTTGTATTGTTGCTTAGATCAGTTGGAACAAAATTCATAATTTGTTAACATGTCTGAAGAAGGTACAGTGTACCGAAACAGCTGTCACTGAATTATATAATAAATATGAAAATCAAATAAAACTACATTTTAATTTTATTTAATTAATAAATATGGATTTTCATCAAGTAAACACCAACTCAATTGATTATATATTTGTAACTTATTTTTATGGTTATATTTCTGGTAATAATAATAATAATAATAATAATATATAATAATAATAATAATAATAATAATAATAATAATAATAAAAATAATATAAAATGCTTTATTAAGCTGCCAGAGTTAACGCCATATGGCCTTCTCTTCCACTCAACCAGCGAATAATAAATTCATACAAAAATTAAATACTGTATTTAATACAATTTTAAAATAATTATTAAAATATAGACTAAACAAAGCACAATGCGGATGTGGTCCAACATTAGTTAACACTAACAAAACATGGAAAAGAAATAAGATAAAATCACTGAAGATGAATATTTATAGACATATACAAAATGCTGAATATAGTTGAAATGCAGTTAGTAATTTCTTTGTTGGGAATTTAAGATACACTGGTCGACAAGATTTTCTTCACAAGAAATCTGACTAGTGAATCTAGTGCATTTTTTCATGCTGAAATCAGAAATGTAGTCAGAATTTTTCCGTCAGGCACAGTTTTTTGTAACAGCTACTTTTTAAAATCTTATTTTAGCATTTTCTTCGACCTTTCACAACAAGCTTTACTCTATATTTAGCGATTTTATTGAAGTTGTATTCAAGGACATTATATATAATGCCATGCTCAAGCTTCAAAATACAAGTCTACTCAGGTTTATTCATGTTTTGACATGCTCAGACCTGTTAATCTGGCATTGTGATGTGTCAGTCTCACTACGTTAAAAAATAATGGCCTAAACGTGAATCCCTTATCCCTGGCCAGAAAAATGTGTCATATGTCCCTTTAGTGAATCCTGAAAAAAATATATTTACCTCCATTGCATATTAAATTAGGAGTAATGAAAAATATCGTCAAAGTTATGGATAAACTTTCTGACGGATTCTTGTACTTGAAATCGAAAATTTTCCCAAAATCAGTGAGGCTAAACTGAAGGAAGGAATTTTTATAGAACCAACAATATGATCATTAATGGCTGATGAACATTCTGAGGACTGTTAAGTCCGCTTGAAAATACAGCCCGGCAGTCTTTCAAAAATATATGTTGCAACTTCCTTGAAAACGATAAAGCAGAAAACTATAGTTGCCTAGAGGCTGATCTTCTGGACTCTAATAAAGCAACATGTACCGGTATTAAAAAATTCACTTCTTGGACTCTCACTTAGACTTCTTCCCGGAAATTCTTGGAGCTGTCAGCGATGAGCACGGTGAGCGTTATCATCAGCCAATTTCTACATGGGAAAATAAGGTACCAAGGCAATTGGAGTTCTAATATGCCGGTTGACTACTGTTGGACCAAGAAGAGAGATGTTTGAGATGCAAAATATGCCAGGAACATCACTAATATCTACCATTTTCTAGGTAAGTCAGAATGAGTAGTATCATAAAAAATTCAAATAAATATCATACAAACTTCCTGCCTGATCGGGAAAAACTGAAATGATATTTGAATTCAGCATGAAAAATACTTATAGAATATATTATTTTTATTCTTGTGAAAAAAAGTTCATTTTTGTAGACCATTGATATCAGTTAATTTCGATTTAAAAATTATAGTGATTGACAGTCTTTTTTTTTTATTTACATATATGTTACAACCCGTGTTTCACCAATGGTATATCACGGGATATTTACAGTTTTACAATTGTTCAATTATTGTTCTAGTTGTTCTTGTAGTTCACGGAAGATCCTCGTAAGAAATTCTGCAACGTTGACTGTGTTAAAGTGGAACTTCAGAATATTTGGCGGAGTAGCAATTTGTAGTATAGCTGGTCGATCTCTGGAGAACATGTTGCATTCAGTCATCAGATGGTGGGCCGTCTGCAGTGATTTTTCTGGGCAGTTGCAATAAGGTGAAGCAGTTTTGTTCATTTTGTGTAGGTAGGATTTAAATAGTCCATGGTTGGTGAGAAATTGTGTGGTTATATAGTTAGGCCATAGGGATAGGGACAGCCTATAGGGTAAGTTGGGGATGAACATTTTGGTATGGAAGGCATCATTTGATTTGGTGTAAATTAAATTCCAGATTGTTTCATAGTATTCTTTTAATAACTGCTTGCCTCGTGTTATAGGGATGGAATTGACAGTCTTTCCATACATGACTAGGAAGCGAGTTTCATGCTCCATTCCAATGAAGGGAGACAATGACTGAAAAACCAATGTTATTGTGAAGTTTTGAACATATTCTACCGCCCTTCTACATGACCGCTATCTAGGTGAAGACACGTAGGTACTCCATCTTTTAACTGTGAAACGAACATTGAAACCGTACAAAAGCCTGCTGATTAAGTGATAGGATTCCGTAAATCAAGCAGACGTGATAAGGATGTTTTCGTAGAGTGATACATAGAATTTTTCACACTGTGTTGCGAGGGGCATTCAACTCCATATTGAGACGTCGAGTTGGTGCGTTCCGACTATCACTGGCAATTTGAACCTGCTGCACTGTTTCTGGTGATTCGTGTCTCATAACGTTCATAACACACACTGCCGTTAAGCTTAAATATGTATATAAGCAGACGAATGTGTGCCTTTGTTGGGACTGGTTTACGAAATGTATGGGCAATTCAGGTCTGGCGTCTTCATATGACAATCCTAGTACCTTTGCACAATCAACAGCAACTCGTTCACCCGTGCTAAACATGTTGCACTACGCTAACAGAGTATGCCAAAAAAAGGAGTGGGTAGTGTTTTCATGGATTTTAGAGAACCCTGAAATTAATACATAACATGTGTATTTAATGTCATAACATATGATTAGCAACTATTTAATTATTCTGTAATTTATTTTTCATGGTTATATGTATGTTAGTCCACCGCTGTGGTCTAGAGGTAGCGTGCTGTCTTGTCACGCAGCGGGCCCGGATTCGATCGCCGGTCGGGGCAGTTTTTCTGGGTGAGGTTTTTATCGGGGTTTTTCCTCACCTGTAAGACAAATGGCAGGAATACTTTAAGGCTCAAACGGTCCCCGAAATCATATGGCCATCATCATCATCATCCTCATCCTTATTATCATCATCATCATCATCCTTCATCGGTGTGGAAAGCAACGGGAAGCTACCACACTTACAATTCCCTAGTAAAGCTGCAACCATAGCATGAAGTGATGGGCCTGCCTTCGGGCAGAATTACTATGGATGGATGTATATGTTCCAAGACACTATTTAACATGACTACATATGAAACACAAGTTTTGTCTTAAGATGTCCGGAATCAAAAGAGTCCAGTTAGTATAGTTAATTTTGTTGCTTGAAATCGGACGACAGAAGGAAATTCAATTCCAGAGTGGAATGCATTCAGAGGTAACATTTCTTTTGTATCTTTATTATTTAACAGAAGCAATAGAGCTGAAAGCTACAGGCTGAATTATTAAACCTTAGAAGCGCAAGGATTGTGGATGTGCTGAATCAGAATTCTCTTGCACAAATGCTGACAACCGCTAAATTCACAAGTACATTCTTTATTAATATTACTCCCTCGCCACTATTTACTTTTCTATTAATATACAGCGTGTAAACGAATTATACCACAGAATTTTAACTGACTACAAAGTAGTTTTATATAATCAGTTTGAGATAGAGAATCTGTGATTCTGCAAAGTAAAACGGTCTATTAGTAAGGAGTGTAATTAACCAGCCTGATCAATATGCAGGTAGAAGAGCAGTATAATTTGTATCTTATTCTTCTTCTTCTTCTTCTTGTAAGCCCATGTTTCCCTTAACAGAGATTTAGGCTATCTTCCCCTACAGGGAAGAATTTGAACCACACTAATTTAGTTACACTTGTTGTGGTATAGATGTCATTTGAGTGGTCCGTGGTCAGCGTTCCGCCTCATACTGACATCTAGGAAACCAAGGTAGTAAGTACTAAGACGGGAAAATTCGGTAAATTTTTCTTAAATGCCTTTTTATTCAGGCTTAAGGATCTTTTTCGAGCCTGAAAATCTTCAGACTCGGGACCCACGGCTTAAAGTCTCTCCCGGAGGACTTGCTCCTTAGATTTTTCCATCCTAAAAAATCCATGGACCCGGCCGGGTTTGAACCCGCGACCCTCGAGACTTGAGGCAAGGAGCACTAATTTATACTAGATTAATTACAAATTTTATTAAATATCCTGGGAAAATTTAATGTTTATATAATTGGTTAATGGCATTTTACAAATGAGTGTCTTTAATATATGTAAACTATCATCATATATGTCCACCGCTGTGGTCTCGAGGTAGCGTGCTGCCTTGTCACACAGCGGGCCCGGGTTCGATCCCCTGTCGGGGCAGTTTTTCTAGATGAGCTTTTTATCGGGGTTTTTCCTCACCTGTAAGACAAATGTCAGGAAAACTTTAAGACCCAAACGGTCCCCGAAATCATATGGCCATCATCATCATCCTTATCATTATCATCACCATCATCCTACACCGGTGTGGAAAACAACGGGAAGCTACCACACCTACACAATTCCCTAGTAAAGCTGCAATCATAGCATGAAAATGCTATGATTGCAGTGAAGGACGTGCCCTCGGACAGAATTACTATGGATCATCATATATTACATGAACTTTTGTCTTCACAACTTCTCTCAAAAACGTTAAACTGAAAATAAATAAAACTTTTGATTCTGTTCCTGTATCTTTTTCCCCTTAATGTCCAAATCTCGGGAAAATTGAATTTCTCAGAAGGACAGCAGGATACACTCTTTTAGATCGAAAAAAAAATAAATTTTAGAACAATTAGAAGTAGAATCAGTACAAGAAAAATTCAACATATATAAATTAAACTGGCCAGACCATGAAAAAACAATGGATAATTCAAGAATCCCGAAAATGGTGATGCACTATAAACCCAAAGGAAATTGTCGACCAGGAAGACCTCTTAAAAGACTGCTAGATGGGGCCGAAACAGATCTACAAAGGTCTAATTCGTGAGTCGTGATTTTATCGATAATTTGGAAATCACTCGTGGCATTACTTATGATTATTTAACGAATAAAATTAGGCTGTTTACTCACAAATCATTATTTAAATATAGGCTAGTTATTTTACAATATTTATATATTTAATGTAAACGGTGATGTTTGAAAACAAATGAGAAATGTTATGTTTCATTTGTTCATCACTTCAACCAGATCATATTTATTGCCAAATAGAATCGCAATATTGTAAGAATGCACCCAGTGGAGAAAAAATTAAACACATCATTACAGGCTATTAATTAATTTCTGATGTCCTATGATGTAAATATGTCAATTATATTTTTCTGTAACGTTAATTCCTGGGAAATAATACGTTTAAGAAAGTACAAACAGTGGTTTCTTTTTTATGGTATAATCAATTGCTACGAATGTTTTACTATTATATCTCGCAAGCAGAATTTGGTTACATTCGTGCACTATATATACAATCTGGGAGCCACTTGATGAAATGAAAGCGATAAAATGAAGGTGATAAAATTGAGATGAAAAACGACTGTAATTGGTTGTAAATCAAAATTCATTGAAATGTGATTGTCATTAACTGCCATTTGGGACATGAGTTAAACAGTCATATTAATCATTTCATGTTTCATAAAAATAAATTTCATTCCATTAACTCAGTTTTAACCTCTCACCTTATATGTACTATTACGTGCCACACGCCACCCGGGCCTTACATTGATACGACCTGTCGGGAGAGGGATTTTAATTATGGATCACACACATACTTTTTGATCACACGAGGACACGGAAGGCCTCCACGAATAAGTGATCAGCTCAATGTCAGGACCTCTTCCGAGACAACCCAATATTAAGACGAAACTGATACATTCACACTAAACATGGGGAATATGATAATGATGACTACGATGGCCAGATAATGTTCGGGGACAGTTTGGTCCTTAAAGTTTCCAAACATTTCTGGAACAGGTGACGAAAAAACAGAAAAAAAGCACTCAAGAAACTTGTCCCGAACGTAGATCGAACCCGCGATAATAAAAACATATATAGAAATGATAAAACAACTCTCTATTGATCTCCGAATGAGTGATCAGCCCAATGTCAAGGCCTCCTTCGAGACAAAACTACATTAAGACGAAATATAAAATAAAATAAGTTAAAATATACCTTCTTAGGTAAAATCCGTCGTCCTCAACTTATAAAATATTTAATATTTATGCCTGTAAGCCTTTCAGGACATCCGTCCCATCTTCAGCAGTTCATTCTTCGCTACAGCATCCAGTATGACGCCCGATGCTGCCGGTCCCAATGTGGCTCTGTCGTGACGAAACACACTCATTCATACTAAACGTGGCGAATATGATAATGCTATGATGGCCAGATGATGTTCGGGTACCGTTCTGGCCTGATATTTGTCTAACAGGTGACGAGAAAACTCGAAAAAGAACATCTCCCAGGAAACTTGTCCCGACCGTGGATCGAACGCGCGATATTAAAAAATGTATAAATAAAAATAAATAATAAAATACACTGCATGTCAGATGGCTCTTTTATGACAAACATTAAAATATATGAGTATTTTAAAACATATGACAGTAAGTTTGTTTTGAAGGAAGTTGTATAGTTGTGACATGCGCAGACCACGAAACGTCATCTTGAATGACACGATAAGCTTATCTCAGGCACCATCTTGATAACACAACCCGACGTCATCTCACAACGGAGCAGAATCCATTTTTAATATCTATCTAACCTGACAGATATTACATCATTTTGTAGAAAACGCTTCACCTCCCACTATACAGAGCGTGCTCTATTCAACATATTAAATATTTGGAATAAGTCTTATGCCCTCTTATGTCATTGATAAAAATCAATCACGCTATGTTTTAATCCAATTACTGTAAGTTTTATCTTTAAGGAGCAACATTAATATATTTATGTATGGCGAACTGGACTAATTTCGTGATTCTAAGCTTTTAGACCTTAATATTATGAAAATATCTGGTTAGAGTCTTAGTAATATTAAATTTAAGGATATCTTCTTCTTCCTTCCAAGTATTAGGCCAAGGCCTGTTACGATCCTATAGAAAATTTTTCCTCCAGCGTTTCATAGGACGGCCCAGTGATCTTCGTCCTCTTGGTATATAATTATAAACAGCTTTGGGGATCCGATTTGAACTCATTCTTTCAAGATGGTGTTTCCAATTTAGTTGGTACTGTTTAATATATCCAAAAATTGGCGTAGTCTTCAATTCTTTTAAGATATCAGTGTTCCTTTTCCGATCCCATCTGGTGTAACCCGCTGTTCTGCGCATGAATCTCATTTCACAAGCCGTTATTCTGCTTTCATGTTGTTTTTTTAGTGTCCATGCTTCACTACCATAGGTCAACAACTGGTCTAGCCAAAGTGTTATATAAACATAATCTGGTGTTTTTTTTTTGTACAAGGGATGGTTTCATAACTTGATTAATAATTCCCAAAACTTTCTATTATAACTAGTAATTTTTTTCAGGGATATCCTTTTCATCCAGATAGAGAGATAATATCCAAGATATTTAAATTGATTAGATCTCTCTAAAATTTTATTCTGGAGACAGATTTTACTTTGTATGGGGTCCTTCCCAAGAAATGCCATAATTTTAGTTTTGTTAATTGATATTTCCATATTAAATTTGGCAGCTATTTTTTGTAAATTATAAATTAATTGTTGCAAATCATTTTCGGAAAGTGCCAGAAGCGCTAAATCGTCTGCAAAAAGAAACAGCATCGAGTTTGAGGTTCCTATTGATGGGTATATATCCTCGTTGTTGTTTTCCTCCATTCGTTTATTATTCTATTCATATATATAATGAAAAGCACCGGTGAAAGTCCACATCCCTGTCTCTACTCCAGTGTTGATCTTTTCCCATGAATGAAATATAGTAGTAGTAGTAGTATATAGTAGTAGTAGTAGGACTTTATTAGACAACAAATTAAGAGACATACAATTATTTTACAAATATGGGTCGCACGGCCAGTAAGCCGTACGTGCTGTTGACAGTCCGTTACAATAAAATAATGTTTGGTAAAACTATATAAGTAAAAACAATTAAATATAGTTTTAAAAAACTAGAACAACACAACGCTTTATTAGAAAACCAACACAACAAAAAATGAAATTAATTTTAATTTCCAACACGCTTGGGATAAAATTAAAGTGGTCAACAAAAAATCATCTCCAACACATGTAGAATAAAACTAGAGTTATCTATAAAAAATAATTTTACCGTCAAAAGCGTGAGGTGCTCTATATCAATTAATATATTTGATAATAAGCAGATATTGGTAAAAGTAAACTCTCTAAGAAGAAAACATAAAAACCATAAAAAGCAACCCATGCTTTTGATGGTAAAATTATTTTTTTTAGATAACTCTAGTTTTATTCTAGATCCGTTGGAGATGTTTTTTTTTGTAGACCACTTTAATTGTATCCCAAGCGTGTTGCAAATTAAAACTACTTTTCATTTTTTAGTTCGGTTTTCTAACAAAGCGTGTTGTTTTAGTATTTTAAATGATTTATCTTTCAGTTTGGTTTTCAAATAAAGCGAGTTGTTTTACTTTTTTAAAACAATTATTATTTTTTTTTAGTTTAATTGATTGTCACAAACCGGAATCCAATGAATATTTAATTGCTTAATACTCTTCTAAAAATATCCTCCGGTCCGGATTTGAACCAGCGTCCTATGGATCACTGAAATTATATACCACTACATTCCACCGCTCTACCAATTGAGCTCTTACAACGATTGACTAAAAAGTCGACAAGTTCGCAACCTATTATACCGGTTATTATATTTTTCTGATGATTCTAGCCAGCATTTTAGAAAAGAATTATGAAATTATTGTATTGCCATTGGTCCTTTACAAGTATACAATGTTTGAAGTCGATCCAATGTTCTTAAGTGGGTGAAAATCGTGTTCAACGATTCCGTTACATAGATAGATGGACAGATACAGGTCAAGCTAATATAAAGCGTGTAAAAAACATAATATTACAATTAGATAATAATACAATAACATTACAGTAAAAGCTCCGTATTCGCGGGGGATATGTTCCGCAAATATTCCGCGAATACAGAAACCGCGAATATGGAATAGTAATTTGTGTAGGTATATAGGGGATACGTTCCAAGGTTACAAAATAAAAATTATCAAAATAAAATCAATTAATGAGAGGTTTTGAACAATTTGTATTATATTATAATATATTATAATATATTATTTATTATAATTTGTGTAGGTATATAGGGGATACGTTCCAAGGTTACAAAATAAAAATTATCAAAATAAAATCAATTAATGAGAGGTTTTGAACAATTTGTATTAATTATTACTATCAGGTTAAGGCAAGGGCTTAAAGTATTAGTAATGTTTTCCTTTTTTGCCGTTTTTAAAATATATTTAAATTAAGATTGATATTCAGCTGTAAATTCTGCGATAGAATTCTTTATTTTGTCTTCGGATTTCTTGATTCATTATCATTGAAACAGCGTGATATATAATAATAATAATAATATAATAATAATAATAATAATAATAATAATAGCTTTATTTTAACCTGGCAGAGTTAAGGCCTTAAGGCCTTGTCTACTACTCAACCAGGTTTAAAAAAAATACAAACAAAAAATAGTCTTAAATCTAAATTACAATAATATATATATATATATATATATATATAGATATAAACGATTACAAGTTATGAATACAATACAATTAATATTTATAATGTATTTTGATTTACTCTAAATTTAACGAATTAAATATATAATATGTACAATATATATAAAAAAACAGGAAAAGATTAATGACTATAAAATAAATAAATAGAGAAAAATTAATTATTAGACAACAGGTAACTGTATAAGCGTGACTTAAAGGTACCAAGTGTGCGGCAACCCCTGATATCTTGAGGAAGGAGATTCCAGGAGCGGGCAAGAGGCTACTGTGAGGAAGTAGAATAGGAGGAAGTGCTATGAAGAGGAATTGTTAGCAGACTGCTATCTTGTGATCTAGTGTCAATATTGTGGTAAGAGGATAACTTCTCAAATCTAGACGCCAGGTAAAGATACATACGATTCGCCAATGCGTAAACGATCAAACATTTCGATTTTTACTTTAAGCGACAACATTAATTACTTTCTTCCTCTTTTGAACTAATTTCATTTCCTTTCACTCTACATTATACATTGGAAACAAAGCAGAAGAAACATGTGTTATTCAATCGAAATTATTTCAACGAATGTCAATTTGAAATAATAAAACACCGATCGTTGCGAGGGCGGCATTTACCAACGGACATGGCGACACGTGAATTACGGCGGCGGTGGCTTTAACAACGAACTTTAGGCATAGTGACAATAAGGTTTGTTTTATTTTGATATTAATTTGTCCATTTGATTTGATTCGCTCCTTATAAAAACCGCCTTGACACGTACATGCATAAAAAAATCAACGATGCGTTAATAAAGGATATTAATCCTTCTAATATACCGACGTGATCCTCGAATAAATACATTTTTAGCAGCTAATACAGCAAATTTGTCGCAATTTTTTAACCACCGAATAATACAAAACGCGAATAAGGAAACCTAGAATAAGGAGCTTTTACTAGGCTATATTAAAATATTTGGAGTAAGCCTATGCCCTCTGATATCATTGATAAAAATCAATCACGCAATGTTTCAGTCAATTTACATTAAGTTAGATCTTTAAAGAACAACATTAATAATGGCAAAATCGTCTAATTTTGTGATACTAAGTTTTAGACCTGAAAATATATAAAACTATTATTCTACCAGTTCTATTATATAGGAGCGAAACATGGACTCTTACTTTAATGGAGGAAATGAGATTACAACATGTCCTGCCCATCGCAGTCTACGAGAATTAACTGTTCTTATTATATCTGGCTTCCTATAAAGACCATGTAGTTCATTGTTAAGTAGTCTTCTCCATTCACCCGTCTGTTCATCTCTTGTTGGTCCAAAAATTTTCCTAAGTACTTTATTCTCAAATACTTGTAATGTCCTTTCCTCCCTTAAAGTAAGAGTCCATGTTTCGCATCCATATAATATAACTGCTAGAATAATAGTTTTATATATTTTCAGTTTAATGTTTTTTGAAAGGAGTTGGGACATCAAGAGTCTCTGTAATGCGTAATAACATGCATTTCCAGAATTGAGCCTATGTTTAATTTCCTTGTGCATCTCATTCCTGTTTGTGATTATTGTTCTTAGGTATTTGAATTCAGCCACTTCCTCAAAATTTCCCTCATTTGTCATTAGCTGTCCATTTCCATTATATAATGTATTTTTATGTGTGATCATATATATAGTTTTATTGATATTTACTTCCAGTCCCAATTCCCTAGTGTTACTCAGTAGTGTGTGCGTGTTGGCCTTTAGTATCTCCTCGCTATCGGCCAGTAGTACTACATCATCAGCATAAACTAATGGTCTGCATCTATATGACTGAAATGGAATTATTGATGGTTGCATGCATTGTAAATGGTATTCGTCAATAATATCTAACGTATTACCGACATTTAGTTTCTGACGAATAGATTCGTTTGTTCAATTTTCATAGGGGATCAAAGTCTGGTAATGGTCACAAGGGCATCATCGAAGCCAATAGATGATTTCCACAAATCTTGTGTAATACCATCTGATGAAACTTCAATCAGCTCTGCCAGAAAATCCGACTTCTCGCGTCCATGTTCGTGGTCCCTGGGCAATGCAACTTTTGTTGCTGCAAAGGGAAGCGGATGCAGGCGAGTTCTCAGTGCCTAAAAACTGAGATTTCGGCTAAGGGAGCACACCCCTACCGAACAGCGGGCAGGTTTGGAGGCCCTAAGGCTAATTACCACTGAACGTGCTCACTGATAGACTGGTTATCCACCCTGAGGACACTTCAATAAACTCGAAATCTCCAGAAGAACAGCCGGACTGTTCAACGACGATGACTAAAGCGAAAATAATCGACGATATGAGTAAGAAGAATTGATTTCGAATATATTTTAAATATATGGCGAAGAATATTGCCACCAGAAGTAACTTGATTTTCTTGGAATTCAAAACTTGGAATACTTCAGAATTATTTTTTAACAAACATTTTTTTAACTGTCTCCTGTGTACCAATTTCCGACCTCTGAGAAGAGAATGCAACTCTACCGCAATTTACCTAAATTAATCCTGATCTTAACCTAAACCTAACCAGAAATACTTATAGGACATAAGTCCTCATAAATTCGTAATACTCTAGGTATGGAAATTTATGCTGAACAAGCCATACGTAATAATTTACTCAGCTGTTAGAAGTCAAGGTTTTTCTTTTTGTGATTCAGTAAAAAAAAAAATGTTTGGTTGTGTATCTCATGTATTTTTAACACGTTGTAAAACTTGATTATTTAATTATGGATAAATAGAATGAATAAACATCACAGTGACGGAGAAAATATTTCAAGGTTTACTTAAACTTGGTATTTGATTGCCGGGGAATTCCAAACGAATGTCAAAAGAAAGCAATGTCTTATAACATTTATTACAGTGGAAAGAAGAAGTAAATTGTTGCTGATTAACATTACGTTGATTTTTTATCTAAACTATGTAGTAATGTAATTTATATGACTTACCTATAGAATTTATCTCCGTCCCTCCAGCGGGGTTCCCCTCGACCTTCACATGACAGATGTGGACTCAAGGTCACCTCATTAGCTTCATCTTGAGATAATTGTTCCAGACCTTCTGCGAAAACCTTGACAGAACGCGTGAGTTCCGTCATCAGATGTTCGTCGTGCGTAGGAAAATGTACTCCTGGAATAAGAAAATATAATAATAATAATAATAATAATAATAATAATAATAATAATAATGATACAATAATAATAACAGATGTAATAATAATAATAATAAGTAATGCCACGAGTGGTTTTCAATTTATCTAGAGGATTTGGAAACCAAGAGTTGCATTTGTTAGGACTACTTAACGAATAAAATCAAACTGTTTACTCACAAATCATTATTTAAATATAGTTATTTAAAAATATTTATATATTTAATGTAAACGTCGATGTTTCAAAACAAATGAGAAATGTTTGGTTATGTTTCGTTTGTTCATCACTGCAACTTGTTCATACTATTTACTGCCAAATAGGATCGCAATATTGTAAGAATACACCCTAATGGAGAAAAAATTAAACACATCAAACTGTATATTAATCCAACATTATAGGTTATTACTTAATTTTTTTCGGAAACAACTCAGTAAAATCAGTATTTAAGAACACAATTATTCAACACACAATTATCAAATGTGTAGTTCGAAGGAATCTGTTCATTATTTGCTATATTCAGTGTATTTGTTAGAGAGTCAGTCACTGCAAAATAATACTCTAACCTGTTCAGAATATTAAATATTTACATAAATGTAAACGTCTATGTTTGAAAACAAATAAGAAATGTTTGGTTATGTTTCATTTGTTCATCACTGCAACTTGATCATTCTATTTATTGTCAAATACGATCGCAATATTGTAAGAATGCACCCTAGTGGAGAAAACATTAAACGCATCAAACTGTATATTACATCAAACATGATAGGTTATTAATTCATATTAATTCATTTTTTCGGAAACAACTTAGTAAAATCAGTATTTAAAAACACAATTATTAAATACACAATACTGTCAAATGTGTAGGTCGAAGGAATCAGTTCATTATGTGTTATATTCTATGTATTTGTTAGAGAGTCAATCACTGCAAAATAATTATCGAAGTTAAACACGACTTGATTGGTTGTGAAAAAAATATTGAAACGTTATTGGTCAATGACCCCCATTTGGGGCATGAGTTAAATAGTCATAATAACAGAAATATAAAATAAAACAATTTACTTTAGTAGTAATTCCTCTAAAAGAGTCAGAAATCAATATGGGATGCAAATATATCCAATATGAACTAACGATACCACTAAAAGTGATAAAGCAATACCCTTTTACTGATATCTGTGGATTAATTGGACTATTAAAACTCATGCCCCAAATTGGAGTCAATGACCAATCACAGTTCAATGAATTTTGATTTACAACCAATCACAGTCGTGTTTCACCTCGATTTTATCAATTTAATTTTATCACTTTAAAACCAAGCTTCTTCTATTTAACATTCTGAATATGTCAGAGCATTATTTTGCAGTGACTGTCTCTCTACGAAATACGTTGAATATAACAATTTATATATTAAGATGTAAGAATTCTAGAATGCAAATGGCTATCAAATTTTATACATAGTGCACGAATGTAACCAGATAGTGCTTGCGGGATATAATATAAAGCCATTTGTAGCAATTGATTATACCACAACCCCTCAGGGGTCCTCATCTAGGGGATATGTGGATGGCGACCACAAGGTGCCCAAGCTGTGCAAAACATTTCTTCCACTTACTTGTGTTTTGCACTCTTTTAACTTTACTATCTAACCTCTCTTGGTTAACTTGTTTTTTCGACCCCAACGCTATTAGGGCATCCGAGGGCTAGGGAGTCCTTCCTTTTTTTCCATTTCGTCTTTCCTTTATTTTCTTTTCTTCTCCAGAAAAGCCTGACCAGAGGCTATAAGATGGCACTGGTCTTGCCTTCCTTTGGCCAGCAACCAATCGAAGGGACTATTATTATGCTTTTAAGTCTTATACGAGAATTTCCCATAAGGGAAAATTTTCTATAGGATCGTAACAGGCCTTGGCCTAATACTTGGAAGGAAGAAGAAGAAGATTATACCACAAAGGAACACTGTTTGCACTTCTTTAAACGTATTATTTCCCAGGAATTCACGTTCCAGAAAAATATAATTGACATATTTGCATCATAGGACATTAGAAATTAATTAATAACCTATAATGTTGGTTCATTTTTTCTCCACTTGGATGCATTTTTACAATATTGGGATCCTTTGGCAATATTTTTACGTTTTTATCGACTTTCTTTAGTAAAAAATAGCATACAGAACTAATAACAAATTAAATAACATAATAAATAATAACATTGAAGCAAATGACATTTTCAACAGCAGAGGTGTATATAAGTTGACATGTAAGGCCTGCAACAAATTTTATATATAAAAGAAACAGAAGTTTTAACATCAGATTTAAAGAACATTTTCGAGACTTTATTCACGCAGAAGGAAAATCAAGCTATGCAAAACACGTTATCCATGAAGGACATCGCATGTTAAATAGTGAAAAAAACCCTAATAGTAATGCACAGAGAAAATAATCCAGCGAAGATAAACGCACTCGAAGAGATAGAAATTATGAAAGCAGTTCACAACAACGACCGTCTGATAAACGAAAACGAACCCAATGCATGTAACCCCCTCTACCAGATCTTCAGTGAAACACCAGTTTTGAATCCTGCCGATGATGGGACAAGTCCCGAAAGCGCTACAGATAAATAACTAATTAAGTTGAGGAGACGGACCTTTCAGGTGAATATTCCATAATTCTATATTTTAATTTTGAATAATAACTCAACGGAACATATCATGAATCTTATAAAAGTTGAATTGGTAAGTCGTTTATATTTTATATATTTTTTATATTTAATATCTTATTACATGAATCAAGTTATTATTTTTCTATAATGGTTATTACTATTATTGTTAAAGTATTAATAATTTTAATAATAATAATAATAATAATAATAATAATAATATTAATAATAATAAAATAATAATAATAATAATAACAATAATAACGATAACAATAATAACTCACTAGCACAACCGAAACCGTAGATTCATGACCGCGCGCACATAAGCTCTCCATACATCCCTATCCTGAGCTAATGTTTTCCAATCATTCCCTGAATAATCTACTTTTCTCAAATCAAGATTAATGTTACCCTCTCTCCATATTCTTGGTCTACAACTGGGCGTTTTCCCATCTGGTTTTCCTACAAGAAGCTTCTATGTCCCTCTTCCATTCCCTATTCGTGCCACATGCCCCTCAGTCTATGAAACTTAACTTGTTGCTATATCTGGGTATATATAGAGATCATGTTGCTCATTGTTACGTAGTCTTCTCGTAAGAAAACAATAATAATAATAATAATAATAATAATAATAATAATAATAATAATAATAATAACCTACTTACTCACTGGCACTATCGAACCCATAGGTTTATGACCGAGCGGACATAAGCTCTCCATATATCCCTATCCTGAGCTAATGTTTTCCAATCATTCCCTGTATAATCTACTTCCCTCAAATCATAGTTAATGTTTTTCTCCCACCTCATTCTTGGTCTACCAACTGGGCGTTTTCCCTCTGGTTTTCCTACAAGAAGCTTCCATGCACCTCTTTCATTCCCCATACGTGCAACATGTCCTGCCCATCGCAGTCTACGAGACTTAACTGTTCTTATTATATCTGGCTTCCTATAAAGACCATGTAGTTCATTGTTAAGTAGTCTTCTCCATTCACCTGTCTGTTCATCTCTCTTTGGTCCAAAAATTTTCCTAAGTACTTTCTATTATTATTATTTTAATTATTATTATGATTATACTTATTATCATTATCATTATTGTTTTTAGCTGTGCGATTTATACAACCCATAAGTTGAATGCCCCATTAAATTAAGATCAAACACTTTTGCCTATTCTTAGATAAATGAAACCAGCTGATATCTTCGCGATCTAGCACCTTAATACTCATCTCAATATTATCCTCCCCCCTAAGCCCAGGCTTTTCTAATGATCTCATTTCCTTGAGTTTCTTAATAACAATTTCAAAAACTTTTCTACTATCACCCATTCGGTCGCATTACAAGTAAGCCTATATATTAATCACCTATACTTAAGAACCCTGATTTATTATTATTATTAATATCATCATCGTATTAAATTCTATTTTATGGAGTAAGTATATAATCAAGTGCACTAAATTATTAATATAGGCCTATAACCCGATCGTGAAGAATATTTTATTTGGTGCGGAAACATGGACGATGAAGCAAAATCACAGAAATAAATTATTAGTCACAGAAATTGACTGTTTAAGAAGATCGGTAAAATATCAAAATTAGATAAAATAAAAAAATAATACAATAAGAAAATAATGAATGTAGAAAAGGATATTGCACAAGGGATTGAAGAAATTCAACTAAGATGGCATGGACATATAATGACAAGAAGGGACACAGAAACTAACAAAAATGTATTGAAATGGATACCTCCTGGAAAAGGGAAACGTGGTAGACCAAAGCCCACGTGGATAAAGGGGATTCAAGACAACATGAAGAAGAGAAATATGGCAGAAGCAGACATGCAAGACTGGGAAGTGTGGAAGAAAAAAAGATATATTTTGGTTGAGGATACCTGTGTAAATAACAGAAAAAAAATTTAATAAACCCGAAAAGTCATCCTGAGGAGGTAAGGCAGGGCCAAAAAATTACAAATTAAATAGTAAACCGTGGACTTCAAATCCGGAAATGTTATTTAATTCATTATTATTGAAAAACAAAATTTTTCATTAATTTAAGTGAAATAATTTTAATGAACATTTATAATAGGTGCTTTACTATGCTCTAATGTTCATTACACCACAAGTAATTAAATTAATTGATGTTTTATACGTCTTGAGAAACTGTTCAGAAACCAATACTTGACAAAAAGCAATTTCGAGGTAAAGCATGTTATGTCATAAAATACATATCAAAGTAATAAAACTATGGCCGGTTTCATTAGTAAATGTTAATTGGTAATTAAGACGCTCTTTTAAAATATATGAAACGCGTTTGTGCTCTTTTCATATAATTGCTCTTAATTCCATTACAGGACAATTGCACCTGGCCGTTTTTGGTTCTACCATAATTAAATGTGTATAGTTTAGAGTTTTAACAACCATATTATCACAAGTAATGCCACGAGTGATTTACAAATTATCGATAAATTCACGACTCACGAAGTGAGGAGTGAATTTTTCTAGAGAATTTGGAAATGAAGAGTTGAATTTGTTAGGACTATTTAACGAATAAAATTAAGCTGTTTACTCACAAACCATTATTTAACTATAGTTATTTTAAAATATTTATATATTTGATGTAAACGGCGACGTTTGAAAACAAATGAGAAACGATTGGTACGCTTCATTTGTTTCTTTTGTGCATCACTGCAACCAGATGATATTATTTATTGCCAAAGGATCGCAATGTTGTAAGAATGCACCCTAGTGGAGAAATTTATAACCAACGTTATAGGTATTGTGTGCCGGTTCGCTCAGGGTAGAATATGATCACTCAGGGATGTTTTAAATTATACACATTTTATTTCACTTTATTGTACAATTTTGTGTGTACAATTATATTTACAATGTATTATGCTTCACTAACGGAGTGGAGTTGATGAGTTAATTCCGCCCACGTGTTTTAATATCACTTTCGCGAACGGTAACTGAAGAACTTGTAGAACTGTAGAACGTAGGAGCGTGAGAGTGAGAGAGTTTTCACACGTGTCCTCGCCTTATAAGGGCGATGACTCCTCCCATAAGTTGCCAACCACTCTCCGAGTGTATATGTTATTCATTATAGCTTAGAAGGGTAGGTACCATTCGTTTGGGTTTCTATGTTGGTAATAGACTCGTGTGCACGTTTTGTGCGCCTTCCAGTTATTACTATTAATGGTACGTTTTAATACTCACGAGTCTATTACTTCTTGCCACATAATGCCCATATGAGATTCTATCTAAATTTTCTACTGAACAAATTTTGTAGAACTCATATTCATCTCTCATTCAAAGTAATAAGATTCAACTTGTAACCTATTCTGAAAACATACTCGTTTGGGTTCACTGACTGACGTATAAGAATAGTACCTTTCCCTTTCTAAGGCCTGAAGATAATACAGAAATATACCTAAATACAAATTCCTTATACTAGCTTATACATACAAATCAATTTATACCACTCACTCATTCATTCAAACCTTTTCACTTTAACATATGATTCATCAATGTTTTGATTTCATAGTTAGTTCCATCTTTCTTGCTTTTGAATAGATTATACATCACTGTTTGACACTTTTAACTGACTTATGTGGCTATTTAAGCCCTGATAATAGATATTGTATCACTAAATCACTTTTCACATTCACACGCAATTCTTGATGTGTCTTAAAATTAAAATTCTAATCTAATTTTACATAAATATATACAGTGTGAATTATTCGGTGTTATGAACCAATCATTTAAGTATATGTTTCATTTTCTCGGATATATTTTCAAGGAATTTAAAAGTTTAATTTAAATAAAATGCATTTATGTGGATCTGTGTCATATTTGAGTCATACTAGAATAATATTTTTAATCTGTTTTACGGCTCCCGCGCTCCTGTATTTTATTTTTAGCATTATAGGCGCTTCACTATTTGTGATCTACTTTAGGTATTCCCTATTATTAATTACATTGTGATCGTTAGTTTATAGAATATTTTTCATTCTCAATATTTTATTTAAACATCTTTCGGCATATTAGCGTATTTAATTTGCCAAAGCAGAATTGACTCTATAATTAATTGGTCAAACAACATTCCAGTCTTATGCGTGCAAAATCGTTTTACTCGGATACAGAATTATATAAGCATGTCAGCATCGCTGTTCCCTCAGCGGTAATGACTATTTCATATATCATTAATAACACCATTTTAAATTAATAACATTCATCAATTAGATAATATTGGGTCACTTGCCCAAAAATATTACCTCACAAATTATTATGTAATACACAAATACAATTAGATGCCTCTTTGGTCATCATATAAATAATTTAATCCTGTATATAAAATCGGTAATCAATAAATTCCACACGCTTTCAATTATTAACGTCAATCGACCTGTTCATTAAGATGGATTAAGCTTCAACATCTTTCATTTACTGATATGCTTAAGATGTCTCCATTTTTTTTAAGAAGAATTCATATTAAAATCGTTCTATATGTTTGTTCACAGAACTGTAATTATTATAAAGTTTTATAAAATCACAATGGCCTATCCAAGCGTATTATTATGCATACTGGATTTTAAAAGTTTCCTTGGGAGCGTTAATCAACAAATTATCTGAGTATAAAATATTATAACTTTAAATTAGTTTTGATATTTAAATCATTAGAGTATCTAGCTTTAGTTTGATGAGTCGGTAATGCAGCTTTCTGCATAAGCGATTTAATTAAATATGCAAAAAAATATTCTCTCTCTCTCTTTCTATTTAATAGTTATTTATAGCTGTTTGACTCTTTTATTTAAGGTTTAATATCCACAGATCCATCCTATTTTATAGTGATCAAAATTTTCTGAAATATCGCACCCAGTTCTAGTTGAATGTAACCTTATTATATCATACATATGCTAACTTTTGCTATACGAGCGATATTAATATTTGCAAATATCATATTACTTGGCTAATTATTATAGGTATTATCTACTGTGATAGCATGTTACTCGTATTTATTTTTAAGTTGATATTTGATTGAGTATCAATATATATATATATATATATATATATATATATATATATAAGAGATGGGTCCTGCCCCTCTCTCATTCAAAGATGTACAATGCAGTATTCATTTCCTCATTCTTAATTATCCCAATCATTAAAGAATATAATTAATTAATTCTTTATCATAATACAAGTAAATCAGCCTATTCATAAGTATTTTTGGTGTTCAATACCATTTTTTATACATATGCTTAACTATTTTAACTAATAAGATAATTATATTTCTAATTTTCATATAGAGCTGGGTTCGATCCCGGTTAAGACTGGTTCATATACACATTAAATTCGATCATCGAGTCAGTATTTCATTCTTTCATATTCGATTTCGCCCATAATGATGGCTAATCGTTTATCAAAGTTATTAATATTATTAACGCTCTCATCGTTTATCTTACTGCAATAATTTCCCGCCATTTTCTTGTGTTTTTCAATCGCGTTTTGGGTTATATTACACCCTGGACGGTATGTAAATATTGCGTTAGTTAGGAACATACTTGTTGTAATGGACTCGATTCCTGAATTTGAGATGACCAAATTGTTTGCAAAGAGGATTCTTGCAAACAATTTCGTCGATCGCACATCACTGCACGTGGTTTCGAACCAAGGAACATCAGTTTTAGGTTCTTTCAAGTAATTCAAGTACTTATCTATGAAATATCTTTTCTTAGAATTATTCCTATTTGCTACCTGCGTTGCGATTATGTTGCTATCTCCTGGCATTCCCCTCCGGCATATTTCAATTGTCTCACTTTTCTGGTATGTTCCAGGTAGATACTCATTTTCTGATGTTTCTTGTTTCGTGACAAATACATGAATATTTTTAAAGTCCCTTTCATTAACTCCAAGTTCTCTCTCTACTATGTTAACATTAGAACATATATTTTCTACTTTATTTTCATTTTGCCCGATACTAGCTGCTGTGGAGTTAGCTACGGTTTCTATCTTCTCGCTTATCTGACTACAATTTTCATTAGTTTGACCAGTTTCTATAAGCTGGCCTCCATTTATTCTCTCACTTGTTTCAGAGATTTCAATACAATTTTCTATATTACCTAATTCGTTAGTTTCGTGCTCTTCACTGCCTAACCCTATTTCATCTGCTGAATTTATTTCCACAATAGAAATATCTGTGTGTAGGGCCCTAGTATTTTCTTTGATTTCTGTTCTTAAATTGATTAGCTCCCTACGGATTTCTGCATTATTCGTTTCTGCTGTGTCTAATATATTCATAGTGGTTTGCATGTTTGAGTTTAACGACTTTATATCTGTCGTTATGTCTTTCATCAACTGATACAGATCGAATAAGGAAATTTTTGGCTCCTGATTCCCCAATGCTATATCGACATGTGTACTTTCTGCTAAGGCTAATGGATCCTCACCACGTGCTCCTAGATCTACAGCAGCCATTTTAATTTTTTTTTTTGCACTTCAAAAATTTAGTTTACTTATTTACTCACTTTTTTTTTTAAATAGTGTTGATTTACTGGTGTCTTGCGAGCTCCAATCGTTGTTTCTGCAATCCCTTGCTCACCATTCATCGGCCGTAGTAAGATGATTCATCACTGTAGTTGCCATGTGCTGCTCACTCGGTTTATATTTTCACAATAATTCATTCGTAGGCGAACGTGTGCCACTCTTAAATTAATTCGAACCTACCACGTGGGCGCCATGTGTGCCGGTTCGCTCAGGGTAGAATATGATCACTCAGGGATGTTTTAAATTATACACATTTTATTTCACTTTATTGTACAATTTTGTGTGTACAATTATATTTACAATGTATTATGCTTCACTAACGGAGTGGAGTTGATGAGTTAATTCCGCCCACGTGTTTTAATATCACTTTCGCGAACGGTAACTGAAGAACTTGTAGAACTGTAGAACGTAGGAGCGTGAGAGTGAGAGTGTTTTCACACGTGTCCTCGCCTTATAAGGGCGATGACTCCTCCCATCCCCACTCCCGAGTGTATATGTTAGCTTAGAAGGGTAGGTACCATTCGTTTAGGTTTCTATGTTGGTAATAGACTCGTGTGCACGTTTTGTGCGCCTTCCAGTTATTACTATTAATGGTACGTTTTAATACTCACGAGTCTATTACTTCTTGCCACACTGTGCTTGGTTGTAAATAAAAAATCATAGAGATGTGATTGGTTACTGACTCCCATTAGGGGGATGAGTTAAATAGTCCTATTAATCGAACATGTAACCTTGAGTGTATTTTTCAATTTTATACTTTTTTTTACAGAGCTTTGGTTTCGAGATTTTACCTCTAAGCAACATATATTAAAATACAGGAAATGAATTCAATTTAATAGAATATTAAAAGCAACGTACGTCTTCCTTGATTTTTCGGGCAATAAAATGTCAGTAACATTCAGTGCTGGTAGCGCAATTTCCGGCGGTTTTAGTGAATCAAAATCACTCTCTTTTAACTTGCTCTTGGCATTCTGCATTTCAATTTTGAGACTGTTTGCGTGTATGGAATTATTCTATATTGGATATGCTTAGTTGGAGATCGATATAAGCCTAGAAGAGAGGGAGAGAGAGAGAGAGAGAGAGAGAGGAGAGAGAGAGAGAGAGAGAGTTTTTATTGCTTATTAACTAACTGGGAAAACACACACTACATACTTTAAAAAATCAGACACTACAACGACTAGCACATACGTATCCACTTTTAAAGTCCAGAACACTGACAAAACGACAAAAGACCTTATTATACAAGACATTAATCTTCTTATTCTTCTTCTTCTTCTTCACGGTTTAGGCTTATTTACTAGCCTGATCCGGCTCCAAATTGCTGCTCTTTCCATCTTTCCTTGGGTCTTCCCAAACTTCTTCTTCCTCGTGGTGAATAGCTGTATGCTGCTTTTGGTATTCTATTCTCAGTCATCCTTGCCAAGTGTTCTTTCCAGTTTGTTCTGTATTTTTCTATTGTTGTCTTTAATTCCTTTACTTTCAGTTGTTGTCTTATTTCTGTGTTATGTTTTTTGTCTGTTTTTTGATATCCTGCTATTGGTCTGAGGAATCTCATTTTAGCAGCTTGTACTCTGGCTGATAAGACATTAATTAGATCGATAGTACTATATGCCAGCCCATCCTGGGAACACGCAGCCCTGTCACACCTACAGAAACTCCAAAACAGGTTAGCCCGAATTATCACTTACAGTCACAGATACACACCAACACACTATCTAACTCACTGGCACTATCGAAGCCGTAGGTTCATGGCCGCGCGGACATAAGCTCTCCACACATCCCTATCCTGAGCCAATGTTTTCCAATCATCCACTGTATAATCTACTTCCCTCAAATCATAGTTAATATTATTCTCCCGCCTCATTCTTGGTCTACCAACTGGGCGTTTTCCTTCTGGTTTTCCTACAAGAAGCTTCCTTGTAGTCTTTCATTCCCCGTTCGTGCCACATGTCCTGCCCATACACACCAACAACACACATACACGAAATACTAGACATATGGCCTACCCTACATAACAGACACCATAAAACACACAGCACGCAGACTCAAGGACAAATACAGACAACACAGTAACACCATAATACATAACTTAGGCACTCGACGAACACATACTACCCTACAATATCACAAACCCATAGACTTCTTCCCTTCTTCTTCGGCTTTCCCCCACTTATAGGTTTGCCGTCTTCAGTTTCCATTTATCTCTATCATTCCAATCTCCCTCTTCCAAATTCCTATCATCCATTATAGTTCTGACGTAGGTTTTCCATTTCCATCTTGATCTGCCACGTTTATTACTTCCAGGGGGTGACCACTGGTATATATTATTTGGCCATCTTTCATTTTCCATTCTTTGTACATGGCCATACCATTTAAGCGTTTGATTTTCAATCCTATTAACAGATGTGGTGACATTCATTTCTCTCCAAAGGAATTAATTTCTTATTTTATCCTGTCTTTTTTGTGGAGGCTTCTTCTAAAATAATCAAATTCAACTGTTCTAAATTTTATTCTTTTGTAATTCCGTCAAAGACCAAGTTTCACTTCCATATGACAAAATATTCTGTATTATGCTCTGATAAATTTTCATTTTATTTTCCTTTGTAATATTTTTGTTCCAAATTATTCCATGTAATGCCTTAGTTGCATTTTTTGCCATTGTAATTTTAGTCTGTACATCTCTCTTAGTGGTACCTGAACTTGTAATTATTATTGACTCAAGATATTTAAAAAATTCACATTTTTTTTTTATTTTCCCTGTTTTGAGTATGAGGTCATCCATATTATTTCCCAAATACATATATTCTGTTTTCTGTAAATTTATATTCAGTCCCCACTTTTTACATTGTTCCATGAGTTTATTTATTATATATTTCATATCATCTTCAACCCCCATAGACCTAACACAGTAAAATATTCGACCTTGCTTCGCGTTATGTACAATATTTTTGACGTAGCAAGTGTACGCGTAATTGTGTGAGCGAATATGTATCAAGTTAATTTACGTCCCATTTAGGTGACAGCGCCCAGCGTGGCGGACAAAAAAAAAAATTCAAACCTGAAGTAAGATACCATAAATAAAGATTTCTAAGCCTTTTCATATTTGATCCGAGGCTTGTTCCTTGGGACTGCGAGCAATGTATAAGATACACCTTGAAGTGTGTTGCTGTGAAATACTTAATTTGGAGCAACAAACATATGCCAATAGCAAGCAAAATCCACATATACAAAACGATAGTTCTACCATTTATCGTAAATGGAGCAGAAAGTAGGGCAGATACAGCAAAAACTAAACAAATAATAAGCACATGTGAAATTTAGATCTTAAGAACTATTCAGGGGAAAATATTATTTGATAAGATACACAACACAGAGGGGGCACGCCGTAGCGTAGTGGTTAAGGCACTGGGCTATAAGCCGGAGGGTCGAGGGTTCAAGTCCCGTTGGGGTCAGGAATTTTAAACTGACCCAAACCCTCTGGCGGCAACATGGCCCTGGGGTCGACTCAGCCTCTAACGGAAATGAGTACCAGACGCTTGTTCTGGGGTAAAGGCGGCCGTCACGCAGGGCTGACAACCCGGCTGACATAAAGTGCCGATTGTCTAGAAAAAGTGGGAGCCTTAACCTCCTACTACCCCAAGGGCCTCCGGGCCTGTTGTGGGATCACTTTTACACAACACAGAAATTAGGAACAAATGAAGGGCTCGGCTGTAAAACATGGTAACTGACAAATTCTTGAAAATTGAGTTGTAGCATATAAATTGTGATATGTGACCTCTTGAAGCATTTGATGCACGTAGTTTTATTTACTGTGACAACACCTCTGAGATCTATTGACAAATGTAAAAACTATTTGCACCAAATGCTTGAGGAGGTCACATATCACAGTTTATATGCAACAATTCAATTTTCAAGAATTTGTCAGTTACCATGTTTTACATCCGAGCCCTTCAAATGCCATATTCAAGACATAACCAAATTTATTGTAGACAGACGAAAATATTGTAATGGTCATATAGAAAGAGTGGAAGACACCCGACTTGCAAAAAAGAGCTAAAGAAGATAGACCAATGAACAGGAGACGATCACGAGGAAGACCAACCAGTGGATGCACATCCAATACGTCTTTCTCCGAGGAGTGATTTTGAAAATAAACAGAATGAAAATCCTACAAATTACGAATAAGAAGAGGAAGCCTTTTCGTACACATCTTTGAATTGGGCCAAATAACGTGATGCCAAAGGGTGTAATTAAATTAGGTACTGATTGAAATAATACATTTCATCATAATATATATATATATATATATATATATGTGTGTGTGTGTGTGTGTGTGTGTTCATCGTGGATAATCGCGCTAAATAAATCAAGGGTTTGAAATATAACCCGGATTAGTGTGTTTTAAATTTTTAAAAGGCAAAAATATAATATTTAAACCCTTGATATCGTATTTCAAGCGGATAAAAAGTTTTGATATGATTTCAGGCTATTAAAGTTTAAAAAAATAATCGTAAATTAAAAAACACTGATTTCAGAAACAGTTTTAAAACAAAAGATATTAAAAAGCCAATCAAATAAAATAAATAATGATAGAAATTATAACTCATTAAAAATGTAAACAAATTTTATTTCACTCTTTAATGTCTAATGATTTCACCGCTGTTGTGGTCTCGTGGTAGTGTCGCTGCCTTATACGCAGCAAGACCGGGTTCGTTCCAAGCGGTCCCCAAACATCATCTGGTCTATCATAATAATCATCGTCATCATATTAGCTACGTTTAGTTTGAAGGTGTGAGTGAATAGTGTGTTCGTCTTCTTCTTGTTTTTTTCGGAGGAGGCCGTTGACTGAGCTGATCACTCATTCGGTCATAACATTCAGTGGTAAAAAAAAAGTATGTGTGTAATTTAACATTAAAAATCCCATTCCCGACAGGTCTTGCAACTGTAAGGCTCAGGCGACGTCGGACATGCAAAAGTCGTCTGCCTACTACGTGAGAGGTAAAACAATAGATAAGAAGAAGAAGAAGAAGACGTTTTAATTGGAATATTTAAGTAAATTTATATTCCAAAGCTTAATCAATGGAATAATGTATTAATGTAAAAACTAACATGGGTAATTTCAAACCACGTTGATGGGCCTGTAACGTGTTTTATATTTACTTGGTAATGTTCAGTATGCTCATTTCGTTACATCCTATATCTGTAAATATATTTATTAATTAAATAAAAATAAAACGTAGTTTTTTTATTTTCATATTTATTATATAATTCAGTGACAGGTGTTTCGGTACACTGTACCTTCTTCAGACATGTTTAACAAATTATGAATTGTGTTCCAACTGATTTAAGCAACAATACAACAATATTTATTTAAATTTTTTAATTTAACAAAGGGGATTCATTCAAATCAAGTTGAGAATTTAACAGTTTTTTTTACTACTTTTAAATTATTAATTTCTACAGCCTCCAAAAGATCTAACTTCTTACCCTTATCACAAATATGTAAAATTTCAAAATTTGGATCGAAACAATGATTAAATTGGAATAGTGGTTAGCATAGTTTGAATTTTCTAAATTTCTGTTATATGCTCTCATGTGTTCCTTTATTCCGAGATATAAAAGGTCTACCAGTTTGTCCTATATAGACATTGTCACATGTGCCACACTTCAATTTATATACACCTGATAATTTTTCTTTTTTTGTTTTGGTTTTATTGTTTTTTATTATATTTTGTAGAGTTTTATTAGTTTTAAAATGCCACTTAATGTTCAACTTTTTGAAGTGTTTAGATATTTTATTTGAAAGTGGGCCTATGTATGACATTACGACATATTTCTTATTGTTTTCTTTGGGTACAGGAAAAACTTGTTAATTGCTTTTTGTAATTAATCTTCTTAATTAAACATTCTATAATTTTAGGGTCGTATCCATTATTAACAGCCAATGTTTAATAATATTCAAGTCATTATTATATTCCAAGGGTGAAAGAGGGATATTTAAAAGTCCATGAATGTAACATTATTAAGGCTGCCATCTTATGAGTATATGGGTGAAGAGAAGAAACTATGGATAGTGGTATCAGTATGAGATGGTTTGTGAAAGATACCAAACTCAAACTTATTATCAATGTGTTTTATTGATAAATCCAAGAAATTTATACTATTATTTGTTTCTAATTCCATTGTGAAATTAACTACGTTTTATTTTTATTTAATTAATAAATATGGATTTTCATCAAGTAAACATCAACTCAATTGATTATGTAAATATATTGTTTGTTATAAAATTATGAATTTATTTGTAAATTATTTCTATGGTAACTGATTTTCTTTTGTAAAAAAGAACACTTTAGAAACATAAAAAAAATGCAGAAATTGAAAAATCAGCTATAGCAGCATATAGTTTATTAGAGGATCATAGAATTGAAAAAAAGAAGCAAAACCTTTGAAACATCTATCTAAACCTTTAGATTTAACAGTTTGGGAAAATGTATGTATATTCAAAAAAAAAACACTAGAACCATGAACTTCGAGATTCCGGACGAACCAAGCTTGATTACTAAGTTCTTCAAAAATACGCCTGATGGCAGTTTAGACAATTACTCCTTCAAAAGAACACCAGATGGCAGTTTGGATAATTACCGGCAAAAAGAGTAAAAATTGACAGTCCTGAAAACAGTTTACGATGGTGAAGATTGTTCGTCGACACTGCGGTGCTGTGTTAAAAAAAAAATTAGAAGTATGAGGTAAGAAGAATTCACGATTCATTTGATTCTTAAAAATACATTAGTTAAACCTGTAGACTCTGTAAAAATTGATCACTAACTTTGATATTTGGTGGCCTAACTTTTTCAAAAAGAATATCATATATGAAGAAACTGCAGAGAATCCTCGTGCGAGAGACGTTCATTTCACACCCTCATTATATAAGGAATTCACATACAACTCAAACAATCCTGGTGTTGTTGAAGCACGGCCATACATAAAGAGTTATGTAAGCAATATGTTTCATCTTGGGAAAGGGAATTTGCAGCATTTGTTATTGGAACTACCAAAGGCATATCCCGGAGGACAAATACCCATCAATACCCAAAATATTGAAGATCTTAAAAAATCAATTAAGTACATCAGTAATGCAAATGCTAAAGCATTTTATGAAGAAGTCATACTTTCAACCTCTACCACAGATCCTGGAGCACCATGAATGAGAAACGCCTGTCATTTTACTTGTGTTAGTTTTTATAAAGAAATATGTCTATTTTGATTCTTTAATCAAAATGTTACCTTCATGTTCCTAGCAGGTCAATTTAAGCAAAATACATGTAGATCTGTATTGAATAAATTTTGTTCACTCTGTATGTCCATTTTATTCTTTCAAAAACAATTTCCAGTGAAGAAAAGAACTAAGTCAAAAATTTTAAATAGCATATATGCCGCGATAGCAAAACAATTTCCATCACTAGTCTGTTATCATTAAATTCAGTCCCATGTTATGTTCATATAATACTAGAAGTCCCGGTCACGCGTTGCTGTGGCTAAGATATACGTTAAAAATTTAAATTTAAGTTGCTGTCTTTCAGCCAGATTACTTAAAACTAATACTTACACACGAAATTAATAATATTGGAAATAAAATAAACACTGAACACACTTAAATTACGAAATAATCAATATTTGTAATTCAATTGAAATTCGCGGTTGCAACAAAAAGCACAGCCATCTGGATCTCTCTTTGTTAAATAATAAACCAATAACATTACCAAATTACCTTACACCGCCATCTGTTAGAATCGTATGGAACTCACAAATAATTATAACTCTTTGTTAAATAATAAACAAATAATTTTCAATAAAAAAATAATGCGACTATAAATTTAGTTATAAACTACCCTAAGTCTCAAGCTGGATCAAACTGCACACAGTGTGCAAAATTTTATTAAAATGGGTTCAGTAGTTTAGGATTCCATCGCGGACAAACAACGTGACACGAAAAATTTTATATATCAAGATATAACAAATATTTTATTCCGCTATTTGATCATGAAAATAAGTTTTTATGCTCTCCTGAAAGGTAGCAAATTTTGACTTAGTTCTATTCTAAAAAGTGCGATTCAATTAATGACTCGCATTAATGGAAAAACGAGATTCCCTATGTCCCGTTCAAATAACAAATGAACCACCGAGCTAGGGGATTCTTCCGTTTTCCTCTACCAAAATTTCATCCCAATACTTATCCATTCTCATGTTATCCACAAGATAGGGTACCTATCATTGGACGATGTTATGCATCAACCGGCTAAAGCGCCACTTAAAAAGTAGATTTTGATGTCGTCTGTTGCACTGGCTCATGAAGTAAGTGTAGGCACATGTTTAGCACCAAATCTTTAAAATAGCCTTATTATTAAATAACACATATATATATATATATATATATATATATACATATCCCATCATCCTATCAGAGATTCTATGTTTTGCAACAAACGGCTATGAAACCAGATGTTCATATATGCTAATCTAAAATCTTCATCATGCAGCTAAGCGCCAAATGTTCCCGCTTTTAGATTGTTGATGCATAACTGTCAAACAAGGAAAATAACTTGCAATATCTAGTAATGTTAGTTTCGAGCTACAATAAATAATAAAGATTGACTCAAACTTTAAAAGTAATTTTCTCGAAACCTACATAATGGCGCATAGCCGGTTGATGCATGACGTCGTCCAATTTAATCTGCCCCTGTGGTATTGCATAGGCCTGGTCAGCCGGCATCCTCGTATATTACAGAGGTTCAACGATAAGGACATCATCTCATCTCATCCATCGACCTGGCATTACGCCATAGATAAATATAAAATTTATTACACTGTAGGTTTAAATTTGCTCTCCTGAAAGATTGAAGTTTCTTAGTTATGGACTAATTACTCAAGGGGTGAGATATACGGACAGGGTAAATCTACAGTGATCCAAGACATTTTCGTCAGGAGTAAAATTCCCATCATTGTATGCCCAAAAATTCAAATCCATCATGTTCCTATGTTAAATTTAGATTCAGATAGATCCCTAAAATTAATATTACAATACAGCATTTATGTTCCCAAATTTATTCTTTTTTATCTTCAGCGATACGTTAATTTTTGCAAAACAAATGTGATATACACCAACGTTTAACTTTTACCGTTTATATATACAGGGTGTTGCAAAAACACTGACAACAGAGATGGTGTGGTATATTAAGACATGTTGGTCATTTTGTTAAAAGATTCCGGGCTATGTGGCCGTGGTCTATAACTGGTGTTACTTCCAGACGTTTCTCCTTCAACTGCGCAGGGCATCTTCAGTGGCGAGTGCTCTAGGTGGTATTCCCTTGTCGTAGACTGGACTGTGAAGGGCCACCTACTAGAAGCACACGCCACTAAAGATGCCCTCCGCAGTTGAGGGAGAAACGTCTGGAAGAAACACCAGTTATAGACCATGGCCCGGAATTTTTAGCATCATGATTACCGGCCGTGAAAGCCTCCATTCCACAATGTTGATCAGTTTTTAATAAGGTACCAATGTCTGGAAATAATGCATTTTCCCACTGTGAGTAGCTAATTTTTCAAGAGTTCCGTTTGTTGGATTTCAAGACTTAATACTTGACAATACTCTCACTGTCGCATCAAGTTTTCAAAATATCCACCTTCCATCTCATAGCAGAGCGTACATCGGTGGTGTAGTGATTTGCGCACACGTTCAAATACGCCTGGCCTCATTTGAATTATTTGTGTAGAGCGTTGATTCGGGCTATAAGACCCATACGTGACTCTACTGGAGTCTGATGAACATACTGTTTCATGTCGCCCCACAGAAAGTAGTCGAGAGGGTTAATATCAGGTGATCTCGGAGGCTATGAAAATGGTCCCCCTCGACCTGGATACGTGGTATCCAAATGTCTGCTCACATTGGCATCGAATTAAGCTAGAGTTCCGTCGTGTTGCAGCCATATTCCGTTGCGAAGCCACGTATCGTAGGTTTCGTACCTGTGAGGTGTTGTCAAGTGATAAGTTTTCAAATCCTTCGAACTAACACTAATCTCGAGACATAATTAACTAGTCATAGAGTGAAAAAGCATAATTTCCGGATATTAGTACCTTATTAAAAATGATCAACATATCTCAATATAGCCTACTACCTCACCCCCGTTGTCGGTTTTTTTGCAACACCCTGTATGTATATATATATATATATATATATATATATATATATATATTCAACAGCTGTGGTCTCGAGGTAGCGTGCTGCCCTGTCATGCAGCGGGCCGAGGTTCGATTCCCGGTCGGGACTGGCTCCTGGGCGAGGATTTTTTTCGGGGGTTTTCCTCACCTGTAAGACAAATGTCAGGAAGCTTAGGACCGAAAATTATTCGACTATCCTTATCATCCTTATCATTATCCTTCACCGGTGTGGAAAGCAACGGGAAGTTACGACACCTATAATTCCTTAGCAAAGCTGCAAAGCATAGCATGAACATACTATGGTTGCAGTGAAAGACCTGCCCTCGGGCAGATTTATTATGGATGGATGGATATATATATATAAATGATTTGACTTGATCTGAGCATTCCGCGACTGATTATATGATTTGATGTTTTGCGTGTTTCGTCGTTTCGTCGTATTTTCAGTTGGCCAACAGATACAACGATTCATGATTAAATCATACTATGTAAAGTTGGTGTTTTTGAAGAATGAAAGAGGGGTAAGGGAGCTCAGAGGGGCAAGGAGCATCAGAGGGAAAGCGCCCAGTGGGCGGCCAAGAATGAGGTGAGAGAATAACATTAACCATTATTTGAAGGAAGTAGATAAATAATGGACGATTGGTAAACATTAGCTCAAGACAGGGATGTATGAAGAGCGTATGTCTGCGCGGTCATGAACCTAAGGTTCGATAGTGTCAGTGAGTGATGAGTTAGCTAGTGCTCCAAAAGGACAAAATATGAGATGTGGACATCCCTGTATTATAGCCTATAATGGTGCATTTAACACATACTAATGGTAACATAATTAAGCTTAAATTACATCATTAACCTTATTTGTTCCGATTATGCTACAAAAATTACATTTAATTGGGAAATATTATAATTAAATATTAAGTTACATTAAAGTGCGAAAGTGATAAACTAAATTTTATGAGGCAAAACAATGATATCAGTAAATATAAAATCGCATAAAAATTTTAACTGCTGTAGAATCAAAGTATAAATTCATTTACAGAATGAAGTAAAGACACTTTTTGTTGGTTCGTGTCGAAAAGCAGGTACCAGTAAGTTATTCATTTATGTACTTATTTGTTTAGTAAATGTAATGATATTAGTGTTTGTGATCATTAGAGCTAGGATTGTTATATACTAAAAGTTAAGATTGCAACGTAGTACTATGATAATTTAGACTTAGGACTATCTTTTGTTTTTTTTTAACATACAAAGAGTTGAATATTATAATGAGAAGTTAGATTTCTGACTGTCTTATGTTTTTTATTTCACACACAAACAGTTGAATATTATAATGAGAAGTTAGACTTCTGTCTTTTGTATTTTATTTCACACACAAAGAGTTGAATATTATAATGAGAAGTTAGATTTCTGACTGTCTTTTGTTTTTTATTTCACACACAAAGAGTTGAATATCATAATGATAAGTTAGTTTTCTGACTGTCTTATGTTTTTTATTTCACACACAAACAGTTGAATATTATAATGAGAAGTTAGACTTCTGTCTTTTGTATTTTATTTCACACACAAAGAGTTGAATATTATAATGAGAAGTTAGATTTCTGACTGTCTTTTGTTTTTTATTTCACACACAAAGAGTTGAATATCATAATGAGCAGTTATACTTCTGATTGTCTTTGTCTTGGTTTCACACATAAACAGTTGAATAATATATACTATCTGCATTGCAATCGTATCTTTTATTACATAAAAATTCTCTCCCTAACGATCATACATATTCAATCTAGGATTTAAAGAGATATCAGGGCTTGGTATAGGTTGGGGGCATGGAAATTTATAAAGAATATAGAAGATCAAGATATGCGAATATGTCCTATGTGCGGGAGGTTTGATGACGAAATACATATATTAGGAAAATGTAACGATATAGAATATTGGAGGCGTCAGTTTTTACCAGAAAGATTTCTAAATTCAAATCGTGAAAGATTGGAATGCTACGAGTTAATGGTAAACTTAGAAATTAGGATAAACGTGGTCAATTTTCTGGACAAAACGCAGAAAATAAGAATAACATTCATTCGTGAATAAATAAATATGTAAGTTACATGCAATATGATTAATATCCAATATCTTTACGTAACCTACTTAATATATAATATAATACTGTACTGTTATGTATTGATTGTGTCCTGTTACAAATTAACAACATTTTAAAATTCGTAACTGATAAAACATTGTCCTCAACTATATTAACTTATTTTGTAAAACGTCGCCACACTATTAAAATATAGGCCTCCCAAAGAGCATGTTTCATCTTCAGGATTTCTCATGGCGCTAAAATTATTTGTACATTGGATTTTGGTCGTTGGGCGTGTTCTCGTTCAGCAGGTTCGTATTTTTTGCCTCGTTAATAATTTCAATTTATTCGAGAATATTGATTTTGAAACTGAAATAATCAAGGAGGCAAAAAATACGAACCTGCTGAACGAGAACACGCCCAACGACCAAACCCCTCTACATTAAATATAGAAATAATTTCAGTACCCGTGAGAACACTTTGAAGTTCAAATACATGATCTTTGCAACACATCGATTTAACTAGTGAATTGACGTGTTGTGACAAGCTAATGACAAAAATGAGGTGAAATCTCTTGTGAGGAAATGGCTGAATTCAAATACCTAGAAACAATAATCACAACTAGGAAATATCATGCCACAAAGGAAAATTAAAACATAGGCTTCATATCTAGGAAATGCGTGCTATTATGCATTACACAGCACTTTGTGACGTCCCAACTCCTTTCAAAAAACGTTAAACTGAAAATCTATAAAACTGTTATTCTACCAGTTATAGTATATGGTTGCGAAACATTGACTCTTACTTTAAGGGACGAAAGGAGATGAGTATTTGAGAATAAAGTTCTTAGGAACATTTTTGGATCAACGAGAGATGCACAGACAGGTGAATGGAGAAAACTGCATAACAATGAACCACGTGGTCTATATAGGAATCCAGATATAATTAGAACAGTTAAGTCTCGTAGACTGCGATGTGGCACGAATGGGGAATGAAAGAGGTGCATGGAAGCTTCTTGTTCGAAAACCAGACGGGAAACTCCCAGTTGATAGACCAAGAATGAGATGGGAGAATAACATTAACTATGATTTGAGTGAAGTAGATCATACAGGGGATGATTAGAAAACATTTGCTCAGGATAGGGATGTATGGAGAGCTTATGTCCGTGAGGCCATGAACCTATGCGTTCGATAGTGCCAGTGAGTGAGTTAGTTAGATGACTTTTACAACAGAATTTAAAACAGTTGAGGACGACTGTTTTATCAGGAACGAATTTTAAAATTTAGCACAGTTTTAACGTCAACGGTGTTCTACCATGAATTTTAAAATATCTTCTTAATGATGGACAAATTATATTTGAAAAGAAAACTATACGCCTAGATTGGGGTTTGAATCCAGGACCTTTGACTCTCTATGTCGTAGCATTTGGGGTTAGGGTATTAACTATGTGTAAGAGAAAAATACGCGTTTAGATTGGAGGCCTAGGCGTATATTTTTCTTTTCAAATATAATTTGTCCATCATTAATATGTTTAAAAAACAAGCAATATTAACAATAAAAAACCACTACTGGCTTTATAAGTACTGTTTAATTCCCAATAAAAAGTCTTCTTGATAAAGAAGCCGCCATTTTCAAAAATCGTAGCTACGGCTCGTAGCATTTGGGGTTAGGAAATTAACTATGTGTAAGAGAAAACTACGCGTTTAGATTGGAGGCCTAGGTAGCTCAGATGGATGAGCATTGACATAGAGAGTCAGAGGTCCTGGGTTCAAACCCCAGCCTAGGCGTATATTTTTCTTTTCAAATATAATTAGTCCAAAGTAATTGACATGGGATTAAATATATTTCTGATATTTACAGGAATAATGAATACTTTAACTTTGGGCTGCATCTGGTTCCTAGCTGTGGTGGCTTCCACCTACCACGTACCAGGACGTGGGGTAAGTAGATATATCATATGGTCTGCCAGCGTTTGAAGCAGGAGTAGAAGGGATTTGATTCCAATTAGTGTACATTATTTCTCTAGTTAACTGTAAGACATGCAATGTTTATTTTGTTATCACTTGATGTATATAGAAGCAATCTATTATCATATTTAGAGATAAACGTATTTTATCTATATTCTATATTATTTCAATTAATCATTTTATTATAAAATTGATTTATCTGTAGCTGTATCACATCCCTCCCCTCGAATATCAAGGACTCCCGACTCAAAAACAGTTTAAAAAGAAACTCACGTCATATTTCCTTAGACAATATAATATATAACCCTGTTGCATGTACACTTTTATTGTTTCTCTATATTTAACTTTCTTTACGAAGTCATTTACTTAATCTAATTATAGGTTAGTATTTTTGTCATTATTTTTTTTCTTACCCTTGTCAACTTCATATTGTGTAGTCTATATCTATTATGTATCATTAATCATAATTATTATTGTATGTATAATTTAACCCTGGTCAAGTGGAAGAGAAGACCTTACGGTCTTACCTCCATTAGGTCAAATAAATAAATCCATCCATCAATAGTAATTCTGCCCGAAGGCAGGTCCTTCACTGCAATCATACCATTTTCATGCTATTCTTGCAGCTTTACTAGGGAATTGTAGGTGCGGTAGCTTCCCGTTGCTTTCCACACCGGTGAAGGATGATGATGATGATAATGATAAGGATGATGATGATGGCCATATGATTTCGGGGACCGTTTGGGCCTTAAAGTTTTCCTGACATTCGTCTTACAGGTGAGAAAAAACCCCGGTAAAAACCTCACCCAGAAAAACTGCCCCGACCGGGGATCGAACCCGGGCCCGCTGCTTGACAAGGCAGCACGCTACCTCGAGACCACAGCGGTGGACAAATAAATAAATAAATAATGTTATTTAGAAATGCCCTATAAATTCAGCAGAAATGGACTTAGGTAAATTCAAAAACACAATTTGCATTTCACGAATAAAGTGAAATAGTAAAGTAAATTATTCCCACTACAGGCCTCAGGAGGCCCTTGGAGTAGAGGGAGGTTAAGACTCCCACTATTTCTAGACAATCGGCACTTGATGTCAGCCCTGAGTGACGGCCGCCTTTACCCCAGAATAGGCGTCTGGTACTCATTTCCGTTAGAGGCTGAGTCGACCCCAGGGCCATATTGCCGCCAGAAGGTTTGGGTCAGTTTAAAAATCCTGATCCCACCGGGACTTGAACCCTCGACCTTCCGGCTTGTAGCGCAGTGCCTTAACCACTACGCTATGGCGTGCCCCAAGTGAAATAGTAGATACAAATAATTATATTATAAGATATAGTATCCACCGCTGTGGTCTGGAGGTAGCGTACTGCCTTTTCACGCAGCGGGCCCGGGTTCGATCCCCGGTCGGGCAGTTTTTCTGGGTGAGGTTTTTACCGGGGTTTTTTCTCACCTGTAAGACGAATGTCAGGAAAACTTTAAGGCCCAAACGGTCCCCGAAATCATATGGCCATCATTATCCTTCACCGGTGTGGAAAGCAACGGGAAGCTACCACACCTACAATTCCGTAGAGAAGCTGCAAGCATAGCATTAAAATGCTATGATTGCAGTGAAGGACCTGCCTTCGGGCAGAATTACTATGGATAGATAAGATATAGTAGTAAGATATATATGTTTCGCCCCGTTAGTCAGGTAACAGTATTTCGGGTTAGCATCACAGGAACCCTGGTTTCAATTCTCGGATTCGTAGAAATTATTTTGATATATGGCCCACTCAGCGTTATGAATAAAATTGAGTAATTAGTTGAAATGAAAAGAGAAGAAATCGGGTTAAATAATGTGAAGACAAAGTTCAGGGATTGCGTCACGCTCACCCTGTACTATTTTCTGCTAGCCAATGACAGTAACCTATTGAGTCAGCCTTGACTCTTTGAAGCTATCATGCATGGATTCAATTATAATTTGATTTTTAAAAAAATACACAACCATTTTTCCTCATCACTTTCAAGTACAACTTCTCTATCATGATTACAACACGTCATATTAAAATAAATGAATAAATATACTTCTCAGCGAGAGAGGCCTAGGATGCCCTGCCGGCGGCTGGCCGCATATACACACATATCAATCACAGTATTTGTTTGTATGAACAAGTATGTAAGTTGATTTGCTGTTATAAACAAAATATAAACCAATGTTTTACTATTACTGAAATTTTATTTTCCACGTTTGTTTTTGTATTAAAATAAAATGAAATAAATAAATAATACTGCAATAATAATTCCTCCAAAATTTTAACTAAATTATATATTAATAATGTCCACCGCTGTGTTCTCGAGGTAGCGTGCTGCCTTGTCATGCAGCGGGCTCGGGTTCGATTCCCGGTCGGGACAGGCTCCTGGGTGAGGCTTTTTCGGGGGTTTTCCTCACCTGTAAGACAAATGTGAGGAAGCTTAGGGCCCAATGGTCCCCGAAAATCATACGGCCATCATCATCATCATCCTTCACCGGTGTGGAAAGCAACGGGAAGCTACCACACCTATAATTCCCTAGTAAAGATTCCCTATAAAAGCTGTAAAGCATAGCATGAAAATGCCATTTTCATAATTACTACGTAACTTATATATATTTATCAGTATACACATATACATTTCCCCTAGATTATTAATTGGACCAGATAATTTCGTTAAAAAACGATAAAGTTTATTAAGTAGAGTTGCATAAAAAACAGGAGCATAATCTGGAGATTGTACTGTATTTAAATATTAAGCTATACGTACTAAATATATAGGGGATATCGTAGCGTAATTGCTTAAAGCAATACGCTATAATCAGAAGGTCACCGGTTCGATTTCCGACAGTGTCAGGATTTTTAACACTTTGAATCTGGGCATCGTAACTATACCATGACATTTAAATAACCAGGAAGCCGGCCTTAAGGTATTAATACCTTACCGTGCACCGCTGCATTCACGATTTTTTTGTTTTGAAACTAGCTGCATTATCGACAAGATCATTGCAGTGTTTCAGAGCTTAAATCTTGTGATATGTATGGATGTATGTTAGATGTCTATTTCACTTCACTAATTTTTGCTGCCCTATGGAAGAAAACCTTCCACTTACAAACACAGCTTATATTTGTACATGAGATACGCACTAAACTAGCCTAGACTTCCCTTTGTTACCATTTTCCTGCGGCCAATACACCATCTAGTGAAAATTAGTACTAGACATATATTCTAGGCGACTGTCACGAAGGCTGAGATCTCATAAATACCAAATCTATAGAAGGTGGGATTATTATATCAATTACTCTAGAGGCCTGATGAAGCCTGTAGTGGAATCATTTTGCATTTGCTTTGTTACATAAAATGCAATCATATCTTAACTGTACTCATCAAAAACCTGTTACATGTTCGTTCAGTTCTTTTTTTCTAATGTGTATGTCATAATACTAGGGCATTCGATAAGTAATGACAACACTGTTGTAAATCAGCGATCCTAGCGATGACCATTGTAAGCTTGTAGTACGTTATTGAACAGTCTTTGTTGTATAAATCTGTAATATTGAAAGTCTGTAAATATCAATATTTTGTGAATACATGCACTGTTCCTCACAGTTAGTAAAGTAATATCGCCCTAAAAACAGGTTCAGTAGAATTTGTTAGAAGGTGGAATTCAAAAGTCTTCGAACATTCACTAAATTCACCTTCAGGAGCCCTTGTGACTATAACGTATTCTCAAAGATTAAAGAAACTCTACCGAGGCATTCGATTACAAGCAAGAGTTGATATCCAGGCAGCTCTAGATCGATCAATGAAAGAGATATCAAGAAATTGTGCTGCAGATGGAGTGTGCTGTTTCCAAGGATTTGGCAATGTATGTTTGACTAGGAAAGAGACTATAAATTAAATTCCAAAATGATCTAAATATTTTTTTGTGATGCTGTAGGAGTGTTGTCATTACTTATCGAATGTCCGAGTAGGTATAATAAATGCTTTAAAATACTTTATTTTGATTTATTTTATCATGATGTATATTTATTAAGACATCCTCTTTACATTGCTCAATGTAAAGAGAGCATTGCAGGCGGAATATTGGTCGAAAGACAAACTTGCCTTGTTTGCTGTTGAAGAAATGCAAAAGAATCTTGGCGAAGAACTGGAATTACATCATATCCATGAATCACACAACTCGGTAAGTCTACTTTTAATTTTATAAATTTCCAAGATATTTATTTAACATTTAATTTATTTTGTCTTAATTCATTTTGGGATAATAAGTAAGAATTACACATTTAAATCTAAACTCATGACTTTATTTTTTTTTCTAGAAAAATATTTGAAATATTAAAATGATTATTATTTGCCTCAGCAGTTACTGAAAAGATTTAAATATCTGAAAACTTATCAGAATAGTATAGTACAATCCGAGGTTGGGGAAGTAGTTTTTACAGACGCGAGGAAATGATTAATAACCGAGCGATAGCGAGATTTTTAATTTTCGATATTCTGTAAAACATTTCACAAACGTGTGTTGTACATTATGTTTTGCACGATGGTGTTTTCAAAATAATAAATAATAGTAAAATAATATCTTTGTTGGAAATATTTGCGTTCATTATGAACAACTGACTCACGTTAGTCTGGCCAATGTATACACGGTAAATAGCGAAAATGATTTAGTTGAGACTACAGCAGGCCGTGACACCAACCAGGCATAAATTGGTGGCAAGTACGAATTTATTGTTTTATATTGTTTCAAATAAAGTTCAGTTCATTTCAAATGCAGAGATTTACTTCGAATAATGTGTATTAACACTACCTTTTGGATATATTTTTGTACATAGTATACATAAAGGGCAGCGGTTTTACTTCCCGCCCTAGTTAGGTAATATGTAATACTACAGTGTTGTTATTTATAGGTTGGCAACGCCAAAATTTAGAAAATTGAAATTTCAATCATGATCGCCATTCCTCTAAGTACGACAAAACGCACTATCGTACAGAAACTATTACAGTATATTACACCTACCGTGTTATATTGAATTTCATTCTTAATAGTATATAACGAAGTGAGGTTGGGAAGTGGTTTTTATAGAATCGAGGAGAATTTTTAAAAACCGAGCGACAACTACACTGTTCTAACGGTGTTTAATTTAAATTTAATTAATAATATGTACTCACTTTTTTATACTAATAATAGAGTAAGTCAATTCACATTGCTGCTACACGATTTTCTTTTTACAAAAATGCACTTTCATTATCATAAGTAATGCCACGAGTGATTTCCAAATTCTCTAGATAAATTCACTCCTCACTTCGTGAGTCGTGAATTTATCGATAATTTGGAAATCACTCGTGGCATTTGTTAGGACTATTTAACGAATAAAATTAAGCTGTTTACTCACAAATCATTGTTTAACTATAGTTATTTTCAAGTATTTATATATTTAATGTAAACGGCGATGTTTGAAAAAAATTAGAAACGATTGGTACGCTTCATTTCCTTTTGTTCGATCACTGCAACCAGATAATAATACTATTTATTGTTGTAAGAATGCACCCTAGTGGAAAAATTTATAACCAACGTTATAGGTATTAAATAATTTCTGATGTCCTATGATGTAAATATGTCAATTATATTTTTCTGCGTCATTTCCTGGAAAATAATTCGTTTAAGAAACTGCAAACACTGGTTTATTTTTTTGTGGTATAATCAATTACTACTAATGTTTTTATATTATCTCTCGTATGCGCTACGTGTTGACACTCATGCACTACATATACAATCTGGTAGCCGTATTTCTTGCAGAGTCAGTCACTGCAAAATAATGCTATGACCTATTCAGAATGTTAAAAAGGAGGTGCTTTCTTTATCATGATAAACTTTAGTTGGTAAATTTTAGGCGAAACACGACTGTGATTGGTTGTAAATAAAAAAGCATTGAAATGTGATTGGTTATTGACTCCCATTTGGGGCACGAGTTAAATAGTCAACGTAAAGAAATAAATGAGTACACAAATGAATGAGTAATACACATAAATTCCTTAGAGGCAATTAATTTAATTTATTTGTAACACACATTATACATAAATTTTATTTATCTGCATTACTCCTCTATATCAACTTTAATTATGCCAAATATCACACTTATCCGTGCGCGCAATCTGCTTAAAAACGGTTGTAAAGATTTCTCTTCACGAATTAATATATATATTTAGGCCGGGTTTCATCCCGAAACCGAGAAAATGGCTTCCACACTGCCCTTATACAAGGAAATGACTGAAAGTAGGAGGGAGCGACCAGAAAATGGCGCGGTATCCAAGAACACAGTCTCAGCCAATAGGGAAATTAATAAGAGGTATATGTCATCTTTGGTGCCTGGTATATAGGATTAATAAAAATTTGACAAACGTTTTTACAAATCTTTACATGTGTATAACCTCCATAGATACATGCCTTTGAATTTGCTAAAATACGTAACAAGAATTGAGGATTAATGATTCTGCTGTTTTTTACTTTCACAGGCAGTCATGGGTGGAGTAATATGGGATATGGATTTGGAGATCTATTTCGGCCATGATCCCGACTGGGTAAGTGAATTATTTTTAGGCCTGTTAATATGTTAATTATTTAAATAGTAGTAGTAGTCCAAAACGAAATGAACAGACAGGTGAATGGAGAAGACTGCATAGCAATGAACTACATGGTCTTTATAGGAAACCAGATATAATAAGAACAGTTAAGTCTCGTAGACAGCGACGGGCAGGGCATGTTGCACGTATGGGGAATGAAAGACTTGCACGGAAGCGTCTTGTAGGAAAGCCACAGGGAAAACGCCCATTTGGTAGAGCAAGAATGAGGTGGGAGAATAACATTAACTATGATTTGATGGAAGTAGATTATACAGAGAATGATTGGAAAGCATTAACTCAGGATAGGGATATATGGAGAGCTTATGTCCGCGCGACCATGAGCCTGCGGGTTCGATATTGCCAGTGAGTAAGTAATTAAGTAAGTAATTAAGTAAGTAAGTAGTAGTAGTAGTAGTACTGGTCACTCCACTGGGAAGTATAGAGGTTTGATAAAAGCTCGCTAACACAGTCTGTTGATTGCCAATACCTGAATTTCAATCCAACTCAACCCTCCTGTTCAGCTTCATCCCTGATGGTATCACTCCATCCATGTTGCCCTATGTCTTCCTCTTCGCCCTCTCAATCCTTCGGGTTTCCAATCAAATGCCTTCTTTGTGATGTTATCATTCTCTCTCTTTAACACATAGTCAACCCATTCCCATTTTCAAAATTTGACTTCTTTACAAATTTCATTTTGATTCGTTCTTCTCCAAAGTTTTTTATTTGTTATGTCTGGCCACCAAATATCCAAGATATTTCTCAGGCAACGATTTACAAAGATTGCAATTTCTTTCCAATTTATTTAGTAACTTTCTAAGTAAATTATTTAAACAAATATAGGCCTACATAATTATTCGAAACAACGTCGATAAACTAGTAGCTCTATGTTGTGCGGGATAACAAAAGAACAAATTGAAACAGAGGGAGCAAGTCTGGAAATTCACGGTTAGGATCAGATTGATGTTGGCATCCTAATAATTATGCAAACAATTAACCATCTGTTTAAAGTTTATGATAAATGTTTAATGTGACCGATAAATTTCTGCGAATGAGCAGGAACATTACACAATCCACAGTTCAAATCGTCACGATTCTCTGTACTGGTGATATCGCGTTCTGTAATGAAGCAGGGAGTCGACAATATAAATTACTTTTTGTAACTAATGGATGGTGAATTTCCTTGGTTCTACGAAGTCTCAGTGATGTTAAATTACTGTAATTAATATCAGTTGTATCGAATCAATTATACAGAGCGTATAAATGTAAACATTTAATAGCTTAAACTATCGCATTCATATGGGTCTCAGATTACTGTTCTGCTTTAGGAGGTTCTGATTTTTTAGAAAGTCGATATACGTTAGCTTCAATCAGAAGTCCATTTTTGTTACTGTTGACACAGTAAAACGAAGAACACGAAAATTAATAATAATCAGTTGAGTTGGTGTTTACCATATTCATTAATTAAATAAAAATAAAACGTAGTTTTCCTTGATTTTCATATTTATTATATAAATTCAGTGACAGCTGTTTCGGTACACTGTACCTTCTTCAGACATATAATAATGAATTGAATATTATTAAACAATTAGCAATTAATAATAACTACGACCCTAAAATGATAGAATATTTAATTAAGAAAGTTCATTTAAAAAAAAAACAATTAACAAAGTTTTCCTTTACCCAAAGAAAACAAAAAGAAATATGTCGTAATGTCATACATAGGCCCACTTTCAAATAAAATATCTAAACACTTTAGAAAGTTGAACATTAATGTGGCATTTAAAACTAATAAAACTTTACAAAATATAATAAAAAACCAATAAAACCAAAATAAAAAAGAAAAATTATCAGGTGTATATAAATTGAAGTGTGGCACATGTGACAATGTCTATATAGGACAAAATGGTAGACCTTTTATCTCTCGGATAAAGGAACACATGAGAGCATATAATAGAAATTTAGAATATTTAAAATATGCTAACCACCTATTCCAATTTAATCATTGTTTCGATCCAAATTTTGAAATTTTACATATTTGTGATAAGGGTAAGAAGTTAGATCTTTTGGAGGCTGTAGAAATTAATAAATTTAAAAGTAGTAACAAACTGTTAAATTCTCAACTTGATTTGAATGAATCCCCTTTGTTAAATTAAAAAATTGAAATATTGTTGTATTGTTGCTTAGATCAGTTGGAACACAATTCATAATTTAACATGTCTGAATAAGGTGCAGTGTACCGAAACAGCTGTCACTGAATTTATATAATAAATATGAAAATCAAGTAAAACTACATTTTATTTTCATATAATTAATAAAATTAATAATGATTGAAATTTAATAGAATACGCCATGGTAACGAAGGCAATAACTCATATGAAAAAGTAGAAAAATATCAAATATCTACGATACTGTTAACAGATAAAAAAGTATCATACACATGAAAAAATGAATTACCGACTTCAAATCAGACGATGTTACGCATCAACCAGCTAAGCGCCATGTTTAAAAAATATATTTTGATGCCATCTGTTGCACAGGCTCAAGAAGTATACGCACACGTTTATCAACAAATCTTTAAATATTTAATTACATGGCGCGACAGGCCTAGAAGGCGCTTAGAACACCAGCTGGCTGCTGGTCCCACATTCACATGCGTCAATCACAGAGGTAGATGATCTAGCCAGTGTAGGGGTGACATGTGGTCTGCATGACGAGTCCCCCAGCCGATATAGCTGGTTTTCTCAACCTGCAACCGCTACTTATTGTAGCTACCGAAATGCCCCACGATGCTGGGTGGGCACCGGTCCCACACTGGCCGAAATTCCATGATAAAATTTGTTTACCATGGAGACTTGAACCAGCGCAAGTCCCGTAGCTCTGCGCCAAGGCTTCCTGCCTTAACCACTCGGCTACAGCACGGGACTCACCTTAAGTATAACATTATTAAAGAAAAATGTAAACGCCGTCAGTCCTATCAGAGATTCTATTTCTGGCAAAAAACGACGATAAACCCAAATCTTCATAAATGCTGATCGAAATTTTGCTCATATATTGTTCCCGCTCATATATTGTTGATGCATAACTGTCAAAAAAGGGAAATAACTTGCAATATCCAGTATTGTTAGTTTGGCCGTACAATAAACAGTGAAGATTAACATAGCTATACTTAAAACGTATTTTTCTCGAAACTTACGTAATAGCGCATAGCCAGTTGATGCATAACGCCGTCCAATTAATGAAACTATAATTATTATACCTATGTTCCTCTATAGATATAAAACATAGTCTCTTATATTAAAGGAAGAAAGTAAATAAAAGTAGATAATCGAAAATGGCGTACTGAAGTGAATCTTCGATCCCATGGGGCACAAGAATGGAGACAGCTTAATAACGAAGAACTCGTAATTTATATACCCTAACCAGTTGTCTTAATATTGTCAAAATCATTAATTAAGTCTAGGAGAAAGATCAGGCACAATGTCACTCGAAATTATGACAGTAGAAATGCTTTTAGTTTTTTACTGGGGAAAGATTCTTTACATATTATTTATCACGTCGCTTCATTAGACTCTTGGTCACATAACCTAGACACTTGATCCCAACAGCACATTGCCCTCATCACACTGTGTATTAATCATTATCTTTTACAGTTTCACTTGCCAAAACATGGACTTCCTTCCCTCCCTATGTCAGAGATTGTCAAACTATAACATCGTTCATAAACAAACTAAATAATTATTTAACAACAAACTAACTTATACACCTCCATTAACAATTAATAAATTAAATTATCAATACTAGTTATTTACTAGATAAAAACAGGCTAAAATATATAAACACACTATCAAGTTGCAGTTCTGATTAAGTCATGAGACCTGACTGACAATTTTAAAGTATTTATTTATATTGTCATAAGTAATGCCACGAGTGATTTCCAAATTATCGATAAATTCACGACTCACGAAGTGATGAGTGAATTTATCTAGAGAATTTGGAAATCAAAAGTGGCATTTGTTAGGACTATTTAACGAATACAATTAAGCTGTTTACTCACAAATCATTATTTAACTATAGTTATTTTAAAATATTTATACATTTAATGTAAACGAGAAACAATAGGTACGCTTCATCTGCTTCTTTTGTTTATCACTGCAACCAGATCTAGTGGAGAAAAAATGAAACATATCAAACTGTATATTAATTCATATTTGATGTCGTATGATGTAAATATGACAATTATATTTTTCTGGCTTATTACCTGGGAAAAAAATACATTTAAGAAAGTGCAAACAGTGGTTTCTTTTTTTGGTGGTATAATCAATTGCGACAAATGTTTTTATACTAACTCCTGCAAGCGCTGTGTGTTGATATCTATGCACTATATATACAATCTGGTAGCCGTATTTCTTATAGGCTCAGTAACTGCAAAATAATGGTCAGACCTGTTCAGAATATTAAAAAGGAGGAGCTTTCTTTAATATGGTAAATATAACACTGATAAATATTTCGTGAAACACGACTCTGATTGGTTGTAAAACAGAAATCATTGAAACGTGATTGGGCATTGACTCCCATTTTTGGGGCATGAGTTAAATAGTCAATATAATCCTATTTTGTTTTAATTAAGGAACAGAGGTAGAAAAACCAATACCATCTTCGTTAGGTATACTGTCACAGGCCACATGACCTACTGATTTGTTCATGATGCTTATGGTGAAATATCTCTCTATAGACGAAGGAAAAGCCTGAATGAAACATATGCAATTATTTTCGATATTGCAAATAATTGTTTTGCCAATTATGTTGCTAAACAGAATAATCATAAAGGTATATGTGATTATTTTATTTTATTTGTATTTATTTATTTTTCCAGTTACGAGACACCTGTCGTGTAGTGGTATACGTGGTTTCTTACACAACTCCCATCCTTCAGAAATACATCTGTGAGAATTCAGGTAAATATTCGCATAGTGATTCTAAGAGTACGGTACATGCACTATGTGCACCCTTAGACAGAAAAAAAGTCATCTCTTGAACGCATATTTCTTCTAAGTCCAACTCGGCACAAAGCTGGGTTCAAACTAGGAAACTAAGTCGTAATTGTGCAGTACCTGAGCTACTGCGTTATGTGACATGAACTGAAGACACTCCTAAGTGCTCTCTCAGGTCAGCGGTGAAGCATGCAGTCACTGTTTCTCTTAATGTAGGTAGCAGGCTCGCATCCTCAATTTTGCAGTTTTTTTTTCTCGTGATATTTAAATTAAAATGTTTTATGAATTAAATATAACATTTTATTTTGACATTTGAATTAAATCAATGTTAATGTCGTTATTTTAACAATTATATTTACCACATTCTGGGTTTGTTCTATGTCATTTCAATGTATTGCATTGAATAGACTGTGATGCGCAGACGACTGCGTAAAAGCAACAGGCTCTAACAAGTTTGTTTATAATGAATCATAGGTCTATCGAGTTTTACCAAAGCTCAGTGCACACTCACAAGGACATAGACATAAGTCAATCTCAATACCCCGCAGATTGAGGGCAATAGATGCTGAGGGTTCATCGTACACCCGATATTGATTTTGTTTATGTTGAAGTTTTCATTTTAGAAGATATTATTTTATTTCCTCATTATTTATTAGAAGAAGGTTTTAATTCATGTTTTTATATGCATTAAAGCCATAAAACTCATATATAAAACTAAATATGAAACTATATTACAGGCGAAATGCTATTCTAACATTCAGTTTAAAAAAAAGTACATCGGGAATCGAACCCGTGATATTACGAACGCAGATGATGTCTGTTAAACCTCTCGACCACGGAAACACACTAAGCCAAGTTCTCTCTTTCATGTTGCTTGACTGTGCACTGCGTTAACTAGCAAACAACCCAGTGCAATTACTGAAAACCTGTTGATGTAAATACGGCTTCTCCGAGCGCTCACAAAGTTCCACGATCGGTTGATAGAATCTGCGGATGACTCATTTTTTTGTCTAAGGGTATACAGGATAGTGCAATAGGTCGCATAAGACGTTTGGGGAATGAAAGAAGGGATACAAATGAATGACTTTTTATGTGTCAACGTTCACATAGAGCCATCATAAACAGATCTTATGTCGTAGATCTAGATATAACACATACATACATAAATACATAATAAAACCAATTTACATTGCAACTAAAATACACCATAATATCAAGGGACAGCACTTTCACGATAAATGATAGCAATACAATTCCAATCAAATATTACTTACAATTTTAAATTTAGGTATTCACCCATACTTAATGGTATGTAAGACAATAAAATATTCTTTACAGCAAGTTTAAATTGTCTGCCCGTAAAAAGTTTAATATTGGAAGGGAGATGATTATAAAGATGTGATATGCTGTTAATACTTCTGGTAAGCCTGTGACAATTTAGGTGTATATTATTAGATGTACCAAGTGCTTTTCAAACGGAATTGCGCAGTTTCATGCAAGATCTCTCGGCATTGACTCCAACATAATAATTGCATCTGCATACCAGTGATTGACTGGTAGGCTTACATTAAAGGATCATTGCAGCTGCAGCAACTGAAGCAAACAGTTCTTCTTTATGTTGATTGTCTTTTCGCAGACACAGATTGAACATTAACACAAGACTTCAACACTCTTTGGTCTAAAACATAATAAGCCTATTATACAGTGTGAAATTCTACTGGACTCCTAACCGATTCGCTTTATTTTTCCCCTATTGGCAATAATACAGGACATTCCATTCAAATCTCCTACATTTTAATCAATCATAACTAACAAAGTATGCAGAAGTATTAAAGGAAACATAAACTTAAAGAATTTTCATTGTCACACATTAAAACACCTTTATATGTGCACCATTTATTCAATCGTTTCTTCTGAAACACGTGTACGAGCACCTTCTGATTCTTTTTTAACGCTTCCAGATGCCAGAAATTTCTCAAGCCATGTCTTAAAGGTCTTCCCATCAGGTGCATTTCCTCCATATTCTCTCCGGTAATTTCTTTGCACTGTAATTATTGACTTCGTCTCTGCATACCAGAAAACAGTTTGTGTTCGCCATATTGTTTTATGTCATTATGCCCAACATGCGACAGATGAATTAACTGCAACAATGAAAACAAAACTTCTTTGACTTTCTCTTTCTTTTAATACCAACTTCATTTCATAATTCCGCATACTTTGAGAGTTATGATTAATTAATATGTGGGAGGTTTGAATGGGACACGGGGTATATAAAAAAACTTGTTCATTTTGGCCTCCTCTTCCATCCTCAAACAATATAAGGAAAATATTGCACAGTCATATATATATATATATATATATATATATATATATATAGGGCGAGATGAATAGACAAGTGAAGGAGAAGACTACATAACAATGAACTACACGGTCTTTATAGGAAGCCAGATATAATAAGAACAGCTAAGTCTCGTAGACTGCGATGGGTAGGACATGTTGCACGAATGGGGAATGAAAGACATGCATGGAAGCTTCTTGTAGGAAAATCAGAGGGAAAACGCCCAGTTGGTAGACCAGGATTGAAGTGGGAGAATAACATTAACTATGATTTGAAGGAAGTAGATTATACAGAGAATGATTGTAAAACATTAGCTCAGGATAGGGATATATGGAGTGCTTATGCCCGCGCGGCCATGAATCTACGTGTTCGATAGTGCCTAAATTAGTTATACATGAAGGGCTTAGGGAGTAACATGATAAGCCGCATTCTCTTAAACATGTAATTTATTACAATGATAGCAAATACATGTATTGAGATATCCATAAAATAATTTGTATGTGCGCCAGTGATGAGATAAAACATATAGACACGCAATGTATTAACAACAATACTGCCCAATTATTAGTATTTATAATTTTCTTAAACATTAAAATCCTTATATTCCAGAAGAAAACAATATGTGGTTTATTACTTTATTGCCCTAAGCCCTTGATATATATATATTGAAGGGTATATGGCATAGAAGTGTAAATATTTTTCTTTCTTTTTAAAAAACTGTTTTGTTAGAATACAAGTAATCAAGTCAGCTTAATTTAAAAATCATTGAAATATTTATTATCCTTAGTGAAATTATTAATTGTTTTTCTCTACAGTCATGCACTTCACTCATACTTGTAAAAATAACTGACTCTCACCACTATGTCATATACCCCTTTATATATATATATATATATATATATATATATATTTATTTATTTATTTATTTATTTATTTATAGGTTTGTAGTGTACCGAAAAATGGAACACCCTTAAGAATAAGTTTTTATTGAAAAGTGAAGTGACAGGTAGTTTATCATTCTGGTAGTACGGAATAATGTTTCACAAAATTATAAATACCAAATAAAACACACATGCCACAGTAAGGGTGTGGAAACGGTTTTTTCGATCACAGTGTATCTCTGGCGGTAACGCAGGTGTTTTTCTAGTAGGCCTATGCAAACGGTCATAAAAGTACTGAATGACATCCTACAATAGATTATCCCAAGTATATTGTCGCAATTCGGCAATCGTTATTGCAGGTTTTGCAGAAAGAGTAAGGTCCGCTTCATCATGTTCCATACATGTTTAATTGGCTAGAGAGAGCATTAGTTGAACACCACGATGAGCTCTATAGTACATCGCAGCAGCCGTGTGTCAACGTGCGTTGTTTCGCTGATAAAGTACATCACCTTCCTGTCGAAGAAATGGCAGCAGCAGTTCATAATGAAGTTCTTTGGAAAAATTTGGACCAAAGAGAGACGAACAGACAGATGAATAATAATAATAATAATAATAATAATAATAATAATAATAATAATAATAATAATAGTAATAATAGTAATAATTAATAATAGCAATAATTAATAATAATAATAATAATAGTAATAATTAATAATAATAATGATAATAATAATAATAATGCTTTATTTTAGCTGGCAGAGTTAAGGCCATAAGACCTTCTCTTCCACTCAACCAGCGAATAGTAGAATTATACAAAAATTACGTACATATTACAATTTTCCGATTGAGGGTCTTTCCACTTTTCAGCGGTTGCCCTTTTACCAGCCGGCTGCTGACCCTTCACATCCACATGTGTCAATCACAGAGGTAGATGATCAACAGCCAGTGTAGGGGTGACATGTGGTTAGCATGTCGAGTCCCCCAGCCGTTATAGCTGGTTCCTCAACCTGGAGCCGCTACTTATTGTAGCTACCCAATTGCCTCACGATGCTGGGTGGGCACCGGTCCCATACTGGCCGAAATATCATGAGAAAATTTCTCGAACCAGCGCAAGTCCCGTAGCTCTGCGCCAAGGCTTCCTACCTTAACCGCTCGGCTACGGCGCGGGACTACATATTACAATTTTAAGATATTATTAAAATACAGACTAAACAAAATACAATGATGATGTGATCTAATACTAGCTAATACTAACAAAAACATAGAATATAATAAAATTAAAATTATATAAAATAAAGTAAGTAGCTTCCTAGATGATTATTGATGGAATGCTCTATATAGTTGTTATGCAGTTAATGTTTTCATTGTGTCGAACTTAAGATACGAGTATCAGTTAATTTGGATTTAAATAATGATAGCGATTGGAGAAGACTATATAACAAAGATCTCCATAATCTTTATAGGAAACTAGATATAATAAAAAGAGTTAGGTATTGTCGACTGGGATGGGTAGAACTTGTGGCAGGAATGAGGAATGACAAACGGGCTTCGAAATTCCTTATAGGAAAACCAGAAGGAAAGCGCCCTGTAGGTAGGCAGATAATAGATGGAAAAATAACATTGACCGTTATTTGAGGTAGGTAAATTATACAGGGCAAAATTGAAGACATTAGCTCAGGATAGGGATGTACAGAGTGCTTGTGTTCGCGCGGTCATGTACCTAAGGATTCGACAGTGCCAGTAAGTTATAGATATGGGTTATTTTACGTAAAATCTAGCTAATAATTACTATGATTAAGGTTTAGCGGGTTCAAACCCGGTCACTATCGAATAATTTTTAAGGGCGTTAAATTATCATTACGGTTTCCTTCGGACATAAAACAAATATAATGTCGTAGATTAAGACAAGAAAAAGGAGCTTGTGCCCGAAAAGCTTCATAGCAAAATATGTCTGTCTTTACAGGACACAGGTGTTTTTCAATAATGATTTGAGTTGTTAAAAGCATCTTTAAATAGAATGTTAAATAACACTGATCAACAAAAATAAACTTTCTTTGTCTCAGAAAGAAAAATATGTGATTCTGATAGTATGTTTTCTCCCGAATTCAAATATGATATCAGTTTTCTCCATCACGCAAGGTTTCCGAGAGACAGGCATTTATTATAATTTCAAACACTAATACTTTCTACATTCGTAACTACACAATATTCGAACATTCGGACTCACCTAGAAAGTAAGAAATCTGCTATATTTCGCCTTGGGATATGCCTCTTGATGGTCCAACAATAATCGGCCAGCATATTAGGATTCCATTTGCCTTGATATCTCTTTTCCATAGCTGAAATCTCCTTAGTTAGCTCATTTGGTTTTATTTTACAATGGACAAATGGACTAAAAAAGTTTATTAAAAGATAATTATTTAAATCCATTAATTGAAATAAAAAATGTGGGTGATGGAGAAATTCCGAATACATATTTGAAAACACGATAAAAAACTGCATTATGTACAACTATTGGTACTCATGAGACAAAAATCATGTTGATTAGGGTAATTAGGAGAAGAATATATATACTACCTGCTAGGAGTGGAACATGTTTACTCAATGTTTATTTACATATTACAGGCATTCGTGGACTACATAAACTGCCGAAGATGGGCAGAAGTGTGGATGGCCATGCTACCGTGGACATACCTATTGTATGGATATGAAAATATATCAATTTCAAGAACAGGGTGAACACATTCAAGCCATTAGAACTTTCTCTACACTTCAGTACTTTAAAAAATATATACAATGATTAATTTTTAGTATTATAGTATACAATTTTCACAAAATGGCAATATTGTACAATGGAATATGATAACACTTATGGTTAGGGGTGCAACAAGTGGACATCCGAATTTCCAGATAATTTTGGTTTTAAAATAAAGCTTAGGACCACTAAACATGAAAATAAAAAGTTGCGGACCATCCAGAATCAAAGCAGTAAAATATCATTTTATAAGTACTACAAAATACACATTTCACTAGTTTACTATACGAGACACCCCCATTTCGATTTAAATTTGGTATTAAAATGAAGCGTGGACCATCACTAAAGAAACAAGGTTAGATTAATTGAATTAGGTTAGGTCAGCTTTCAGTTCCTTATACACATAATATAATGTATTTACATATCACATATCTGTAATTTAATATTGTCTAAATGACATTCTATTTATTATTTTCGGGTTAAAGTAATTGAAATAAGTTACGTTAGTTTTTAGGTTATTATGCATGTATTCTATTAAATTATATCACAAATTTCGAAGATTATATTATAAATAAGTGGCATCTATTTATTGAATATTTTGTAAGGGCTAATTTGCCGTTGTTCATTTTCGAGAAATACGTACGAAGACGTATTATCGACAATCGATTCAGTTAAACCATTTTTCCGTAAGAAACTTCTATTAAATTTCAAACTCTTTGCCATCTAATTTTGAAAATGTAGCATTTGGAAATACAGCAGTGCACATTTATTACAATAGAATATTTATTCAATTTTAGTATCTCTATAGAAGAAAACATGTTTTCACCCTGGACTAACATCTTAATATCGAATCTGACGTCACGACCACAATGGCAGCCACTTCCTTAGGTAATATAGGGAATAGTGCTTTATAAATAGTTATATTACAGCTTTGTTTCTGGATGGTCCGCAATTTTTTTTTCATGTTTTCATCTTCGACGTTCCTAAGCTTCATTTTAAAACCAAAATTATCTCGAAATTCGGACGTCCATTTTTTGCGCCGTACCCACACTTATAACTAATAACAAACTATAATAATATTTTTACAACAGAGGCCTCCCTAAAATATTTCTTAATTCAAGCGTTAGCCTCATCAATCCTTTTATTTGTAGTGATCTCAAAATCTATTACTGAAAGATTATTTTCATTTTATAATTCAATAATTTCTAGAAGGTACAGATGAAAAGAAACATTTAGGACCTTAATACATTAGTTTTTTTACTGAGATTCTAGCATCTATATCTTCTCCCTGTATCCGTATGGTATCACCTATACCTGTACATACATCCATACCAAGCCCATGAGATCTCGTGCTAAGAAGGGGAATGTTAATTCTTATATTAGTGTTCTGGGCAAGAATCGTATGGATATATAGTTAACATTCCCCAGCTGTCTATACCATAATGATGTTTTATCACTCAAAATCACTTTAATTTATATCTGGGACACTAATAAACCTCAAAGAATGTATATTGTATTACTGATCCATATGGTATCTGCTTGTTTTTGTTCCTCTTGTGTAACTGGATATTGTAAGTTGAATAAAGTTATTCTGCACTGGAAAGTTATAGTATTTATTTCCTCAAAAAATGTGTAATACTAAATTATAACACGAGGTTGGGAAGTGGTTTTTACAGAAGTAAAGTGATCCCACAACAGGCCCGGAGGCCCTTGGAGTAGTAGAAGGTTAGGGCTCTCACTTTTTCTAGACAATCGGCACTTTATGTCAGCCGGGTTGTCAGCCCTGCGTGACTGCCGCCTTTACCCCCAGAAGAAGCGTCTAGTACTCATTTCCGTTAGAGGCTGAGTCGACCCCAGGGCCATAGTGCCGCCAGAGGGTTTGGGTCAGTTTAAAAATCCTGACCCTAACGGGACTTGAACCCTCGACCCTCCGGCTTGTAGCTCAGTGCCTTAAACACTACGCTACGGCGTGCCACCTAATAATAATAATAAGGTTTTTACAGAAGAGAGGAAATTATTAAAAGCCATGCGATCGCGAGATTTTTAATTTCCGAGATTCTGTAAAACACACTTCATAAACGTGTGTTGTACATCATTTTTTGGCACGATGGTGTTTTCAAAATAATAAATAATAGGAAAATAATAACATATTTGTTGGAAATATTAGCGTTCATTATAAACAACTGACTGATATCAGCAGTGTGGCCAATGTATATACGGTAAATGCCAAAAATAATTTAGATCACGGGGATTTTAATTTCTGTAAAACACTTCATAAACGTACGTTGTACATTCTTTTCTGCACGATAGTTTTTATCAAAATAATAAATAATAGGAAAATAATAACGTCTTTATTGGAAATATTTGCGTTCATTATAAACAACTGACTGACGTTAGCAGTGTGGCCAATGTATATACGGTAAATGCCAAAAAAAACATTTAGTTTAGGCTACAGCAGACCGTGATACCAATCAGGCATAAAATGGCGGCAAGTACGAATTTATTGTTTTATATTGCTTCAAATAAATTTCAGTTCATTTAAAAATGCAGTCATTTGTTTCGTATAATGTATATCGACACTATATTTTGGATATATTTTTATATGTACATTGTACGTAGTACACATAATGGACAGTGATTTTACTTCCCGCTCTAGGTAGGTGATTTGTAATATTACAGTATAGTTATTACTTATTAGGTTGGCAACCCCGAAATTTTTAAGGAATTGAACTTTCAATCATGGTCACTATTCCTGTAAGTACGACAGAACGCACTATCGTGCAAAAATGGGCTTTATCGACAAACGTTCGCAAATTGTTGATATATTGTCTGAAACACGGAACTCATGGTATGCAGTACCTTCATACATAATAGTTTTATGCTGTGAGTCACAGATTTTCAGAGATTGATCAGGGATATTAGTTGAATGTATTTATGTAAGAAACCCATTGCTTCTAGCATATTATTGTACAATAATACGATGATGATGATGATGATAAGACATGTATTCAGGGATGCTGCCTGATTATACATGGTGCCTCTAAAGTCGCTATCCATTTCAAAGAAGGAAAACAATGATTAAAAAATCAATGTTAATATGAAATTTTACACATATTCTACTGTCTTTCTACAAGACCGCCATCTGGGTGAAAACACATACCCCATCTTTCAGCTCTGAAACGAAATGTATACGTTAATATTTAAACCGTAAAAAAAACATGCTGATTCTTTAGTATGATTCCGTAACTCATGCTAATATGATAAGGATGTTTTCGTAGAGTGAAACGTAGATATTTTCACACTGTGTTGTGAGGGGCATTCAACTAAGTATAGAGGCGTCGAGTTGATACATTCGGACTAACACAGGCGATTTGAACCTGCTGCACTGTTTCTGCTGATACGCGTTCCATGACGTGCCTCGTCACACACTGTACCGACATGCTTAAATTTGTTTATAAGCAGACAAATGTCGAATGTAAATATGTGCCTTTGTAGGGGGCGGTTTAAGGAATTTATGATTAAATTCATCTCTGGCGTGTTCATATGACAATCCGCGTACCCGTATGGAAGATATGGATGCTGATCACATCCGAATTTGCCCATCCCTAACAACCAACAATTTCATGGGCAGATACTGGGAAGCCAGGGAAAATATTAACACTTTATAATATTTCTTGTTATTGTTTGTTTTCCCCAGTTATTGTTGGCTAACGAAAAAATGAAATTTCTCCCAGGCAATTAAAAAAAAATGTTTAACTGCAAGGCACTAAAATCTAGCGTCAAATCTCTCATTTAAACTATAGGGAAATAATACTACTGCTGAGTTGGTGAAATGGATAACCATGACAACCTGCCTGCACGCCGCGACCCGCCACGCACCACTCCGCTTTACTCGCGTAGGGAGTCCATCTGCTTCGCAATGTGGGTTGCCATTGTTTAAATTTTCTTTCGATTTCTGTGACTTACAGTTAAATGGCAGTGTTTTTTTTTTGGACACGACCTTGGTACTATACAACGCTTCTCTGGGTGAAATTTCAAGGTAGGTTTCGTCATGCAATGGTTGACAGTACCCTTGCCAGATAGAGAAGATTGGAAATGCTTCATTTAATCACTACTAGTTAGATGCTAGAATAAAAATCGGCAACCCAACCTCCCTGAGAACCACACAATCCATCAATCATCAATAAATTCCCTTACTAGTCACACGTAAAAATACATTATATAATGGAAATGGACAGCTAATGACATGTGAGGGAAATTTTGAGGAAGTGGCTGAATTCAAATACCTAGGAACAATAATCACAAACAGATATGAGATGCATAAAGAAATTAAACATAGGCTCAATTCTGGAAATGCGTGCTATTATGCATTGCAGAGACTCTTGACACCCCAACTCCTTTCAAAAGACGTTAAATTGAAAATATATAAAACTATTATTCTACCAGTTATATTATATGGGTGCGAAACATGGATTCTTACTTTAAGGGAGGAAAGGAGATTACGAGTATTTGACAATAAAGTTCTTAGGAAAATTTTTGGACCAAAGAGAGAGGAACAGACAGATGAATGGAGAAGACTGCATAACAGTTAACTACATGCTCTTTATAGGAAGCCAGATATAATAAGAACAGTTAAATCTCGTAGAATGTGATGGGCAGGACATGTTGCACGTATGGGGGAAGGAAATACTTGCATGGAAGCTTCTTGTAGGAAAGCCAGAGGGAAAACGCCCAAATTGGTAGACCAAGAATGAGGTGGGTGAATAACATTAAGTATGATTTGAGGGAAGTGGATTATACAGGGAATGATTGGAAAGCATTAGCTCAGGATAGGGATGTATGGAGAGCTTATGACCGGGCGGCCATGAAACTACGGGTTCGATAGTGGCAGTGAGTAAGTAAATATGTAAGCACCCATACATTGATGCTATTTTTTTTTAATTTCGACATTTATGGTGTTCTCTCCTAGCATTAGCGTAATTGTAATCCGCTTCTAAAGTTGGGAAGCTTTGAAGGCAGGGTTATGCTACCCCGATGAATTGGCGATTGATGATGACGGTGATGCGCCAGTAGAGTCTCTAACCCTAAACTTAATCTAAGGGGAATATGAATGATGAGTATGACGTCCAGATGATGTTCGCTCATCATTTGGGCCTTAACGTTTCCTGACATTTACCTTATACCTCCGAAAAAAATACCTCACACGGAAAAATTGTCCAGACCGAGGCTTGAACTCGGGCCCACTGCGTGACAAGGCAGCACGCTACCTGGAGACCACAACTACGGACATTATCTTCTTAAAAGTGTCACCCAAGTGGGTGCACACCCATAACTAACTAACTAACTCACTGACACTATCGAACCCGTAGGTTCATGGCTGCGCGGACATAAGCTCACCATACATCCCTATCCTGAGATAATGTTTTCCAATCATTCCCTGTATAATCCACTTCCCTCAAATCATACTTACTTACTTACTCACTGGCACTATCGAACCCGTAGGTTCATGACCGCACGGACATAAGCTCTCCACACATCCATATCCTGAGCTAATGCTTTCCAATCATTCCCTGTATAATCTTACTTACTTACTCTTACTCACTGGCACTATCGAACCCGTAGGTTCATGGCCGCACGGACATAAGCTCTCCATGCATCCCTATCCTGAGCTAATGCTTTCCAATCTTTCTCTCAAATCATAGTTAATGTTATTCTCCCACCTCATTCTTGGTCTACCAACTGGGCGTTTTCCCTCTGGCTTTCCTACAAGAAGCTTCCATGCACATCTTTCATTCCCCATTCATGCCATATGTCCTGACCAAGGCAGTCTACGAGACTTAACTGTTCTTATTATATCTGGCTTCCTATAAAGACCATGCAGTTCAGTGTTATGCAGTCTTTTCCATTCACCTGTCTGTTCATCTCTCTTTGGTCCAAAAGTTTTCCTAAGAACTTTATTCTCAAATACTCGTAATCTCATATCCTCCCTTAAAGGAAGAATCCAAGTTTCGCATCCATATAATATAACTGGTAGAATAATAGTTTTATATATTTTCAGTTTAACTTTTTTAAAAGGAGTTGGGAAGTCAAAAGTCTTTGTAATGCATAATAGCACGCATTTCCAGAATTGAGCCTATTTTTAATTTCCTTGTGCATGCCATTCCTGTTTGTGATTATTGTTCCTAGGTATTTGAATTCAGCCACTTCCTCAAAATTTCCCTCATTTGTCATTAGCTGTCCATTTCCATTATATAATGTATTTCTATGTGTGACCATGTATTTAGTTTTATTGATAGGGTGCACACTCATTGCAATCTAATCTTCCCATAATTCCACTTAGGCCTATATGCAGTATTTTAATTAGGAATAATAAAGTGAATATAACGCTCAAAATAATAGGTATGCCTACTTCTTTATTTAGAGTAATCTCATGTCATAAAATGTTTATTATTTATATAATGACTAGAATGTAATATACTCTTAATTAATGAACTTCTCTTTAAATTACACGGTTGGTATTAGATTTCTCTATCAAAATTAGTGTCACTTTTCAGTTGATAATATACACCAAGAGTAGAAATATCTCAAACCCATATTCTACAGAGTGATTCAGAAATATGGCTATACGTTTGATCGCATTTTGTGACGAAAATATTATTATTAAAGGAAATATGATGTTATCATTGGAAAGGGAATCCTTCAAATTACAACAATAGAACAAAACAAATCACTGCTCACGTGCAGCTTGGCAGGTTGATTTTTGTGGGCTAGCGTCGAACTCCTCCACAATTCTCTTCGTTGTTTCTGCATCCGTGCTAATGCGAGGCCTTCCAGGATGTTTGATTTTCTGCATCCTTCCCGTTTCCATTAGTCGTTTTCTCCACTTCTCCACAGTGGACGGCTGCAATACTACGTTAAACTCACGTCTTGCCTGTCTTGCGGCCTCACGATCATTAGCATACATTATTGCCCATGCAGCAATTGTAATTTGTTGTTGCATATTCAACGCCATTTTGACTAATGACGTAAGTTCTACACTGTTTTGTTTTATTCCATTGTTGTAATTTGAATAATTGCCTTTCCAACGGTAATTTCATATTTCCTGTAATGATAATATTTTCATCACACAACTCGATCAAACGTATAGCCATATTTATGATTCGCCCCGTATATAATGGTTACTGTATAATAGAATTCTAACCATGGGGCATTAATTCTATTACTATAAGAGTCATATCACGTCAAATTGCATAAAATTAAACTCAGATTACCTTCATAATTCTAGTTTTAATACGAACAATTTCACACATTTTTATGGGGGTGAAAATATATTCGTACTTAATTAAAGAAATGGACTGAAAAAAGAATAGAATAAATAATTATAAGAAAACATTTATACAAATTAAACTAAAATTAAATTGAATCAAATCAATAACAGAGAAGCAAATTAAATAAGAAATATAATAGCATACGCTATTTAAGCGTCCAAAGAGCTACCTTTTTCACGTTTTAACTACAAAGGGCGATTTTTAAGAGTGTAGGAGTTGAGTATCAGAACTCTCTTATAGCCTATGTTCATCCCGGGAAACTCCTGGACATTTTGCAAAAAGCCCCATCACAATCGGATCAACGGTACGAAGGAAGTACGAAGAAACAAACAAACAAACCAACAAACAAACATTCATTTTTATATGTTAGATTTATTTGGTCTAGAAATATATGTAAATAAAATAAAGTTATAGCATTTAAAGGGACTTCTCCGCTATGTGCAAACATATGTATAGCAAACAGAACGTAAATCATGTAAACCATTTTAATTACCTGGATATGATGTAAAATAGACGTCGAAAATAAATTGAATAAATTCAGATACATGTGTGAAACAATTAGAAATTGTTTTAAATAGGCTACTTTAAATGTACGGAAGATACGAAATATGTGGTATAGTTTTGGCTAAGACACATTTAAAAAAACAATAACGCGTCATTTGACATTTGTATACTATTTATACTATTTAAATTTGCATTTGGCCTATTACTATGTGTACGGGTGTTTGTGTGTATATATATATATATATATATATATATTATTCCGGCTTTTACAATTAATATACATTTTTCCGGTACCCATATTCACAGTTAACTACACATTTGTTTCAACGCATTTTTCCATTCCTGTCTGTTCATCCATATATCTTCTTCTATTTCCCATTCCCTCTCAGCTTCATTGATTCCCTGAATCCACGTAATAGTTCGTCTACCCTTCTTTATCCTTCCCTGTGGTTCCCAATCCATGATTATCTTAGGTAGTCTTCCTTCATCCATTCTTCTAATGCGTCCGTACCAATTTAATTGTTTCTTCATTATAAAATCTAATATTGAATATTGTACCTGCATTTTTTTTATATATAAATTTCTGATTTTATCCTTCCTGGATATTCTTGCAGTACGTCTCCAGTATCCGTTCTCTTTGTCTCTCACAACTGAACCGTCAATGTTCTATATCCAGGCATAAAGGAAGTAGGTGTAAATATGAACTTACTTACTCACTGGCACTATCGAACCCGTAGGTTCATGGCCGCTCGGACATAAGCTCTCCATACATCTCTATCCTGAGCTAATGCTTTCCAATCATACCCTGTATAATCTACTTCCCTCAAATAATAGTTAATGTTATTCTCCCACCTCATTCTCGGTCTACCAACTGGGCGTTTTCCCTTTGGCTTTCCTACAAGAGGCTTCCATGCAAGTCTTTCATTCCCCATACGTGAAATATGTCCTGCTCATCGCAGTCTACGAGACTTAACTGTTCTTATTATATCTGGCTTCCTATAAAGACCATGTAGTTCATTGTTATGTAAGTCTTCTCTATTCACCTATCTGTTCATCTCTTTTTGGTCCAAAAATTTTCCTAACTACTTTATTCTCAAATACTTGTAATCTCCTTTCCTCCCTTAAAGTAAGATTCCATGTTTCGCACCGATATAATATAACTGGTAGAATAATAGTTTTATATATTTTCAATTTAACGTTTTTTGAAAGGAGTTGGGACATCAAGAGTCTCTGCAGTGCATAATAGCACGCATTTCCAGAATTGAGCCTATGTTTAATTTCTTTGTGCATCTCATTCCTATTTGTGATTATTGTTCCTAGGTATTTGAATTCAGCCACTTCCTCAAAATTTACCTCATTTATTATTAGCTGTCCATTTCCATTATATAATGTATTTATACGTGTGACCATATATTTAGTGTTATTGATATTTACTTCCAATCCTAATTTCGTAGTGTTACTCAATAGTGTACGCGTGTTGTCCTTTAGTATCTCCTCGCTATCGGCCAATAGTACTACATCATCAGCATGAACTAATAGCTTATTAATACCATTGAGTTGTGGTGCGAATATGTAAATATAAAATAATGAAATTATTGAAACCAAGATTAGACAGGGTTTAATTTAAATTTAAATAATAAAATGTACTCACTTTTTTAAATCACTAATAATAAACCACTAATAATGAATACGCAAGAGTAAGTCAATTTACATTGCTGCTGCACGATCTTGTTTTTACAACAATGCACTTTCAGCTATGAACAACTGAATGAGTACAAAAATAAATGAGTAATACACATAAATTCCCTAGAAAAAATTAGTTTGTTTAATTTAATTTATATGTACCACATATTATAAATATATTTGATATTTCTGCACTCCTTCCCTATATAAACTTTCAAAATCATCATCATAGTACATTCACGAATTTAGGCCATTTGTTGACCTGTTTCGGCCTCAAGAGAAACACCATCCAGAAGTCTTTTGAGTGGACGTCCTGGTCTTCTTCTTCCTGCAGGTTGATATTTTAACATTAGTTTGGGTATTCTGTGATCTTCCATTCGATGAACATGTTGTATCCATCTTGACTTATAATCAGAAATTTTGTTTTCTAAAGATTCCATGTGTAATTCTTCTAAGATGTCTTCATTTTTTTTGTGATCTAGTAGTGTGTATCCTGCAGTCCTCCGAAGATATCTCATTTCAGCAGATCTAAGTCTCTGTATATCCTTCTGTTTCAATGTCCATACTTCGCTACCATACAAAAGAGTTGGAAGAGCCAGTGTTTTATACACTTTCAGTCTTGAATGCTTTTGGACTAACTGTGGCTTGAAGATAGAATTTATTAACCCTAAAATTCTTAAAAATTTAGATATTTTTACATTTACATCCTTTTCTTCTTCATATGAGATATTGCATCCTAGATATGTAAAATTATTCACCTGCTCCAAAATTTTATTGTCCAGTACAATTTTACTTCTGACAGGATCTACACCTTGAAATGCCATAATTTTTGTTTTTTTTCTGTAGATATCTTTAATCCATATTCTTCTGTAATTTTGTTAAGTTCATACAGACCTTTCTGTAGATTATCTTCGGAATTTCTATATAAACTTTAATTAAGCCAAATATCACACTCCTCCGTGCACCCAATATACTCAAAAAGGGGTGCAACATTTTTCGTTCACGTATTAATATATAGATTATTATTATGTTTAAACGAATTGTTGTTATTTTTATTTAAAGCTTAGTAATGTTGTTTGTATTGAGTAACGTAGGAATCCTGTCAGACATTACTTTAGTTTCCAATCTCACTCTCACCGTACGTTACGCAAATTAGTGCAGTATACTAAAGTCTATTCGAATAGATACTATTTCTCCACCTATCTCTATCGCTATTTAAGTATAACATTATCTTTATCAATATTGTAGCCTAGGTAATGTTATTTGACTATGTAAGATTATTGAATTCTGTGGTCCATAACTCCCTTTTAAATATTTAATTTTAGGAAGTTATATTTTGAGGTTATTTTAATTATATTACTTTTGGTCTGGACATCTTACCTCAATATTAAGCTGACGATAAAACAGAATTGTTTTGAAACATGTCAAAGAACAAATCAACATTAATATTGAGGTAAGATGTCCAGACCAAAAATAATATCCCTTTTAAATATTACGATTGAGGGTCTTTCCACGTTTCAGCGGCTGCCCTTTTACCAGCCGGCTGCTGGCCCTTCACATCCACATGTGTCAATCACAGAGGTAGATGATCAACAGCCAGTGTAGGAGTGACATGTGGTTAGCATGTCGAGTCCCCCAGCCATTATAGCTGGTTCCTCAACCTGGAGCCGCTACTTATTGTAGCTACCCAATTGCCTCACGATGCTGGGTGGGCACCGGTCCCATACTGGCTGAAATACCATGAGAAAATTTCTCCCCCCATGAAGACTCGAACCAGCGCAAGTCCAGTAGCTCTGCGCCAAGGCTTCCTACCTTAACCGCTCGGCTACGGCGCGGGACCTTTTAAATATAAGCATGTATAACCATCAAAACTCACGAGTCCTCGCTTCAATACACTACCTGACACTACTTTTTAAAATTATTGACCGCATGTCCCATTAGAATAAGCAGCAAACTTCATGCATTATAATACGGTAGTATATTACGATGCGAGGTTGGGAAGTGTTTTTTACAGAAGCGAGGAAAATGTTTAAAAACCGAGCAATACCGAGGATTTTAATTTTCGAGATTCTGTAAAACACTTCACAAACGTGCGTTGCACATTACGCTTTGGGCGATGGTGATTCCAAAATAATAAATAATAGTAAAATAATAATATATTTGTTGGAAATATTTGCGTTTATTATAAACAACTGACTAACTTTAACAGTGTGGAGAATTTTCATTAGTCGAAAGTACAGAAGGCACTGACATCAATTCATGACAAAATAGCGGTGAGTACGTATTTACTGCTTTATATTGTTTCAAATAAAGTTCAGTTAATTTAAAATGCAGTGATTTGTTTCATAATATGTATATTAACAATACTTTTTGGATACTTTTTTGTGTATACATTGTATGTAGTATACATGGAGGACAATGGTTTTATTTACCACATGCGATTTGTAACATGTAATATTACAGTATAGTTACTTTATTACAGTATAGTTATTTATGTTGGTAAAACCGGAAATGTAGGAAATAGAACTTTAATTATGGTCGTCATTGCTATAAGTACGACAAAACGATCTAATAATTCACACTTAAATTCCTCCACCACTCTTAAAACAGGTTGGGCTTTTCCCTCATCCTGTTGGATGTTTTCATATCATTTATCACCTCACTATGATTGTTGTCCGTTTATATAAAAGCAGATGTCGCGCAAGAATAATTGACAATGATTAACATGCGGAATTATTATAGTGGCGGTAGTCGTCATCTTTGTATTTAATTATATATAACAGCTCCAGGGGAAAAAGCGATCCGCTGGACAACCATCATAGTGAGGCTATAATAACAGTTTGTTTTAATTCCCTGCGAACACTACTTTCCGACACACTGCATTTAATTTAACTATATCGTTCAATGCAGTGACATTTTATATTTCATAAACTTAGCATTTAACACCATCCACTTTTCTCACCACTCTTTAACAATTTCCCCTTAGAATGCATTTTATATTAATTTTGATCACACATTTTTATCACCGAGTTAAATTACTATAAACTCTAAGACAGCCGTCATATTTGTAATGGACATTCAACTTCCTCGCAAGATTCAATTAGTTTCAAACAAATGCGAATTTTTAGGTACTGTCCTATCTTCGAAGAAACATGTAGGTATGTACTGTATTCTGATCAACTATAATTAACATAAACAGCTTCAAATACGAAATTATATTAATCGATTGCATGATCTATTTTTGCGCTTCCGCTGAACTGTGCTTTGGCCATGAAGAAACCGCAGTAACTGCAGTAGTCATGTGCTTCATGGATTACCTGCTCATCTATTTTCCTCAAGTGTGTTTCATACGTTGGACAGAGTATAGATAATTACTTAAGTTAACAGAAATGATTAGGAAAATGTTTATATACATTTACAAGAGGTATATTCTCACATTTACTACCACCATATTAATATTTAGCATCGTCATGTTACCATGATAATGATCCACTGGATCCTTAAGAAGAAGAATCATTGTGGGAACATCGTTCGAAACGAGTGAATTATTTGCGTTTTACAGCAGGCACTGTTATTAAGTGCTCACTTGGTGTTAAAATACTGCCCGTCCCTCCAATAAAACTCCGCTACTTCTATTGAATTTTATGCAGTATAGGCTAACAATGTAAGACACTGTTACTCACTTGTCAGTTGAGTCAATTCACCGTGAGTGCACCTGTATCCGGGTAGGAGGGGGATCATCTTCTCATACCTAGTGAGCAATTATTAACAGCTCTGTTTTATAGTTTTACCACCAGGCACAAAATTAATTAATTGTGTAATTTTAATTACAATACTTGAAATATATAACATAAGTGATTGTGTTTTAGAAATATCATGTAGGAAAGCCAGAAGGAAAGTACCCAATAGGCAGACCAACAGGAATGAGGTGCACAAAGAAATTAACGTAGACTTAGATCTATTTCTGGAAATGCATGCTATTATGCATTACAGGGACTCTTGCCATCCCACGTCCCTCAAAATAGTTGAAATGAAAATATATAAAACAGTTATACACCCAGTAGTATTATATGGGTGCGAAACACAGACTCTTATTTAAAGAAGGAGAAATATTACGAGTATTCGAGAATAAAGTTCTTAGGATTATTTATCGAAGAGTAATGGAGAGACAGGCGAATATAGGAGATTGCGTAACAGTGAGGTACATCACCTTTATGGGACATCATATATAATAATAACACCTGGAACGAATGCGAAATGACAGAGGTGCTTGGAAACTTCTTGTGGGAAAACCAGATGGAAATCGTTCGAGGTAGGCGGAGAATGGGTCGTGAGAATAACATTAATATTATTTGAGGAATTATTTAAAAACTTTAGTGTATGATAGGAATGTATGGACAGCTTAATTCTCCGAGGCCATGAACCTCCGGGTTCGATTGTGTCGGTCAGTTAGTTAATTACTCGGGTTTACAGGAAAGATTAAGTAGCACGATTACATTATTTTTGGAAGAGGTATATGTTCATACATAAAAACACTATTCTCTTATTTTGCATTGTCACGTTACCATGGAAATGATCTAAAAGACGCCGAAGAAAAATATACGGCTGACTGGGAAGAAAATAACTTATAATGTATTATCCCACCACACAATTCTTCTATTCTATAGTGCTCTGCCCTAGGGCAGGTATTTCACTGAAATCATAGCAGTTAAATGCTATGTTTTGCAGCCATACAAGGGGACTATAGTTGTGGTAGCTTCCCGATGATTTTCGCAACGTGGATGATGATGATGATGATGATAATGTCCGGATGACATTCGGGGAATGTATGGGCCTCAAAGAGTCCTGATATTTTTCTTATGGGTGAGGAAAATCCGAAACAAAACACATCCAAGAGGCTTGTCCTGACCGGGAATAGGTTTTATTATAAATAGGTCTACATTTATTTTAATGTAAATGTTTGATTTGAATTAATCTGTTTAATATTAACAATGACAATTTAATTCGTTTTGTGTATGTTAATACAATCTGCAACATTAACATTAGAAACAATGTTGAGCATTAATTTATCGGCTTGTAACAAGCAGCAGACAGAGGTCGTATATCCTTATGTTATCGTCTCACTATGATTGTTGTTCGTTTATATAAAAACAGTTGCCGGGCAACATTTCTTGACAATGATTAACATGCGGAATTATTAACGTGGCGGTAGTCGGCATCTTTACATTTAATTATATATAAACGCTGTGGGAAAAAGCGCGTCGCTGGACAACCATCATAGTGACGTTATAATACAAGTGGTGAGCTCAATATTACATTGGGAAGTTAAATGCCAAAGGTCAAAGTGTGTTTCTTAGGCTGGAGAGACTATAGGAATTATTGGGCATCATTACGTATCAGGATTACATATTTATCGAAGAGGTATATGTTCATACATAACACTACTGTAATATAAAGCATTGTTACGTTACCATGGGAGTGATCTAAAATACGTTGAAGAAGAAGATATGGCTGACACTTGGAGAAGAGAATTTACAATGCAGTAGGGGCCTAGGTGTTTATTTCTTTAGCCCCATTTTCAGACTCTCTTTTCCTCGCTTTAACGTGTAGGCCTATTCTTACTTAATGAGAACCATGGTGGAGAAATCGATGAACCCGTGTGATTTTCCTCGTATTCTGGAGTCCCTAGTTTAAATCCAGATCTGTTTATGTGGTACTATCCAATTAACTATTTCTGTGTCACTATAGAATACGGAGGCTCATGGGCACTCAGATTCCATATCCCTACTCGCAGCCATATTATTTCTCTCGTTCTCAAAGAACGATAACATTTTAATTCTCCTACCTCATCCTTGGTCTACCTATGGACGCCATCTCTGACTTTCATACTAAAGGTTATTTCATTCCTGTTCCAAGTAATAGGCCTACATCCAGCCCTTTACTTTTTACAAGACTTCACTTTTTTTTCTCGCTTTGCATGTTTTATCAATATTAACTGCGAATCATTGTGGGAACAACGTTGGAAATGTGAGAATTGCTTACGTCTTATAGAAGGCACTCTTAATAAGCGTTCACTTTATGTTAAAAGACTGCCCGTCCTTCCTATTGAACCTCGCCACTTCTATTGAATTCTATGCTGTACAGGCTAACAATGCAAGACACTGCTACTCACTTGTTAGTTGAGTTGATTCACTGTGAGTGCACCTGTATTCGGGTAGGAGGGGAAGCACATTCTCATACCTAGTGAGCAATTATTAACAACTCTGTTTTATAGTTATACCACCGGGCATAAAATCAATTATTTGTGTAATTTTAATTAAATATTTGAAATATATAACATAAATGGTTGTGTTTTGGAAATAGCATGTAAGAAAGCCAGAGGGTAAGTACTCAATAGGCAGACCAATAGGAATGAGGTGCACAAATGTATTAGACGTATGCTTAGGTCTAATTCTGGAAATGCGTGCATTTATGCATTACAGCTTCCCTGAAAATGGTTAACATGAAATTATATAAAACAGATATACACACAGTAGTATTTTAGATTTAGATTAGATTAGATTTTAGAATAGATTTATTTAGCATGGTGGAGTTAAGGCCATGTGGCCTTTGTTTTCACTCAGCAGGTCAAACATATATTACATCAGAATATAACAATTTTAATTAACTCTAATATTTAATACAGAATAAAAATGTAATCAAAAAGATAATATCTATTATATTACGATCTAATTGCAACCAGGTAATGTTAGTTAAAATTCAGACTAAAAATAATAATAAAATGTACACAAAAAAAACATTCAATTGTCCCTGTTTAACGTATATAAAAAACAATGAAAAATAATGTGATATAGAAAACTAATTTTACGATTATACAATATTTAAAAAAATGCAAAAGAAAATATTTGTTAATCTTAAAAATATTTCCATAAATAATTCATTTTATTAATGGTTAAAAGAAGTGAGGTGTAAAAGTTAGTTTGTTATTAAATTATTCTTTAGTTTGTTTTTGAAGGACGTTATAGTTTGACAGTCTCTGACATAGGGCGGAAGGGAATTCCATGTTTTGGCAAGTGAGACCGTAAAAGATAATGAATAGTATACAGTGTGATGAGGAGGGATATAAAGGACAATGTGCTGATGGGATCGAGTGTCAAGTATTATATGGGTGCGAAACACAGACTCTTACTTTAAAGAAGGAGAAAGATTACAAGTATTCGAGAATAAAGTTTTTAGGATTTTTTTATCGAAGAGTAACGGACAGACAGGCGAATGTAGAAGATTGCGTAGCAGTGAGATGCATGACCTTTATGTGACATCATATATATTAATAACATGTGGAACGAATGCGAAATGACAGAGGTGCTTGGAAACTCCTTGTAAGAAAACCAGATGGAATTCGTTCAAGGTAGGCGGAGAATGGGTTGGGAGAATAAGATTAGTATTATTTGAGGAATGATTTAAAAACTTTAGTGTATGATAGGAATGTATGGAGAGCTTAATTCCCCGAGGGGTCGATGGTGTTCGTCAGTTAGTTAATTAATCGGGTTAACAGAAATGATTAAATAGCACGATTACATATTTTTGGAAGAGGTATATGTTCATACATAAAAGCACTATTCTCTTATTTTGCATTGTCACGTTACCATGGAAATAATCTAAAAGACGCTGAAGAAAAATATACGGCTGACTGGGAAGAAAATATCTTATAATGTATTATCCCACCACACAATTCTTCTATTCTATAGTGCTCTGCCCTATGGCAGTAATTTCACTGAAATCATAGCAGTTAAATGCTATGTTTTGCAGCCATACAAGGGCACTATAGTTGTGGTAGCTTCCCGATGATTTTCGCAACGTGGATGATGATGATGTCCGGATGACATTCGGGGAACGCATGGTCCTGAAAGCGACCTAACATTTTTCTTATGGGTGAGGAAAATCCGAAAAAAACTCGCCCATGAGGCTTGTTCTGACCAGGAATATGTTTTGTTATAAGTAGGCCTACAGTTATTTTAATGTAAATGTTTGATTTGAATTAATCTGTTTAATATTAACAATTACAAATTAATTCGTTTTGTGTGTGTTAATACAATCTGCAACATTAAAAATTAGAGATAATGTTGAGCATTAATTTATCGGCTTGTAACAAGCAGCAGACAGAGGTCGTATATCCTTATGTTATCGTCTCACTATGATTGTTATTCGTTTATATAAAATCGGTTGCCACGCAACATATCTTGACAATGATTAATATGCGGAATTATTAAAGTGGCGGTAGTCTGCATCTTTATATTTAATTATATATTAACGCTGTGGAAAAAGCGCGTCGCCGGACAACCATCACAGTGACGTTATAACACAGGTGGTGGGCGGAGTAATACATTCGGAGGTTAAATGTCAAAGGTCAAATTGTGTTTCTTAGGCTGGAGAGACTATAGGAATTATTAGGCATCATTAAGTATCAGGATTACAAATTTATCGAAGAGGTATATGTGCATACATAACACTAGTGTAATATTTAGCATTGTTACGTTACCATGGGAATGATCTAAAAGACGTTGAAGAAGAAAATATGGCTGACACTTGGAGAAGAGAGTCTATAATGAAGTAGGAGCCTTAGCTCCATAATGCAATTCTTCCTAGCTCTTTACTTCTTTAGCCGCATTTTCAGACTGTCTTTTCCTCGCTTTAACATGTAGGCCTATTCTTACTTAATGAGGACCATGGTGGAGAAATCGATGAACCGTGTGATTTTACTCGTATTCTGGAGTCCCCAGCTTAAATCCAGATCTGTTTATGAGGTACTATCTAATTAACTATCTATGTGTCACTATAGATTACGGAGGCTCATGGGCGCGCAGATACCATATCCGTACTGGGAGCCGCATTTTCCAATATTTCTCTCCCTCAAAGAACGGATAACATTTTTATTCTCCCACCTCATTCATGGTCTACCTACGGGAGCTATCCCCTTATGTTTCTTACTAAACGTTTATTCCATTCGTATTCCAAATGATAGGCCTATATCCATCCCTTCACTTTCTACCAAGACTTAATATTTTTTGTCTATATATATAGCTATATATATATATATATATATATATAATTATATATATATGGGTTCCACAATATATGTCCATAAGTTACCTTTAGTATTATTATAGAATGATACAACTATAGATTTAAATTTTGTTCAACAATAATTTAGTCTTGATTATGTGATTATATATAATAATAATAATAATATAATATAATTGTACAAAAGTGACGCCCCGTTTTAAATCGATTATATTGGTTCAATGGTTGGTTTAAACAACGTGGCCTAAAATTTATTAATTTTCTAATTGTAAAGAATATTTAAATATAATATAACGGGTGCAGTAAAGAAATTAGCCATAGACTCATTTCTATGAAAAGCACTCTGTTATGCATTACAGCGACTTTTGTCTTAACAAATTCCCCCCCCCCCTTTCATTCTCACTATCTCTAAAAAAACGTTAAACAGAAAATATATGAAACATTTATTCACCCAGTTGTATTATGTAGATGCAAAACTTGCACTCTTACTTTAAAACAGGCGAAAATATCACGAGTACAAGCGAATACGTAGTTGTTAGGAGTTTTTTTTTGATCAAACAGATGTGAACAGACAGGTGAATGGATGAGACTACTTTACAGTGAGCTGCATGATTTTTATAAGGAACCAGATATAATAAGAACAGGTAAGTGACGTATACTTCATAGGGCAGGACATGTGGCTTCAATGGGAATGAAAATACGACAAGGAAGATTTGGTATGTAAACCGGAGAGAAAACAGCCTAGAACGAGATGGGATAATAGCACGAATCACATTTTGAGGGAAGTAGATTATACAGTAAGCGGATTATACGAAAACATTAGAACAGGATAGAAATGTATGGAGAACTTATGACCGGGCGGCCAATAACCAATTGGTTCGATTGTGCCAGTAGATTCCTCGTTAGTTTCATTGTAAACAGAGTATTTAAAACGTATAAGTAAAATTATTTCGGTTTTGAATCATCTTGTAAAGATACAGAGTGAAATCGCCGAAGAAGTAATATAGGTATTAAGGGGGAGAATAACGTTAAACATAAATAATCCAGGACAGTAAATTATACAGGGAATGATGAAAAAGTAGATAAAAATGGGTATGTATTGGGAGCTTACATCTCCGCGTCCATGAAACATTGGGTTCGGTAGTGTCCGTTATTGTCTGTCCAGCCTGGGAAACACATTTCTCCATTGGAACTTGAAGAAGACGATTCATTGTGGGAACATCCATGGAAATGAGTGAATTATTTACGTTTTATGGCAGGCACTATTAACAAGTGATAAATTGGTGTTAAATGACTGTCCGCCCCTCCTATTCAAACCGCCAAACCCTATGGAACCATACACAGTATAAGCTAACAATGAACGGCACTGCTATTCACTTGTCAGTTGAGTTTATTCATTGGGAGTGCACCTGTATCCGGGAAGGAGGGGAAGCACCTTCTCATACCTAGTGAGCAATTATTATCAACTATGTTTTATAGTTATAACACCGGGCATAAAATCAATTAATTGTGTAATTTTAATTACAATATTTGAAATATACAACATAAAAGGTTGTGTTTTGGAAATATCATGTAAGAAAGCCAGAGGGTAAGTACTCAATAGGCAGACCAACAGGAATGAGGTGCACAAAGAAATTAGACGTAGGCTTAAGTCTAATTCTGGAAATGCATGCTATTATGCATTACAACTTCTCTCAAAATGGTTAAAATGAAATTATATAAAACAGTTATACACACAGTAGTATTATATGGGTGCGAAACACAGACTATTACTTTAAGGAAGGAGAAAGATTTCGAGTATTTGAGAATAAAGTTCTTAGGATTTTTTTTATCGAAGAGTAATGGCCAGACAGACGAATATAGAAGATTGCGTAACAGTGAGATGGATGACCTTTATGGGACATAATATATAATAATAACATTTGGAACGAATGCGAAATGACAGAGGTGCTTGAAAACTCCTTGTAGGAAAACCAGATGGAAATCGTTCAAGGTAGGCGAAGAATGGTGTTTGAGAATAACAATATTATTTCAGGAATGATATAAAAACTTTAGTGTATAATAGGAATGTAAGGAGAGCTTAATTCCCCGAGGCCATGAACCTACGGGTTCGATGGTGTCCGTCAGTTATTTAATTAATCGGGTTTACAGGAAAGATTAAGTAGCATGATTACGTATTTTTGGAAGAGGTATATGTTCATACATAAAAACACTATTCTCTTATTTTGATTTGTCACATTGCCATGGAAATGATCTAAAAAACGCTGAAGAAAAATATATGGCTGACTGGGAAGAAAATAACTTACAATGTATTATCCCACCACACAATTCTTCTATTCTGTAGTGCTCTGTCCTATGGCAGGTATTTCACTGAAATCATAGCAGTTAAATGCTATGTTTTGCAGCCATACAAGGGGACTATAGTTGTGGTAGCTTCCCGTCGCTTTTCGCAACGTGGATGATGATGGTGATGATGATGTCCGGATAACATTCGGGGAACGTATGGGCCTCAAAGCGACCTGACATTCTTCTTATGAGTGAGGAAAATCCGAAAAAAAACTCTCCCAGGAGGCTTGTCCTGGCCGGGAATAGGCCTACAGTTAATTTAATGCAAATGTTTGATTTGAATTGATCTGTTTAATATTAACAATTACAATTTAATTCGTTTCGTGCGTGTTAATACAATCTGCAACATTAAAAAATAGAAATAATATCGAGCATTAATTTATCGGCTTGTAACAAGCAGCAGAGAGAGGTCGTATATCCTTATGTTATCGTCTCACTATGATTGTTGTCCGTTTATATAAAAGCGGTTGCAGGGCAACATTTCTTGACAATGATTAACATGCGGAATTATTAAAGTGGCGGTAGTCCGCATCTTTATATTTCACTATACATGAATGCTGTGTGAAAAAGCGCGTCGCTGGACAACGATCATAGTGACGTTATAATAGAAGTGGTGAGCGCAATATAATATTCGGAAGTTAAATGTCAAAGGTCAAAGTGTGTTTCATGGGCTGGAGAGACTATAGGAATTATTAGGCATCATTAAGTATAAGGATTACATATTTATCGAAGAGGTATATGTTCATATATAACACTAGTGTAATATTTAGCATTGTTACGTTACCATGGGAGTGATCTAAACGACGTTGAAGAAGAAGATATGGCTGACACTTGGAGAAGAGAATCTACAATGCTGTAGCGGTTCTACCTCCATAATGAAATTGTTTCTAGCTCTTTATTTCTTTAGCCCCATTTTCAGACTCCTTTTCCTCGCTTTAACATGCAGGCCTATTCTTACTTAATGAGAACCATGTGGTGGAGAAATCGATGAATCCGTGTGATTTTACTCGTATTCTGGAGTCTCTAGTTTAAATCCAGATCTGCTTATGTGGTACTATCTAATTAACTATATCCGTGTCTCTATAGAATACGGAGGCTCATGGACGCGCAGATTCCATATCCCTACTCGCAGCCATATTTTTCAATAATTCTCTCGTTCTCAAAGAACGGATAACATTTTAATTCTCCCACCTCATCCTTGGTCTACCTACGGACGCTATCCCTGAGTTTCATACTAAAGGTTTATTTCATTCTTATACCAAGTGGCCTACATCCAGCCCTTCACTTTTTACAAGACCTCACATTTTTCTTTCTCTCTCCGTGTTTTATCAATATTAACTACGAATCATTGTGGGAACAACGTTGGAAATGTGAGAATTGCTTACGTCTTATAGAAGGCACTGTTAACAAGTGTTCACTTGATCTTAAAAGACTGCCCGTCCTTCCTATTAAACCTCGCCACTTCTATTGAATTCTATGCAGTATAGGCTAACAATGTAAGACACTGCTACTCACTTGTTAGTTGAGTTGATTCACTGTGAGTGCACCTGTATTCGGGTAGGAGGGGAAGCACCTTCTCATACCTAGTGATCAATTATTAACAACTCTGTTTTATAGTTATACCACCGGGCATAAAATCAATTAATTGTGTAATTTTAATTACATATTTGAAATATACAGCATAAATGGTTGTGTTTTGGAAATATCATGTAAGAAAGCCAGAGGGTAAGTACTCAATAGGCAGACCAACAGGAATGAGGTGCACGAAGACATTAGACGTAGGCTTAGGTCTAATTCTGGAAATGCATGCTATTATGCATTACAACTTCTCTCAAAATGGTTAAAATGAAATTATATAAAACAGTTATACACCCAATGGTATTATGTGGGTGCGAAACTCAGACTCTTACTTTAAAGAAGGACAAAGGTTACGAGTATTTGAGAATAAAGTTCTTAGGATTTTTTTTATTGAAGAGTAATGAACAGACAGACGAATATAGAAGATTGCGTAACGGTGAGATATATGACCTTACTGGGACATCATATGTAATAATAGCATGTGGAACGAATGCGAAATGACAGAGGTGCTTGGAAACTCCTTGTAGGAAAACCAGATGGAAATCGTTCAAGGTAGGTGAAGAATGGTGTTTCAGAATAATATTAATATTATTTGAGGAAAGATTTAAAAACTTCAGTACATGATAGGAATGATTCGAGAGCTTAATTCCACGAGGCCATGAACCTACGGGTTCGATGGTGTCCGTCAGTTAGGTAATTAATCGAGTTTACAGGAATAATTAAGTAGTACGATTACATATTTTTGGAAGAGGTATATGTTCATACATAAAAAACACTATTATCTTATTTTTGCATTGTCACGTTACCATGGAAATGATCTAAAAGACGCTGAACAAAAATATATGGCTGACTGGGAAGAAAATAACTTATGATATATTATCCCACCACACAATTCTTCTATTCTATAGTGCTCTTCATTATGGCAGGCATTTCACTAAAATCATAGCAGTTAAATGCTATGTTTTTCAGCCATGCAAGGGGACTATAGTTGTGGTACCTTCCCGTTGATTTTCGCAACGTGGATGATGATGATGTCCGGATGACATTCGGGGAACGTTTAGGCCTCAAAGCGACCTGACATTTTTCTTATTGGTGAGGAAAATCCGAAAAAAAAACTCGCCCAGGAGGCTTGTCCTTGCCGGGAATAGGCCTACAGTTATTTTAATGTAAATGTTTGATTTGAATTAATCTGTTTAATATTAACAATTACAATTTAATTCGTTTTGTGTGTGTTAATACAATCTGCAACATTAATAAAATAGAAATAATGTTGAGCATTAAATTATCGGCTTGTAACAAGCAGCATGCAGAGGTCGTATATCGTTACGTTATCGTCTCACTATGATTGTTGTCCGTTTATATAAAAGTGGTTGCTGGGCAACATTTCTTGATAATGATTAACATGCAGAATTATTAAAGTGGCGGTAGTCCGCATCTATATATTTAATTATATATAAACGCTGTGGGAACATGCGCGTCGCTGGACAACCATCATAGTGTCGTTATAATACAAGTGGTGAGCGCAATATTACATTCGGTAGTTAAATGTCAAAAGTCAAAGTGTTTTTCTTAGGCTGGAGAGACTATAGGAATTATTAGGCATCATTAAGTATCAGGATTACATATGTATCGAAGAGGTATATGTTCATACATAACACTTCTGTAATATTTAGCATTGTTACGTTACCTTGGGAATGATCTAAAAGACGTTGAAGAAGAAGATATGGCTGACACTTGGAGAAGAGAATCTACAATGCAGTAGGGGCCTAGCTCTTTCTTTCTTTCTTTCTTTCTTTAGCCCCATTTTCAGCCTTCCTTTTCCTCGCTTTAACATGTAGGCCTATTCTTACTTAATGAGAACAATGGTGGAGAAATCGATGAACCCGTGTCATTTTATTCGTATTCTGGAGTCCCTAGCATGAATCCCGATCTGTTTATGTGGTACTATCCAAATAACTATTTCTGTGTCACTATAGAAAACGGAGGCTCATGGGCGTGGATACCATATCCCTACTCGCAGCCATATTTTTCAATATTTCTCTCTCTCTCTCTCTCAAAGAACGGATAACCTTTTTAATTCTCCCACCTCATCCTTGGTCTACCTACGGACGTTATCCCTGAGTTTCATACTAAAGGTTTATTTCATTCCTATACCAAGTAATAGGCCTACAACCAGCCCTTCACTTTTTTCAAGACTTCACATTTTTTTTCGCTCTGCGTGTTTTATCAATATTAACTACGAATCATTGTTGGAACAACGGTGGAAATGTGAGAATTTCTTATGCCTTATAGAAGGCACTGTTAATAAGTGTTCGCTTCATGTTAAAAGACTGCCCGTCCTTCCTATTGAACCTCACCACTTCTATTGAATTCTATGCTGTATATGTTAACAATGTAAGACACTGCTACTCACGTGTTAGTGAGTTGATTCACTGTGAGTGCACCTGTATTCGGGTAGGAGGGGAAGCACCTTCTCATACCTAGTGAGCAATTATTAACAACTCTGTTTTATAATTATACCACCGGGCATAAAATCGATTAATTGTGTAATTTTAATTACAGTATTTGAAAAATATAACCTAAATGGTTGTGTTTTTATAAATATCATGTAAGAAAGCCAGAGGGTAAGTACTCAATAGGCAGACATATAGGAATGAGGTGCACAAAGAAATTAGACGTAGGCTTAAGTCTAATTCAGGAAATGCGTGCTATTATGCATTACAACATCCCTCAAAATGTTTAAAATGAAAATATGTAAAACAGTTATACACACAGTAGTATTTCAGATTTAGATTAGATTAGATTTTAGAATAGATTTATTTAGCCTGGTGGAGTTAAGGCCATGTGGCCTTCTCTTCCACTCAGCAGGTCAAACATATATTACATCAGAATATAACAATTTTAATTAACTCTAATATTAAATACCGAATAAAAATTTAATCAAAAAGATAATATCTATTATATTACGATGTAATTGCAACCAGTTAATGTTAGTTAAAATTCAGACTAATACTAATAATAAAATGTATACAATAAAAAACATATTAAACTGTCCCTGTCTAATGTATATAAAAAACAAAGAAAAATAATGAGATATAGAAAACTAATTTTACGATTATACAATATTTAAAATAAAGAAAAAGAAAATATTTGTTAATCTTAATATTATTTTCATAAATAATTGAATTTATTAATTGCTAAAAGAATACTATCAGTGAGGTGTAAAAGTTAGTTTGTTATTAAGTAATTCTGTAGTTTGTCTTTGAACGACGTTATAGTTTTACGGTCTCTGACATAGGGCGGAATGGAATTCCATGTTTTGGCAAGTGAGACCGTAAAAGATAATGAATTGAAAACAGTGTGATGAGGAGGGATATAAAGGACAATGTGCTGATGGGATCGAGTGTCAAGTATTATATGGGTCCGAAACACAGACTCTTACTTCAAAGAAGGAGAAAGATTACGTGTATTCGAGAATAAAGTTCTTAGGATTTTTTTATCGAAGAGTAACGGACAGACAGACGAATGTAGAAGATTGCGTAACAGTGATATGCATGACCTTTATGTGACATCATATATAATAATAACATGTGGAACGAATGCGAAATGACAGAGGTGCTTGGAAACTCCTTGTAAGAAAACCCGATGGAATTCGTTCAAGGTAGGCGGAGAATGGGTTGGGAGAATAAGATTAATATTATTTGAGGAATGATTTAAAAACTTTAGTGTATGATAGGAATGTATGGAGAGCTTAATTCCCAGAGGGGTCGATGGTGTTCGTTAGTTAGTTAATTAATCGGGTTAACAGGAATGATTAGGTAGCTCGATTACATATTTTTGGAAGAGGTATATGTTCATACATAAAAACACTATTCTCTTATTTTGCATTGTCACGTTACCATGGAAATGATCTAAAAGACGCTGAAGAAAAATATACGGCTGACTGGGAAGAAAATATGTTATAATGTATTATCCCACCATACAATTCTTCTATTCTATAGTGCTCTGCCCTATGGCAGTAATTTCACTGAAATCATAGCAGTTAAATGCTATGTTTTGCAGCCATACAAGGAGACTATAGTTGTGGTACCTTCCCGATGATTTTCGCAACGTGGATGATGATGATGTCCGGATGACATTCGGGGAACGCATGGTCCTGAAAGCGACCTGACATTTTTCTTATGGGTGAAGAAAATCCCAAAAAAAAAAACTCGCCCAGGAGGCTTGTTCTGACCAGGAATAGGTTTTGTTATAAGTAGGCCTACAGTTATTTTAATGTAAATGTTTGATTTGAATTAATCTGTTTAATATTAACAATTACAATTTAATTCGTTTTGTGTGTGTTAATACAATCTGCAACATTAAAAATTAGAAATAATGTTGTGCATTAATTTATCGGCTTGTAACAAGCAGCAGACAGAGGTCGTATGTCCTTATGTTATCGTCTCACTATGATTGTTGTTCGTTTATATAAAAACAGTTGCCGGGCAACATATCTTGACAATGATTAATATGCGGAATTATTAAAGTGGCGGTAGTCTGCATCTTTATATTTAATTATATATTAACGCTGTGGATAAAGCGCGTCGCTGGACAACCATCACAGTGACGTTATAATACAGGTGGTGGGCGGAGTAATACATTCGGAAGTTAAATGTCAAAGGTCCAAGTGTGTTTCTTAGACTGGAGAGACTATAGGAATTATTAGGCATCATTAAGTATCAGGATTACAAATTTATCGAAGAGGTATATGTTCATACATTACACTAGTGTAATATTTAGCATTGTTACGTTACCATGGGAGTGATCTAAAAGACGTTGAAGAAGAAAATATGGCTGACACTTGGAGAAGAGAGTCTATAATGAAGTAGGAGCCTAGCTCCACAATGCAATTCTTCCTAGCTCTTTACTTCTTTAGCCGCATTTTCAGACTGTCTTTTCATCGCTTTAACATGTAGGCCTATTCTTACTTATTGAGAACCATGGTGGAGAAATCGATGAACCGTGTGATTTTACTCGTATTCTGGAGTCCCCAGCTTAAATCCAGATCTGTGTATGAGGTACTATCTAATTAACTATCTATGTGTCACTATAGATTACGGAGGCTCATGGGCGCGCAGATACCATATCCGTACTGGGAGCCGCATTTTCCAATATTTCTCTCCCTCAAAGAACGGATAACATTTTTATTCTCCCACCTCATTCATGGTCTACCTACGGGAGCTATCCCTGGGTTTCCTACTAAAGGTTTATTTCATTCTTATACCAAGTGATAGGCCTATGTCCAGCCCTTCACTTTTTACAAGACTTAATATTTTTTGTCTATATATATATATATATATATATATGGTTTCCCACATTATGTCCATAAGTTACCTTTAGTATTATTATAGAATGATACAACTATAGATTTAAATTTTTTTCAACAATAATTTAGTCTTGATTATGTGATTATATAATAATAATAATATAATTGTACGAAAGTGACGCCCGTTTTAATCGATTATATTGGTTTAATGTGTTTAAACAACGTGGCCTAAAATTAATTAATTTTCTAATTCTAAAGATTAATTAAATATAATAAAGGGATGCAGAAAGAAATTAGCCATAGACTCATTTCTATAAAAGCACTCTGTTATGCATTACAGCGACTTTTGTCTCAACATATTCCCCCCCCCCTTTTCATTCTCACTATCTCTAAAAAAACGTTAAACAGAAAATATATGAAACATTTAATCTCCCAGTTATATTATGTAGATGCAAAACTTGCACTCTTACTTTAAAACAGGCGAAAATATCACGAGTACAAGCGAATATGTAGTTGTTAGGAGTTTTTTTTGACGAAACAGATGTGAACAGACAGGTGAATGGATGAGACTACTTTACAGTCAGCTGCATGATTTTTATAAGGAACCAGATATAATAAGAACAGGTAAGTGACGTATACTTCATAGGGCAGGACATGTGGCTTGAATGGGAATTATTTTACGACAAGGAAGATTTGGTACGTAAACCGGAGAGAAAACGCCTAGAACGAGATGGGATAATAGCACGAATCACATTTTGAGGGAAGTAGATTATACAGTAAGCGGATTATAGGAAAACATTAGAAAAGGATAGAAATGTATGGAGAACTTATGACCGGGCGGCCAAGAACCTATTGGTTCGATTGTGCCAGTAGATTCCTTGTTAGTATCATTGTAAACAGAGTATTTGAAACATATAAGTTAAATTATTTCGGTTTTGAAACATCTTGAAAAAATACAGAGTGAAATCGCCGAAGAAGTGATATAGGTATTAAGGGGGAAAATAACGTTAAACATAAATAATCCACGACAGTAAATTATACAGGGAATGATGAAAAAGTAGCTAAAGATGGGCATATATTGGGAGCTTACATCTCCGCGTCAATGAAACATTGGGTTCGGTAGTGTCCGTTATTGTCTGTCCAGTCTGGGAAACACATTTCTCCATTGGAACTTGAAGAAGACGATTCATTGTGGGAACATCCATGGAAATGAGTGAATTATTTACGTTTTATGGCAGGCACTATTAACAAGTGATAAATTGGTGTTAAATGACTGTCCGCCCCTCCTATTCAAACAGCCAACCCTATGGAACCATACACAGTATAAGCTAACAATGAACGGCACTGCTATTCACTTGTCAGTTGAGTTTATTCATTGGGAGTGCACCTGTATCCGGGCAGGAGGGGAAGCACCTTCTCATACCTAGTGAGCAATTATTAACAACTCTGTTTTATAGTTATACCACCGGGCATAAAATCAATTAATTGTGTAATTTTAATTACAATATTTGAAATATACAACATAATTGGTTGTGTTTTGGAAATATCATGTAAGAAAGCCAGAGGGTAAGTACTCAATAGGCAGACCAACAGGAATGAGGTGTACAAAGAAATTACACGTAGGCTTAGGTCTAATTCTGGAAATGCATGCTATTATGCATTACAATTTCGCTCAAACTGGTTTAAATGAAATTATATAAAACAGTTACACACACAGTGGTATTATATGGGTGCGAAACACAGACTCTTACTTTAAAGAAGGAGAAAGGTTACGAGTATTTGAAAATAAAGTTCTTAGGATTTTTTATCGAAGACTAATGGACAGACGAATGGAGAAGATTGTGCAACAGTGAGATACATGACCTTTATGGGACATCATATATAATAATATGTGATAGGAATGCGAAATGACAGAGGTGCATGGAAACTCGTTGTAGGAAAACCAGATGGAAATCGTTCAAGGTAGGCGATGAATGGGTTGGGAGAATAACATTAATATTATTTGAGGAATGATTTAAAAATTTTAGTGTATGACAGGAATGTATGGAGAACTTAATTCCCCGAGGCCACGAACCTCCGTGTTGGATGGTGTCCGTCAGTTAGTTAATTAATCGGGTTTACAGGAATGATTAAGTAGCACGATTAAATATTTTTGGAAGAGGTATATGTTCATACATAAAAACACTATTCTCTCATTTTACATTGTCACGTTACCATGGAAATGATCTAAAAGACGCTGAAGGAAAATATATGGGTGAATGGGAAGAAAATAACTTATAATGTATTATCCCACCACACAATTTTTCTATTCCACAGTGCTCTGCTCTATGGAAGGTATTTCACTGAAATCATAGCAGTTAAATGCTATGTTTTGCAGCATACAAGGGGACTATAGTTGTGGTAGCTTCCCGTTGATTTTCGCAACGTGGCTAATCATGATGTCCGGATGACATTCGGGGAACGTATGGACCTCAAGGCGACCCTGACATTTTTCTTATAGGTGAGGAAATTCCGAAAGAGAAACTCGCTCAGGAGGCTTGTCCTGACCGGCAATACGTTTTATTATTAGTAGGCCAACAGTTTATTTAATGTTAATGTTTGATTTGAATTAATCTGTTTAATATTAACAATGACAATTTAATTCGTTTTGTGAGTGTTAATACAATCTGCAACATTAAAAATTAGAAGTAATGTTGAGCATTGATTTATCGCCTTGTAAGAAGCAGCAGACAGAGGTCGTATATCCTTATGTTATCGTCTCACTATGATTGTTGTCCGTTTATATAAAAGCGGTTGCCGAGCAACATTTCTTGACAATGGTTAACATGCGGAATTATTAACGTGGCGGTAGTCGGCATCTTCATATTTAATTATATATAAACGTTATGTGAAAAAGCGCGTCGCTGGACAACCATCATAGTGACGTTATAATACAAGTGGTGAGCTCAATATTACATTGAGAAGTTAAATGTCAAATGTCAAAGTGTGTTTCTTAGGCTGGAGAGACTATAGGAATTATTAGGCATCATTAAGTATCAGGATTACATATTTATCGAAGAGGTATATGTTCATACATAACACTACTGTAATATAAAGCATTGTTACGTTACCATGGGAGTGATCTAAAATACGTTGAAGAAGAAGATATGGCTGACACTTGGAGAAGAGATTCTACAATGCAGTAGGGTCCTAGATGTTTATTTCTTTAGCCCCATTTTCAGACTCTCTTTTCCTCGCTTTAACATGTAGGCCTATTCTTACTTAATGAGAACCATGGTGGAGAAATCGATGAACCCGTGTGATTTTCCTCGTATTCTGTAGTCCCTAGCTTAAATCCAGATCTGTTTATGTGGTACTATCCAATTAAGTATTTCTGTGTCACTATAGAATACGGAGGCTCATGGGCATGCAGATTCCATATCCCTACTCGCAGCCATATTTTTCAATATTTCTCTCGTTCTCAAAGAACGGATAACATTTTAATTCTCCCACCTCATCCTTGGTCTACCTATGGACGCTATCTCTGACTTTCATACTAAAGTTTACTTCATTCCTCTTCCAAGTAATAGGCATACATCCAGCCCTTCACTTTTTAGAAGACTTCACATTTTTTCTCGCTTTGCATGTTTTATCAATATTAACTGCGAATCATTGTGGGAACAACGTTGGAAATGTGAGAATTGCTTACGTCTTATAGAAGGCACTGTTAATAAGTGTTCACTTGATGTTAAAAGACTGCCCGTCCTTCCTATTGAACCTCGCCACTTCTATTGAATTCTATGCTGTACAGGCTAACAATGTAAGACACTGCTACTCACTTGTTAGTTGAGTTGATTCACTGTGAGTGCATCTGTATTCGGGTAGGAGGGGAAGCACCTTCTCATACCTAGTGGGCAATTATTAACAACTCTGTTTTATAGTTATACCACCGGGCATAAAATCAATTAATTGTGTAATTTTAATTACAATGTTTGAAATATATAACACAAATGGTTGTGTTTTGGAAATATCATGAAAGAAACCTAGAGGGTAAGTACTCAATAGGCAGACCAATGTGAATGAGGTGCACAAAGAAATTAGACGTAGGCTTAGGTCTAATTCTGGAAATGCATGCTATTATGCTTTACAACGTTCCTCAAAATGGTTAAATAAAATTATACAAAACAGTTACACACACAGTAGTATTTTAGATTTAGATTAGATTAGATTTTAGAATAGATTTATTTAGGCTGGTGGAGTTAAGGCCAAGTGGCCTTCTCTTCCATTCACCAGGACAAACATACATTACATCAGAATATAACAATTTTAATTAACTCTAATATTAAATACTAAATAAAAATTTAATCAGAATGATAATATCTATTATATTACGATCTAATTGCAACCAGTTAATGTTAGTTAAAATTAAACTAATAATAAAATGTACACAAAAAACATATTAAATTGTCCCTGTCTAATGTATATAAAAACAAAAGAAAAAATGTGATGTAGAAAACTAAACTTACGATTATAAAATATTTAAAACAAAACAAAAGAAAAATATTTGTTAATCTTAACATTATTTTCATAAATAATTAAATTTATTAATGGTTAAAAGAATACTATCAGTGAGGTGTATAAGTTAGTTTGTGATTAAATAGTACTTTAGTTTATTTTTGAAAGATGTTATAGTTTGACAGTCTCTGACATAGGGCGGAAGGGAATTCCATATTTTGGCAAGTGAGACTGTAAAAGATAATGAATAGCATACGGTGTGATGAGGAGGGATATAAAGGACAATGTGCTGATGGGATCGAGTGTCAAGTATTATATTGGTGCGAAACACAGACTCATACTTTAAAGAAGGAGAAATATTACGAATATTTGAGAATAATGTCCTTGGGATTTTTTTATCGAAGAGTAATGGACAGACAGGCGAATATAGAAGATTGCGTAATAGTGAGATACATGACCTTTATTGGACTTCATATATAATAATAACATGTGGAACGAATTAGAAATGACAGAGGTGCTTGGAAACTCCTTGTAGGAAAACCAGATGGAAATCGTTCAAGGTAGGCGGAGAATGAGTCGGGAGAATAACATTAATATTATTTGAGGAATGATTTAAAAACTTTAGTGTATGACAGGAATGTATGGAGAGCTTAATTCACCGAGGCCACGAACCTCCGGGTTGGATGGTGTTCGTCAGTTAGTTAATTAATCGGGTTTACAGGAAAGATTAAGTAGCACGATTACATATTTTTGGAAGAGGTATATGTTCATACATAAAAACACTATTCTCTTATTTTGCATTGTCACGTTACCATGGAAATGATCTAAAAGACGCCGAAGGAAAATATATGGGTGAATGGGAAGAAAATAACTTATAATGTATTATCCCACCACACAATTCTTCTATTCCACAGTGCTCTGCTCTATGGAAGGTATTTCACTGAAATCATAGCAGTTAAATGCTATGTTTTGCAGCATACAAGGGGACTATAGTTGTGGTAGCTTCCCGTTGATTTTCGCAACGTGGCTAATCATGATGTCCGGATGACATTCGGGGAACGTATGGACCTCAAGGCGACCCTGACATTTTTCTTATAGGTGAGGAAATTCCGAAAGAGAAACTCGCTCAGGAGGCTTGTCCTGACCGGCAATACGTTTTATTATTAGTAGGCCAACAGTTTATTTAATGTTAATGTTTGATTTGAATTAATCTGTTTAATATTAACAATGACAATTTAATTCGTTTTGTGAGTGTTAATACAATCTGCAACATTAAAATTAGAAGTAATGTTGAGCATTGATTTATCGCCTTGTAAGAAGCAGCAGACAGAGGTCGTATATCCTTATGTTATCGTCTCACTATGATTGCTGTCCGTTTATATAAAAGCGGTTGCCGAGCAACATTTCTTGACAATGGTTAACATGCGGAATTATTAACGTGGCGGTAGTCGGCATCTTCATATTTAATTATATATAAACGTTATGTGAAAAAGCGCGTCGCTGGACAACCATCATAGTGACGTTATAATACAAGTGGTGAGCTCAATATTACATTGAGAAGTTAAATGTCAAATGTCAAAGTGTGTTTCTTAGGCTGGAGAGACTATAGGAATTATTAGGCATCATTAAGTATCAGGATTACATATTTATCGAAGAGGTATATGTTCATACATAACACTACTGTAATATAAAGCATTGTTACGTTACCATGGGAGTGATCTAAAATACGTTGAAGAAGAAGATATGGCTGACACTTGGAGAAGAGATTCTACAATGCAGTAGGGTCCTAGGTGTTTATTTCTTTAGCCCCATTTTCAGACTCTCTTTTCCTCGCTTTAACATGTAGGCCTATTCTTACTTAATGAGAACCATGGTGGAGAAATCGATGAACCCGTGTGATTTTCCTCGTATTCTGTAGTCCCTAGCTTAAATCCAGATCTGTTTATGTGGTACTATCCAATTAACTATTTCTGTGTCACTATAGAATACGGAGGCTCATGGGCATGCAGATTCCATATCCCTACTCGCAGCCATATTTTTCAATATTTCTCTCGTTCTCAAAGAACGGATAACATTTTAATTCTCCCACCTCATCCTTGGTCTACCTATGGACGCTATCTCTGACTTTCATACTAAAGTTTACTTCATTCCTCTTCCAAGTAATAGCATACATCCAGCCCTTCACTTTTTAGAAGACTTCACATTTTTTCTCGCTTTGCATGTTTTATCAATATTAACTGCGAATCATTGTGGGAACAACGTTGGAAATGTGAGAATTGCTTACGTCTTATAGAAGGCACTGTTAATAAGTGTTCACTTGATGTTAAAAGACTGCCCGTCCTTCCTATTGAACCTCGCCACTTCTATTGAATTCTATGCTGTACAGGCTAACAATGTAAGACACTGCTACTCACTTGTTAGTTGAGTTGATTCACTGTGAGTGCATCTGTATTCGGGTAGGAGGGGAAGCACCTTCTCATACCTAGTGGGCAATTATTAACAACTCTGTTTTATAGTTATACCACCGGGCATAAAATCAATTAATTGTGTAATTTTAATTACAATGTTTGAAATATATAACACAAATGGTTGTGTTTTGGAAATATCATGAAAGAAACCTAGAGGGTAAGTACTCAATAGGCAGACCAATGTGAATGAGGTGCACAAAGAAATTAGACGTAGGCTTAGGTCTAATTCTGGAAATGCATGCTATTATGCTTTACAACGTTCCTCAAAATGGTTAAATAAAATTATACAAAACAGTTACACACACAGTAGTATTTTAGATTTAGATTAGATTAGATTTTAGAATAGATTTATTTAGGCTGGTGGAGTTAAGGCCAAGTGGCCTTCTCTTCCATTCACCAGGACAAACATACATTACATCAGAATATAACAATTTTAATTAACTCTAATATTAAATACTAAATAAAAATTTAATCAGAATGATAATATCTATTATATTACGATCTAATTGCAACCAGTTAATGTTAGTTAAAATTAAACTAATAATAAAATGTACACAAAAAACATATTAAATTGTCCCTGTCTAATGTATATAAAAACAAAGAAAAAAATGTGATGTAGAAAACTAAACTTACGATTATAAAATATTTAAAACAAAACAAAAGAAAATATTTGTTAATCTTAACATTATTTTCATAAATAATTAAATTTATTAATGGTTAAAAGAATACTATCAGTGAGGTGTATAAGTTAGTTTGTGATTAAATAGTACTTTAGTTTATTTTTGAAAGATGTTATAGTTTGACAGTCTCTGACATAGGGCGGAAGGGAATTCCATATTTTGGCAAGTGAGACTGTAAAAGATAATGAATAGCATACGGTGTGATGAGGAGGGATATAAAGGACAATGTGCTGATGGGATCGAGTGTCAAGTATTATATTGGTGCGAAACACAGACTCATACTTTAAAGAAGGAGAAATATTACGAATATTTGAGAATAATGTCCTTGGGATTTTTTTATCGAAGAGTAATGGACAGACAGGCGAATATAGAAGATTGCGTAATAGTGAGATACATGACCTTTATTGGACTTCATATATAATAATAACATGTGGAACGAATTAGAAATGACAGAGGTGCTTGGAAACTCCTTGTAGGAAAACCAGATGGAAATCGTTCAAGGTAGGCGGAGAATGAGTCGGGAGAATAACATTAATATTATTTGAGGAATGATTTAAAAACTTTAGTGTATGACAGGAATGTATGGAGAGCTTAATTCACCGAGGCCACGAACCTCCGGGTTGGATGGTGTTCGTCAGTTAGTTAATTAATCGGGTTTACAGGAAAGATTAAATAGCACGATTACATATTTTTGGAAGAGGTATATGTTCATACATAAAAACACTATTCTCTTATTTTGCATTGTCACGTTACCATGGAAATGATCTAAAAGACGCCGAAGGAAAATATATGGCTGACTGGGAAGAAAATAACTTACAATGTATTATCCCACCACACAATTCTTCTATTCTATAGTGCTCTGCCCTAGGGCAGGTATTTCACTGAAATCATAGCAGTTAAATGCTATGTTTTGCAGCCATACAAGGGTCTATAGTTGTGGTAGCTTCCCGTTGATTTTCGCAACATGGATGATGATGATGATGATGTCTGGATGACATTCGGGGAACGCATGGTCCTGAGATCGACCTGGCATTTTTCTTATAGGTGAGGAAAATCCGGAAAAAAAAACTCGCCCAGGAGGCTTGTCTTGACCGGGAATACGTTTTGTTATAAGTACGCCTACAGTTATTTTAATGTAAATGTTTGAATTGAATTAATCTGTTTAATATTAAACAATTACAATTTAATTACTTTTGTGTGCGTTAATACAATCTGCAACATTAAAAATTAGAAATAATGTTGAATATTAATTTATCGCTTGTAACAAGCAGCTGACAGAGATCGTATATCCTTATATTATCGCCTCACTATGATTGTTGTCCGTTTATATAAAAGCGGTTGGCGGGCAACATACCTTGACAATGATTACTATGCGGAATTATTAAAGTGGCGGTAGTCTGCATCTTTATATTTAATTATATATAAAGGCTGTGGGAAAAGCGCGTCGCTGGACAACCATCATAATGACGTTATAATACAGGTGGTGGACGGAGAAACACATTCGGAAGTTAAATGTCAAAGGTCAAAGTGTGTTTCTTAGGCTGGAGAGATTATAGGAATTATTAGGCATTATTAAGTATCAGGATTACATATTAATCGAAGAGGTATATGTTCATACATAACACTAGTGTAATATTTAGCATTGTTACGTTACCATGGGAGTGATCTAAAAGACGTTGAAGAAGAAGATAAGGCTGACACTTGGAGGAGAGAATCTACAATGCTAGCTCTTTATTTTTTAGCCCCATTTTCAGACTCACTTTTCCTCGCTTTAACATGCAGGCCTATTCTTACTTAATGAGAACCATGTGGTGGAGAAATCGATGAACACGTGTGATTTTACTCGTATTCTGGAGTCTGTAGCTTAAATCCAGATCTGTTTATGTGGTACTATCTAATTAACTATCTCTTTGTCTCTATAGAATACGGAGTCTCGTGAGCGCGCAGATACCAGATCCCTACTCGGAGCCGTAGTTTCCAATATTTCTCTCTCTTAAAGAACGGACAACATTTTAATTCTTCCACCTCATCCTTGGTCTACCTACGGGCGCTATCCCTGGATTTCCTACTAAAGGTTTATTTCATTCATATTCCAAGTAACAGGCCTACATCCAGCCCTTCACTTTTTTGCAAGACTTGGCATTTTTGTCTATATAGGCCTATATATATATATATATATATATATATATATATATATATATTCCCACATATGTGTCTATAAGTAACCATAGGTATTATTATAGAATGATAAAACTACAGATTAAATTTTGCTCAATAATTTAGTCTTAATTATGTGATTATATAATGATAATATAATTGTACGGAAGTTGAGTCCGTTTTAATCCATTTATACGGTTCAATATTTTTAAACAACGTGGCCTAAAATATATTAATTTTCTAATTGTAAAGAATAATTACAAACAGTATTGCGATGCAGAAAGAAATTAAACATAGACTCTCTAAAAGCATGCTGTTATGCATTAGAGCGACTATTGTTTTAACAATTCCTCCCCCGCTTTCTCTCTCACTATATCTAAAAAACGTTAAACAGAAAATATATGAAACATTTATTCACCCCGTTATATTATGCAGATGCAAACCATGGACTCTTACTTTAAAAAAGGCGAAAATATTACGAGTATAAGCGAATGCGTAGTTGTTTGGAGTGCTTTCTTGATCAAACAGATGTGAACAGACAGGCGAATGGATGAGACTACTTGACAGTGAGCTGCATGATTTTTATAAGGAACCAGATATAATAACAACAGGTAAGTGACGTATACTTCATAGGACAGGACATGTGGCTTGAATGGGAATGAAAATACGACAAGGAAGGTTTGGTATGTAAACCAGAGAGAAAACGCTTAGAACGTGATGGGATAATAACACGAATCACATTTTGAGGGAAGTAGATTATACAGTAAAGGGATTGTAGGAAAACATTACATCAGGATAGAAATGTATGGAGAACTTATGACCGGGCGGCCAAGAACCTATTGTTTCGTTTGTGCCAGTAGTTTCCTCGTTAGTTTCATTGTAAACAGAATATTTGAAACGTATAAGTAAAATTATTTGGATTTTGAAACATCTTGTAAAAATACAGAGTGAAATCGCCGAAGAAGTGATATAGGTATTAAGGGGGAAAATAACGTTAAACATAAATAATCCAGGACAGTAAATTATACAGGGAATGATGAAAAAGTAGCTAAAGATGGGCATGTATTGGGAGCTTACATCTCCGCGTCCATGAAACAATGGTTTCGATAGTGTCCGTTATTGTCTGTCCAGCCTGGGAAACACATTTCTCCATTGGAACTTGAAGAAGACGATTCATTGTGGGAACATCCATGCAAATGAGTGAATTATTTACGTTTTATGGCAGCCACTATTAACAAGTGCTAAAGTGGTGTTAAATGACTGTCCGCCCCTCCTATTCAAACCGCCAAACCCTATGGAACCATACACAGCATAAGCTAACAATGAACGGCACTGCTATTCACTTGTCAGTTGAGTTTATTCATTGGGAGTGCACCTGTATCCGGGTAGAAGGGGAAGCACCTTCTCATACCTAGTGAGAAATTATTAACAACTATGTTTTATAGTTATACCACCGGGCATAAAAACAATTAATTGTGTAATTTTAATTACAATATTTGAAATATACAACATAAATGGTTGTGTTTTGGAAATATCATGTAAGAAAGCCAGAGGGTGAGTACTCAATAGGCAGACCAACAGGAATGAGGTGCACAAAGACATTAGACGTAGGCTTAGGTCTAATTCTGGAAATGCATGCTATTATGCATTACAACTTCTCTCAAAATGGTTAAAATGAAATTATATAAAACAGTTATACACCCAATGGTATTATGTGGGTGCGAAACACAGACTATTACTTTAAAGAAGGAGAAAGATTACGAGTATTTGAGAATAAAGTTCTTAGGATTTTTTTTATCGAAGAGTAATGGCCAGACAGACGAATATAGAAGATTGCGTAACAGTGAGATGCATGACCTTTATGGGACATCATATATAATAATAACATGTGGAACGAATGCGAAATGACAGAGGTGCTTGGAAACTCCTTGTAGGAAAACCAGATGGAAATCGTTCAGGGTAGGCGAAGAATGGTGTTTGAGAATAACAATATTATTTCAGGAATGATTTAAAAACTTTAGTGTATAATAGGAATGTATGGAGAGCTTAATTCCCCGAGGCCATGAACCTACGGGTTCGATGGTGTCCGTCAGTTAGTTAATTAATCGGGTTAACAGGAATGATTAAGTAGCACAATTACATATTTTTGGAAGAGGTATATGTTCACACATAAAAACACTATTCTCTTATTTTGCATTGTCACGTTACCATGGAAATGATCTAAAAGACGCTGAATAAAAATATATGGCTGACTGGGAAAAAAATAACTTATGATATATTATCCCAACACACAATTCTTCTATTCTGTAGTGCTCTGTCCTATAGCAGATATTTCACTGAAATCATAGCAGTTAAATGCTATGTTTTGCAGCCATACAAGGGGGCTATAGTTGTGGTAGCTTCCCGTCGCTTTTCGCAACGTGGATGATGATGGTGATGATGATGTCCGGATGTCATTCGGGGAACGTGTGGGCCTCAAAGCGACCTGACATTCTTCTTATGAGTGAGGAAAACCCGAAAAAAAACTCGCCCAGGAGGCTTTTCCTGGCCGGGAATAGCCTACAGTTATTTTAATGCAAATACTTCATTTGAATTAATCTGTTTAATATTAACAATTACAATTAAATTCGTTTTGTGTGTGTTAATACAATCTGCAACATTAAAAAATAGAAATAATGTTGAGCATTAATTTATCGGCTTGTAACAAGCAGCAGACAGAGGTCGTATATCCTTATGTTATCGTCTCACTATGATTGTTGTCCGTTTATATAAAAGCGGTTGCCGGGCAACATTTCTTGACAATGATTAACATGCGGAATTATTAAAGTGGCGGTAGTCCGCATCTTTATATTTTATTATACATGAATGCTGTGTGAAAAAGCGCGTCGCTGGACAACCATCATAGTGACGTTATAATACAAGTGGTGAGCGCAATATAATATTCGGAAGTTAAATGTCAAAGGTCAAAGTGTGTTTCATAGGCTGGAGAGACTATAGGAATTATTAGGCATCATTAAGTATCAGGATTACATATTTATCGAAGAGGTATATGTTCATATATAACACTAGTGTAATATTTAGCATTGTTACGTTACCATGGGAGTGATCTAAAAGACGTTGAAGAATAAGATATGGCTGACACTTGGAGAAGATAATCTACAATGCAGTAGCGGATCTACCTCCATAATGCAATTCTTTCTAGCTCTTTATTTCTTTAGCCCCATTTTCAGACTCATTTTCCTCGCTTTAACATGCCGGCCTATTCTTACTTAATGAGTGGTGTAGAAATCGATGAATCCGTGTGATTTTACTCGTATTCTGGAGTCTCTAGTTTAAATCCAGATCTGCTTATGTGGTACTATCTAATTAACTATATCCGTGTCTCTATAGAATACGGAGGCTCATGGACGCGCAGATTCCATATCCCTACTCGCAGATATATTTTTCAATAATTTTCTCGTTCTCAAAGAACGGATATCATTTTAATTATCCCACCTCATCCTTGGTCTACCTACGGACGCTATCCCTGAGTTTCATACTAAAGGTTTATTTCATTCTTATACCAAGTAATAGGCCTACATCCAGCCCTTCAATTTTTACAAGACTTCGCATTTTTTCTTTCGCTCTGCGTGTTTTATCAATATTAACTACGAATCATTGTGGGAACAACGTTGGAAATGTGAGAATTGCTTACGTCTTATAGAAGGCACTGTTAACAAGTGTTCACTTGATCTTAAAAGACTGCCCGTCCTTCCTATTAAACCTCGCCACTTCTATTGGATTCTATGCTGTGTAGGCTAGCAATGAAAGACACAGCTACTCACTTGTTAGTTGAGTTGATTCACTGTGAGTGCACCTGTATTCAGCTAGGAGGGGAAGCACCTTCTCATACCTAGTGAGCAATTATTAACAACTCTGTTTTATAGTTATACCACCGGGCATAAAATCAATTAATTGTGTAATTTTAATTACAATATTTGAAATATATAACATAAATGGTTGTGTTTTGGAAATATCATGTAAGAAAGCCAGAGGGTAAATACTCAATAGGCAGACCAACAGGAATGAGGTGCACAAAGACATTAGACGTAGGCTTAGGTCTAATTCTGGAAATGCATGCTATTATGCATTACAACTTCTCTCAAAATGGTTAAAATGAAATTATATAAAACAGTTATACACCCAGTGGTATAATATGGGTGCGAAACACAGACTCTTACTTTAAAGAAGGACAAAGGTTACGAGTATTTGAGAATAAAGTTCTTAGGATTTTTTTATCGAAGAGTAATGGACAGACGAATGGAGGAGATTGCGAAACAATGAGATACATGACCTTTATGAGACATCATATATAATAATGACATGTGAAATGAATGCGAAATGACAGACGTGCATGGAAACTCCTTGTAGGAAAACCAGACGGAAATCGTTCAAGGTAGGCGATGAATGGGTTGGGAGAATAATATTAATATTATTTGAGGAATGATTTAAAATTTTTAGTGTATGATAGGAATGTATTGAGAACTTAATTCCCCGAGGCCACGAACCGCCGGGTTCGATGGTGTCCATCAGTTAGTTAATTAATTGGGTTTGCAAGAATGATTAAGTACCACGATTACATATTTTTGGAAGAGGTATATGTTCATACATAAAAACTCTATTCTCTTATTTTGCATTGTTATGTTACCATGGAAATGATCTAAAAGACGCTGAAGAAAAATATAAGGCTGACTGGGAAGAAAATAACTTATAATGTATTATCCCACCACACAATTCTTCTATTCCACAGTGCTCTGCCCTAGGGCAGGTATTTCACTGAAATCATAGCAGTTAAATGCAATGTTTTGCAGTCATACGAGGGGACTATAGTTATGGTAGTTTCCCGATGATTTTCGCAACATGGATGATCATGATGTATGGATGACATTCGTGGAGCGTATGGGCCTCAAGGCGATTTGACATTTTTCTTATGGGTGAGGAAAATCCGAAAAAGAGACTAGCTCAGGAGGCTTGTTCTGACCGGCAATAGGTTTTATTATAAGTAGGCCTACAGTTATTTTAATATAAATGTTTGATTTCAATTAATCTGTTTAATATTAACAATCATTTAATTCGTTTTGTGTGTGTTAATACAATCTGCAACATTAAAAATTAGAAATAATGTTGTGCATTAATTTATCGGTTTGTAACAAGCAGCAGACAGAGGTCGTATATCCTTATGTTATCGTTTCACTATGATTGTTGTTCGTTTATATAAAAGCGGTTGCCGGGCAACATTTCTTGACAATGATTAACATGCGGAATTATTAAAGTGGCGGTAGTCCGCATCTTTATATTTAATTATATATAAACGTTGTGTGGAAAAGCGCGTCGCTGGACAACCATCATAAGGACGTTATAATACAGGTGGTGTGCACGGAGTTAATACGTTCGGAAGTTCAATGTCAAAGGTCACAGTGTTTGTTTCTTTAGGTCTGAGCGGACTATATTAATTATTAGGCATGCATTCAGTATCAGTAGTACATATTTATCGAAGAGGTATATGTTCATACATAACACTACTGTAATATTTAGCATTGTTACGTTACCATGGGAGTGATCTAAAAGACGTTGAAAAAGAAGATATGGCTGACACTTGGAGAAGAGAATCTACAATGCAGTAGGGGCCTAGCTCTTTATTTTTTTAGCCCCATTTTCAGACTCTCTTTTCCTCGCTTTAACATGTCGGCCTATTCTTACTTAATGAGAACCATGGTGGAGAAATCGATGAACCCGTGTGATTTTCCTCGTATCTTGAGTCCCTAGCTTAAATCCAGATCTGTTTATGTGGTACTATCTAATTAACTATCTCTGTGTCTCTACAGAATACGGAAGCTCATGGGCGCGCAGATGCCATATCCCTACTCGGAGTCGTATTTTCCAATATTTCTCTCTCTCAAAGAACGCATAACATTTTAATTCTCCCACCTCATCCTTGGTCTACCTACGGGCGCTATCCCTGGGTGTCCTACTGAAGGTTTATTTCATTCCTATACCAAGTGGTAGGCCTATATCCAGCCCTTCCATTTTTACAAGACTTAACATTTTTTGTCTATATATATATATATATATATATATATATATATATATAATATATATATTTGTATATATACATTTAGTTACTCACATATATGTCCATAAGTAAGCATTGGTACTATTATAGAATGTTACAACTACAGATTTGAATTTTGCTCAATAATTTAACATTGATTATATAATAATAATATAATTGTACGGAAGTGACGTCCGTTTTACTCGATTATATTGGTTCAATTTTTTTAACAAGTGGACTAAAAATAAATTAATTTTCTAATTATAAAGAATAATTACAAATAGTAATGGGATGCAGAAACAAAATTAAACATAGACTCAATTCTATAAAAACATGCTGTTATGCATTAGAGCGACTTTTGTCTTAACTCCCTCCCCCTTCTCTCTTACAATATCTAAAAAAACGTTCAACAGAAAATATATGAAACATTTATTCACCCAGTTATATTATGTAGATGCAAAACATGGGCTCTTACTTTTAAAAAGTCGAAAATATTACGAGTATAAGCGAATACCTAGTTGTTAGGAGTGTTTTTTTTAACAAACAGATGTGAACAGAGAGGTGAATGGAGGAGACTACTTAACAGTGAGCTACATGATTTTTATAAGGAACCAGATATAATAAGAACAGGTAAGTGACGTCTACTTCATAGGGCAGGACATGTGGATTGAATGGGAAATAAAATACGACATGGAAGATTTGGTACGAAAACCAGAGAGAAAACGCCTAGAACGAGATGGGATAATAACATGAATCACATTTTGAGGGAAGTAGTTTATATAGTACGGGCATTATTGGAAAACATTAGATCAGGATAGAAATGTATGGAGAACTTATGACCGGGCGGCCATGAACCTATTGGTTCGATAGTGACAGTAGATATCTACTTAGTTTTATTTGTAAACAGAGTTTTTGAAACGTATAAGTAAAATTATTTGGGTTTGGGAACATCTTGTAAAAATACAGAGGGAAATCACCGAAGAAGTAGTACAGTTATTATGTGGGAGAATAATATTAAAGATAAATTGATGACAGTAAATTATACGGGGAATGTTCAGAAAATAGCTGAAGATGGACATGTATTGGGAGCTTATATCTCCGAGACCATGAATCATTGGGTTCGATAGTGTCCGTTATTGTCTGTCCAGCCTGAGAAACACACATTGACATTTCACTTCCGAATGTATTACTCCGAGCAGCATGTGTTCATTCGAGCTGTCAGCTGCTTGTTACAAGCCGATAATTTAATGCACAACAACCATTTTAATTTTTATTGTTGCAGGTTGTACTAACGCATACAATGGTATGTCGATAACGAATTATCATCATCATCATAGTACATTCACGAATTTAGGCCATTTGTTGACCTGTTTCGGTCTCAAGAGAAACACCAACCAAAAGTCTTTTGAGAGGACGTCCTGGTCTTCTTCTTCCTGCAGGTTGATATCTTAACATTTGTTTGGGTATCGATTCTGTGATCTTCCAATAACGATAATAATTAATATTAAACAAATTAATTCAAATCATTAATAATAAAATTAATGTACTACGGTAATGAAATAAACAGAGGTTGGTAAGTGGTTTTTACAGAAGCGAGGAGAATGTTTAAAAATCGAGCGATAGCGCGGTTTTTGATTTGCAAGATTGTGAAAAGCACTTCACAAATATATGTTGTACATTATTTTTTGCGTGATGGTGTTTTAAAAATAATAAATTATTTTGTAAAATAATAACACCTTTGTTGGAAATATTTGCTTATATTATAAACAACTGACTAACGTTAATAGTGTGGGCAGTGTTTATTAGTTGAGACTGCAGGAAGCCATTACACGAATCAATGATAAAATGGCGACAAGTACGTATTTATTGTTTTATAATGTTTCAAATAAAGTTCAGTTAATTTAAAATGCAGTGATATGTTTTCTATAATGTGTATTAACCTCTGCTTTTGGATATTTTTTGTTTATACATTGTATGTAGTATACATAGAGGGCAGTGGTTTCATTTCCCGCACGTGTTTTGTAATATGTAATAATATAGTAGAGTTATTTTATTACAGTACAGTTATTTAGGTTGGCAACCCCGAAATGTAGAAAATGGTCCACCCGTTTTAAAACAGGTTAGGCTTCTTCCTCATATTGTTGGGCGTTTTGATATTATTTATCGCCTCACTATGATGGCTGTCCGTTTATATAAAAGCTGGTGCCGTGCGACAATGCTTGACAATGATTAACATGCTGAACTATTATAGTGCGGTAGTCGGAATCTTTGTATTTAATTATATATAACAGCTGTTGGGAAACAGAGCGAGCCGCTGGACAACCATCACAATGAGGCTATAATACCAGTTTGTTTTAATTCCCTGCGAGCACTACTTTCCGACACACTGCAGTTTATTTAACTCTATATTTCAATGCAGTGACAGGATTATACTCCATAAACGTAACATTTAACACCATCCCTTTCTCTCACCGCTCTTTAACAATTTCCCTTAAGAGTTTTTTTTATATAATTTTGATCAGACATTTTATCTCAGAGTTAAATTACTATAAACCTTACGACATCCGCCATATTTGTAGTGGACATGCAACTTCCTCTCAAGATTGAATTAGTTTGAAACGAATGTGAATTTTTAGTTACTCTCCGATCTTCCAAGAAACATGTAGGTATATACTGTACTCTGGTCAACTATAGTTAACATAAATAGCTTCTTCTTCTTCTTCCTTCCAAGTATTAGGCCAAGGCCTGTTACGATCCTATATAAAATCTTCCCTCCAACATTTTGATCCTTCCAGGAAATTCTCGTATAAGACTTGAAAGCATAATAATAGTCCCTTCGATTGGTTGCTGGCCAAAGGAAGGCAAGACCAGTGATGGGGCTGCCATCTTATAGCCTCTGGTCAGGCTTTTCTGGAGAAGAAAATAAAATAAAGGAAAGAAGAAATGGAAGAAAGGAAAGACTCCCTAGCCCTCGGATGCCCTAATAGCATCGGAGTCGAAAAAAACAAGAGTTAACCAAGAGAGGTTAGATAGTAAAGTTAAAAGAGTGCAAAACACAAGTAAGTGGAAGAAATGTTTTGCTCAGCTTGGGCACCTTGTGGTCGCCATCCACATATCCCCTAGATGAGGACCCCTGAGGGACATAAATAGCTTTAAATGCGTAATTATATTAATCCAGTGCATGATCTCTTTCTTCGCTTCCGTTGAACTGTGATTTGACCATGAACGATTCTGAATAACTGCAGCAGTCATATGTGTCAAGGATTACCCGCCATTTATTTTCTTCAAGTGAGTTTCATAGACTGGACAGAGTATAGTCAAGTTAGATAAACTGAAATTATTAGGAAACAGGTTTATATATATATATATATATATATATATATGAGGTACATTTTCACATTTACTAACCCCAGTTTAATATTTAGCATTGTCCTATTACGATGGTAATGATACACTGGAACCTGAAGAAGACGATTCATTGTGGGAACATCGATGGAAATGAGTGAATTATTTACGTTTTATAGCAGGCACTGGTAATAAGTGCTCAATTGGTGTTGAATTACTGTACGTCCCATCTATTCAACCACGTCATCCCTATGGAACCTTACGCTGTATAAAATAACAATGTAAGACACTGCTATTCACTTGTCAGTTGGGTTGATTCATTGGTAGTGCACCTGTATCCGGGTGGGAGGGGCACCACGTTCTCACACCTAGTGAGCAATTATTAACAGTCCTGTTTTATAATTATACCACCGTGTCTAAAATCAATTCATTTTGTAATTACAATATTTCAAATATATAACATAAATGATTGTGTTTTGAAATTATCATATAGGAAAGCCAGAGCGAAAGTGAATGATGTGCACAAATAAATTAAACGTAGGCTTAGGTCTAATTCCAGAAATTCATGCCATTATGCATTACAGGGACTCTTGTCTTCCCAACGTCTCTCAAAATAGTTAACTGAAAATATATAAAACAGTTATACACCCAGTGGAATTATATCGATGCGAAACATAGACTTTCAGATATAGGCTAATAAGAAAACTTAGGTCCCGTAGACTACTTGGAACAAATGGGGAATGATAGTTTGGCTTGGAAACTCCTTGTAGGAAAACCAGAGGGAAATCGCCCAAGGTAGGCGAAGAATGAGTTGGGAGAATTGTTTTTATTTCATGATTGTTTCTGTTATTTACATAGATATCCTCAACCGAAATATACAATTTGATTCTTCCACTCTACCCGATCTTTAGTGTCTGCTTCTGTCATATTTCTCTTATTCAAGTTCTCTTGAATTCCCTTTATCCACGATGGCTTTGGGCTACCACGTTTCTCTTTTCCTTGAGGTATCCATTTCAATACTTCTTTGTTTGTAATAATGAGATCGAGGGACACAGAAACAAAGAAAGGTAAGAGAATTGCATTAATTTTATTTGAGGACTGATTCGAAAACATTACTGCAAAATAGGAATGTATGGGGAGCTTATTTCCCCCCGGGCATGAACCTACGAAATCGATAGTGTCCGTCAGTTAGTTGATTTGTTAGGAACAGGAATGATTAAGTAGCACGATTACATACTTTTTGGAAGAGGTATATGTTCACACATAAAAACGCTATTCTTCTATTTAGCATTATTACGTTACCATGGAAATGATCTAAAAGACGCTGAAGAAAATGATATGTCGGACTGGAAAGAAAATAATTTATAATGTTTTTTCCCACCATACAATTTTTCTATTCTATAGTGTTCTTCCCGAGGGCAGGTCTTTCACTGACATCATAGCATTTTCATGCTATGCTTTGCAGCTTTACTAGGGAATTATAGTTGGGGTAGCTTCCCGTTGCTTTCCACACCGTGGATTATAAGGATGATGATGTCCAGATGATATTCGTGGACCTTTTGGGCCTCAAAGCCTCCTGACATTTGTCTTACCGGTGAGGAAAACCCCAGTAAAAATACTCACGCATAAAGTTTGTCCTGCGCGGGAATAGGTTTTACCGTAAGAAGGCCTACAGTTATCTTAATGTAAATGTTTGATTTTTAATTCATATGTTTAATAATAACAACAATAATTTAATTCGTTTTGTGTTTGTTAATATAATCTGCAACATTAAAAATTGAAACGATTTTTGTGCATTAATTTATCGGCTTGTAACAAGCAGCAGACAGAGGCCGTATATCCTTATGTTATCGCCTCACTATGATTGTTGTTCGTTTATATAAAAACGGTTACCGTGCAACATTTCTTGACAATAATTAACATGCGGAATTATTAACGTGGCGGTAGTCGGCATCTTCATATTTAATTATATATGAACGTTGTGGGAAAAAGCGCGTCGCTGGACAACCATCATAGTGACGTTATAATGCAGTTGGTGCACGGAGTAATACATTTGGAAGTTAAATGTCAAGGGTCAAAGTGTTTTTCTTAGGCTGGAGAGACTATAGGAATTATTAGGCATCATTAAGTATCAGGATTACATATTTATCGAAGAGGTACATGTTCATACATAACACTACTGTAATATTTAGCATTGTTACGTTACCATGGGAATGATCTAAAATACGTTGAAGAAGAAGATATGGCTGACACTTGGAGAAGAGAATCTACAATGCAATACAAAAGCGGTTACCGGGCAACATTTCTTGACAATGATTAACATGCGGAATTATTAAAGTGGCGGTAGTCGGCACCTTTGTATTTAATTATATATAAAGGCTGCGGGAAGAAAAACGAGTTGCTGCGAAATGCAACTAAAATCATGGGTGTGAATCTGAAAAAAAAAAAAAAACATCTTCTAAAACGTCAAGATTTTGAAATGTGATCAAAGGAAATAGTCTCATAAAGAGCACCGTTAAATATATTAACTAATCCGATCATTTTTCATTGATTTCCTTACGATCTAATAGCACGATTTAAGCTTTTTATAAAAATTTAATTGCAAAAAAATGTAATTCAAGCTTCTTATTAAGAAAAAACAATACATGTATTATTTTCAGTAGCAATCACTTTATTGACAGAAGAGACGTATAAAGTAACGAGACTTTTTTTTGTACTTCACTTTTTTGTAAGTCGTCACAACCAAGCAAGTAAATAGAATTTTATTTAATTGAGAAATTTAGTTTATCATCACAGGAACTATTGTCATTAGAACTTTTTTTAAAAGAAGCAATGTTTTGAAATGTGTGGAGATAAGCACAGTTTTATACAGAGTGTTATTGAAAGGGTCTCGACAAATGTCATCAACATCATCATCATCCTTCACGGATTAGATCTTGGCCTGTTCCGATCTCACATCTGTTCAATCCAGCGCTTTCTTGGTCTTCCTACCGATCTTCGTCCTCCAGGATTATACATCAGTGCCATCTTTGGTATCATATTCTTTGTAAATGTTCTAACCAATTGTTAATTTGTTCTATTTGTTGAAGAAGTGGTTGTACTTTGAGTTCCTCTCTAATATTCTCATTTCTAATATGTTAATCTCTTGTACAACATTTTACAGCCAGTACGAATCTCATTTTCGCTGCCTGAATTTTACTTTTTCTACTTTTCCTTCAGGACCAGGCCTCACTTCCATCATCGTCACTGGTAGTTCCATCGTTGAGTAAAATCTTGGCTACATATCCTTTCTTACTTTGTTCCTCGACAAATGTAATAATAATAATAATAATAATAATAATAATAATAATAATAATAATAATAATAATAATAATAATAATAATAATAACAATAATGATAATAATAATAACAATAATGACAATAATAATAATAATAATAATAATGATAATAATAATAATGATAATAATAATGATAATAATAATAATAATGATAATAATAATAATGATAATAATAATGATAAAAATAATAATTATTATCATCATCATCATCTTCTTCTTCAAGGTATGGGCCTGTTGGCCCGTTCCGCTCCCCGGCGCACTACATGCTGCAGGCGCAGGTCGTCCTTCCAACGACGTTTTGGTCTTCCTACATTTCTTCGGCCTAGAGGCCTTATAATGAAGCAGCTGTTTTGATAAACGATTATTTGGCATTCTTTGTATATGTTCAAACCAATTACGTTTATTTGTGTGTATTTTCTCGTTTATATTATAGATTTGTAATTCATCTCTGATATCTTGACTTCTCTTTTGATCTCTTAGAGATACACCTGCAACTGATCTGAAAAATCTCATTTCTATTGTCTCAATTTTATTTTTATCAGAGATCGTTAAAGGCCAAGTCGCAGACCCGTATGTTAATGTTAGATATAATAATAATAATAATAATAATAATAATAATAATAATAATAATAATAATAATAATAATAGCTTTATTTTACCTGGCAGAAATAAGGCCTTAAGGCGTTGCCTACCACTCAACCAGGTTTTATAAAAATACAAAAAAATAGTCTTACATCTAAATTACAATATACATAAACGATTACATGTTATGAATACAATACAATTAATATTTATAATGTATTTTGTTTAACTGTAAATTTAACGAATTAAATATATAACATGTACAAGATACATAAAAAACGAGGAAAAGATTAATGACATAGTATAAAATTAAATAAATAGAGAAAAGTTAATTATTAGACAACAGGTAACTGTATAAGCGTGACTTAAAGGTGCCAAGAGTGCGGCAACCCCTGATATCTTGAGGAAGGAGATTCCAGGAGCGGGCAGAGGCTACTGTGAAGGAAGTAGAATAGGAGGAAGTGCTATGAAGAGGTATTGTTAGCAGACTGCTATCTTGTGACCTAGTGTCAATATTGTGGTAAGAGTATAACTTCTCAAATCTGGACGCCAGGTAAGTAGGAATGTAGGAATTCAGAAGCTTGAAAAGTAGTGAAAGAGAGTGCAATTTACGTCTGTCAGTAAGACGGAGCAAAGAGAGGTTATTAAAGTGTTCGGAAATATGGTCATAACGGTGAATACTGAAAATGAATCAAACGCAAGCATTATGAAGACGCTGCAGTCTCTGCGACAAGTCATAGTTTAGATCATTATATATAATGTCGGCACTATTAACTGAATTCAAACTCGAAATATATAAAACGGAGGTTTTTTACGTGTATAACATAATGCTGCGAAACGTGACATAGGCCCTATTACTTTAAAAGAGAAGAGAAAAAAATTAAAAGTATCCGAGGATAATTTTTTTGATAAAGGGGAATGAACAGGCAGGTGAATGGTGGAAAATCCATGAGAATGAATTATATTATTTTTATGGGAAACCAGAAATATAAGAAGAATTGAATCCCTTACAAGGAGATGGCCGAATATGAGGTATGTATTGATAATAAAATAGGGTAGTAGAAATGTTTATAGGAAAACCAGAAGGAAATCGCCCAGTAGAGAGGACAAAAATGATGCAGGAGAAGATTACTGATCCATGATTTCAGGGAGGTGAATTAAACAGAGCATGATTTAAAATAGGTGACTGTTTAAGTCCATTCTTATTTAATATTATGATGGATAAAATTATTGAAAACATACCACCAAATTTGGGTTATAAAATGGGAAACACTAGATTTCACTTAATATGTCATTCTCCTTTCAGAATCTTAAGATAATTTACAAAGATCTTTACATCAATTTAATATAAATGCCAGAAAATATAATATGGAAATTAACACGAATAAGACAAAATGCTTAACAATATCAAAAGAACCAGTAAGATGCAAATTAAAAGTGGAAAGCAAAATTATAGAACAAATATCAGAATTTAATTATTTAGGTGTTTAATAACAAACACTAAAGATTTAATAAAAGAAGTAAAGAAACATGTTGATAAAGCAGCAAAAATATCAGGTTTATTAATTAAATAAAAATAAAACGTAGTTTTATTTGATTTTCATATTTATTATATAATTCAGTGACAGCTGTTTCGGTACAATGTACCTTCTTCAGACATGTTAACAAATTATGAATTGTGTTCCAACTGATCTAAGCAACAATACAACAATATTTATTTAAATTTTTTAATTTAACAAAGGGGATTCATTCAAATCAAGTTGAGAATTTAACAGTTTTTTACTACTTTTAAACTTATTAATTTCTACAGCCTCCAAAAGATCTAACTTCTTACCCTTATCACAAATATGTAAAATTTCAAAATTTGGATCGAAACAATGATTAAATTGGAATAGGTGGTTAGCATAGTTTGAATTTTCTAAATTTCTGTTTATGCTCTCATGTGTTCCTTTATCCGAGATATAAAAGGTCTACCAGTTTGTCCTATATAGACATTGTCACATGTGCCACACTTCAATTATATACACCTGATATTTTTCTTTTTTTGTTTTGTTTTATTGTTTTTTATTATATTTTGTAGAGTTTTATTAGTTTTAAATGCCACATTAATGTTCAACTTTTTGAAGTGTTTAGATATTTTATTTGAAAGTGGGCCTATGTATGACATTACGACATATTTCTTATTGTTTTCTTTGGGTACAGGAAAAACTTTAATTGCTTTTTTGTAATTAATCTTCTTAATTAAACATTCTATAATTTCAGGGTCGTATCCATTATTAACAGCCAATTGTTTAATAATATTCAATTCATTATTATATTCCAAGGATGAAAGAGGGATATTTAAAATTTTACATATTTGTGATAAGGGTAAGAAGTTAGATCTTTTGGAGGCTGTAGAAATTAATAAGTTTAAAAGTAGTAAAAAACTGTTAAATTCTCAACTTGATTTGAATGAATCCCCTTTGTTAAATTAAAAAATTTAAATAAATATTGTTGTATTGTTGCTTAGATCAGTTGGAACACAATTCATAATTTGTTAACATGTCTGAAGAAGGTACAGTGTACCGAAACAGCTGTCACTGAATTATATAATAAATTTGAAAATCAAATAAAACTACGTGTTATTTTTATTTAATTAATAAATATGGATTTTCATCAAGTAAACACCAACTCAATTGATTAAAAATATCAGGTTATATGAAAGATTTAATTTGGCGCAACAAACATAGGCTATGTTAATAGAAAGCAAAACCCGCGTAAACAAAACGATAGTTCGGCCAATTATTGTATACGGGCAGAAACTAGGGCTGATACAACAAAAATTAAACGAGGATACATATATTGGAGGAAATCGCAATTCTAAGAGAAATCAACAACGACCCGATTCTCAATTAATACACACCCAGTCCACACAATCCTCTGTACAAAATTCTCACAACCATGTCAGTGCTTCAACAAGGGTCAACAAGTACGGATCTAATGCATTCTGCTGAAGATGGGACTAGTCCCGAAAGGCCTACAGAGTTTTAAAATAACTTAAGGAGAAGAGACGGATCTACAAGGTAACTATTTTATAGTTTTTAACCGTACATTATATTACTGAAAACTAATAACTTGAGGACGACGGATTTTACCTAAGAAGGTATATTTTAACTTATTATTTTATGACTCTCCACCTCAACAGTTTTAACAATGAATTTTATTAGTATTGACTGAAAACTAAACAACTATTGAGGGGAAAATATTATTTGATAAAATACACAACACAGAAATTAGAGACAAATGTCATATTCAAGACATAAACAAATTTATTATAGATAGAGGAAAATATTTGAAGGGTCATATAGAAAGAATGGAAGAAAACCGACTTGCAAAAAGAGCTAAAGAAGATAGACCAATGGACGGGAGAAGAACAAGAGGAAGACCAGTCAAGAGATGGATAGATAGTGAATGCACATACATTACGTCTTCCTCCGAGGAGTGATTTTGGAAATAAACAGGATTAAAATCCTACAAACTAAGTTTAAGAAGAATAAGATTTTAAAATATAGTTTAGGAATATATGGAGAGATTATGTCTGCGCAGCCATGGAATTCCGGATTCGAAGATGCCAATGAGTTAACTAGTTTAATTGTTATTGTTATCACAATATTTACTTGAGACTATAATTAACATTGTCCACCGCTGTGGTCTCGAGGTAGCGTGCTGCCTTGTCACGCAGCGGGCCCGGGTTCGATCCCCGGTCGGGGCAGTTTTTCTGGGTGAGGTTTTTATCGGGGTTTTTCCTCACCTGTAAGACAAATGTCAGGAAAGCTTTAAGGCCCAACCGGTCCCCGAAATCACATGGCCATCATCATCATCCTTATCATCATCATTATCATCCTTCACCGGTGTGGAAAGCAACGGGAAGCTACCACACCTACAATTCCCTAGTAAAGCTGCAAGCATAGCATGAAAATGCTATGATTACAGTGAAGGACCTGCCTTCGGGCAGAATTACTATGGATGGATAATTAACATCATCATCATCATCATCATAGTACATTCACGAATTTAGGTCATTTGTTGATCTATTTTCGGCCTCATTAGAAACACCATCCAGAAGTCTTTTGAATGGACGTCCTGGTCTTCTTCTTCCTGCAGGTTGATATCTTTTGATATCTTAACATTTGTTTGGGTATCCTGTGATCTTCCATTCGATGAACATTTTGCATCCATCTTGACCGATAATCTAAAATTTTTGTTTTCTAAAGGTTCCATGCGTAATTCTTCTAAGATGTCTTCATTTCTTTTGTGATCTAGTAGTGTATATCCTGCAGTCCTCCGAAGGTATCCTATTTCAGCAGATCTAAGTATTTGTTTATCCTTCTGTTTCAACGTCCATACTTCACTACCATACAAAAGAGTTGGAAGAGCCAGTGTTTTATACACTTTTAGTCTTGTATGGTTTTGGACTAACTGTGGCTTGAAGATAGAATTTATTAACCCTAAATGAGATATTGCATCCTAGATATGTAAAATTATTAACCTGCTCCAAAATTTTATTGTCAAGTACAATTTTACTTCTGACAGGATGTACACTGTAATTAAGAACAGTCAGTATTTTACAGAATTTGGAATGTTCCAATGTAAATTAAATATCATAATAGGTGGGTGGATAGTTAGTACTGCCTACTTCGTTTTAATTTTTCTTTTTTTGGCTATTCAGGTCAATACTGTCGCAAATCAACTATTGGCATGGAGGAGCCTAGAACATTTCCTAAACCTACGATTATTGTGGCGAATATCAAAATTCTTCTTCTTTTTTTAAAACTTAATTTGTAGGATTTCCATCCTGTTTATTTCCAAAATCACTCCTCGGAGGAAGACGTATTGGATGTGCATTCACTGTCTATCCATCTCTTGGCTAGTCGTCCTCTTGTTCTTCTCCCGTCTATTGGTCTATCTTCTTTAGCTCTTTTTGCAAGCCGGTTTTCTTCCATTCTTTCTATATGACCCTTCCAATATTTTCGTCTATCTATAATAAATTTGGTTATGTCTTGAATATGGCATTTGTCCCTAATTTCTGTGTTGTGTATTTTATCAAATAATGTTTTCCCCTGAATAGTTGTTAAGATTTTCATTTCGCATGTGCTTTTTATTTGTTTAGTGTTTGTTGTATCAGCCCTAGTTTCTGCTCCATATACGATAACTGGTCAAACTATCGTTTTGTATATGCGGGTTTTGCTTTCTATTGACATATGTTTGTTGCGCCAAATTAAACCTTTCATATACCCTGATATTTATGATGCTTTATCAGCTTGTTTCTTTACTTATTTTATTAAATTTCTAGCGTTAGTTATTAATACACCTAAATAATTAAATCCTGACAGCTTGTTCAATAATTTTTCTTTCCACTTCTAATTTGCATCTTACTGGTTCAATACATTATTAACTAACTCACTGCTACTATTTAACTCGTAAGTTAACAACTGCGCGGACATAAGCTCTCCATACATTCCTATTAAGAGCTAATATTTTCCAGCCGAATAGCTGCTCACCACTTCCTCACGAGGGTCGCAGGACTTTAACTTTAATTGACGGCAGTCACATTGTTTCTGTGTAAAATCTTACAAGACTTGCGTTTCACAGCAAAATTATATTTCGTATTGTTATGATTGCATTGGCCATCTGGGCAGTTCTATCGGCTACCTTGTGTTGAAGTCTATGGTGGGCAATTTCAATAACATCTTTAAGATAACATGCCAATTCTGAGCAGAAGATGCATGGTACTTGACCACTCCGGCATTTGAAGGCAAATGCCGGAGTGGTCCCCTAGTTCCCACCAGTAAATTTTATTCCCAATCTTCACTGAGCCGGGTAAAGAGGATGGAAAAGATTTCATTTCGACTTGGCGCTGGTTTCTCGGTCTTACTTTTTTCCATCATAGGGTGCGGGCTTCCCTGGATCAGCTTTGGGCTGCTAATGTACAAACTTCGCGACAAGAAATTAAACGAACAATTTTTACAAGTCCACGAAATAGGCGTGGCAATCTCACACAGCCTCCTGATTGGCTTAGAGATACTACTGCTTTTTAGGCATTTTAAATAATTAAACATAATCGAAAACACATCAAACGCATACAAGTAACATTCAATATATCTCAGAAAAGAAAATAACACAATTAAATATTACTAATAGAACAAAATAAAACAATTTCAAAAAAGGGGCGTGGCATCCCCAGACAGCCACGCGAATGGCTAATACATTATTCGCGATAATAATAATTTTAAATAAAACCAAGCTAATAATATTTAAGTGTTAGCTTAAAACCATCATTAAGAACACCTTGGATATCATTCGATCACGATATCCTAACAAAATAATACAAAAATTCACACTTTAAAAAATCACCAGCCTCTGATTGGCTGACGGCCACAAGCGCCATTTTAAAAAAACACGCAATTAAACACAAGTCGGAGCACATTGCCGCTACCATGCAGGTTGGAATGCTGGTTATTCGTTATTATTTATTATTATACCGGTATCTAATCATATCTAAATCACACCGGGGCTAATGCTTAAGCAGGAACCGGGGGTTCTCCTTTCTAGGACATCCTGGAGAACCAAAAGGAATTGCTCACCGCTTGTCATTAAATTGGCTAGCCGCAGGGCCTTTCCACCAAGACTACTTAAGAGCTATGACATACCCTACTGTGAAATGTGTACCACTACACAAACAAAGTCCTTTATTTTAGCCTCCTCTTCCATGCCTCAAACCTGAACAATGTTTTGCATCACACTGCATGTTTAAGAATATTACCATTGGAGGAGTTGGTCTTGTGATTTAACCGGCTGATATTATTTGACTGAAGCGTACTGCTTACACACGATTTGTAATTTCTAATTTGTCAATGCGTTACCTTAGTAGTAGATGAAAGAAGATTAGAAGTATTTTAGAATAAAGTTCTTATGAAAATGTCAGGGCAAAATGGAGAAGAACAGAATGAATAGAGAGGTGAATGAAGAAATAGTGAGCTGCATGGTATGTATAGGAAGCCAGATATAATAAGAACAGTTAAGCCTCATAGATTGCGATGGGCAGAACATGTGGCTAGAATGGTGCATGGAAGCTTCTTGTAGAGAAAACCAGAGCGTAAAAGCACAGTTGGTAGAGCAAGAATGAGGTGGGAGAATAGCACTGTCCATGATTTGAGGGAAGTAGATTATACAGGAGATGATTGGAAAACAGCTCAGGATAGGAATGTGTGGAGAGCTTGTGTCCGCGCGGCCATGAACCTTCGGGTTCGATAGAGCCTGTGAGTTAGTTTATTAGTTAGTAGTAATTCTGATGAAAGAATCAGGAATCAATCTGGGATGCAAATATGTCCAATTATAACCAGAGATACAGTAAAAGTTACAAAACAAGACAAGAAACATATCCAAATTGATCCTGACACGTGTTTTGCCCTTGAACATGGCATTATCAAGGTGATGACATCAAAGTAAAAACACTGCTAAAAGGAAAAACAACAAACTACACCTTTATATAATATATTTATGTTTCTTGTCTTGTTTTATAATTTTTACTGGTATGTGTGCTTTTAATTAGACATATATGCTTCCCAGATTGATTGCTGAAGCTTTTAGCGGAATTACTACAGGGCTATTCAGAAAGAAGGAACAGACTTCAAACAATTATTTCTTCCAAACTACAAAGAATAGAAAAACAATTCCAACGTTCCTGGAAGGAGAAAAATGTCAAATTTCACTATTCTATTCATTCAGAATGAGCACCATGTGTTACAGGACAAATATTAAAACGGTGGCTCATTTCTTGCCACGCATTAATCAGCTGGTCTCTAGTTATCGAATTCACAGCTTCAGCAATTCGAGTCGCAGATTTTCAAGAGTGTCAGAGATAGGAAGGATAAACACACGGTCTTTTACATAACCCCACAGACAAAAATTACACGGGGTTAGGTCTGGTGATCTGGGAGGCTGCCAGTAACGAAGTTGATCTTCTGCTCCTCCTCTTCTAATCCAACGTCCTGCTGTGTCGCCATTTTAATGCTAACAATCAAGATGACAAGCAAAAGCGCTAATGCGCCGTGATCGGAACTTCAAACATTTGTCTTTCCAGATGCGTCGGAATAGTGTGTCTATATTTTGTAGTTTGGAAGAAACAAATGTTTGAAATCTGTTCCCTCTTTCTGAATAGCCCTGTTTTATATTAGGAATATATATATATATATATATATATATAGATATTATAAATATATTTTTGACATTTGGCAATGAAGGCAAATATGATATGAAAAGAAAAAAGAATGCTTGAGTCGGGATTTGAACTCGAGTCTCTAAAGTATGTACCTTTAGCGCTCTAACCAACTGAGCTACCCAAGAATTCCAATACAAGCATACAATTTTCTTATACATGTAGTATTCTCAATTCACACAAGAGGTAGCGGAAATTTATTCCAACTGCCATCTCGCGGCTAACATAACAGTTAAGCAAATTTTTAAAGAGAATATTTACTTTATAGCAGTAACGCTTTTATATATAGATATTATAAATATATTTTTGACATTTGGCAATGAAGGCAAATATGATATGAAAAGAAAAAAGAATGCTTGAGTCGGGATTTGAACTCGAGTCTCTAAAGACTTTAGAGACTCGAGTTCAAATCCCGACTCAAGCATTCTTTTTTCTTTTCATATCATACTGTTTGCAGATGACCAAATAATAATAGCAAATTCCGAAGATAATCTACAGAAAGGTCTGTATGAACTTAACAAAATTACAGAAGAATATGGATTAAAGATATCTTACAGAAAAAACAAAAATTATGGCATTTCAAGGTGTAGATCCTGTCAGAAGTAAAATTGTACTGGACAATAAAATTTTGGAGCAGGTGAATAATTTTACATATCTAGGATGCAATATCTCATATGAAGAAGAAAAGGATGTAAATGCAAAAATATCTAAATTTTAAGAATTTTAGGGGTTAATAAATTCTATCTTCAAGCCACAGTTAGTCCAAAAGCATTCAAGACTGAAAGTGTATAAAACACTGGCTCTTCCAACTCTTTTGTATGGTAGCGAAGTATGGACGTTGAAACAGAAGGATATACAGAGACTTAGATCTGCTGAAATGAGATATCTTCGGAGGACTGCAGGATACACACTACTAGATCACAAAAAAAATGAAGACATCTTAGAAGAATTACACATGGAATCTTTAGAAAACAAAATTTCTGATTATAAGTCAAGATGGATACAACATGTTCATCGAATGGAAGATCACAGAATACCCAAACTAATGTTAAGATATCAACCTGCAGGAAGAAGAAGACCAGGACGTCCGCTCAAAAGACTTCTGGATGGTGTTTCTCTTGAGGCCGAAACAGGTCAACAAATGGCCTAAATTCGTGAATGTACTATGATGATGATGATGATATATATCTAATGAATTTCCCAAAGTTATGCCTGACTCCATTAATTATAGTAAATTAGTGTGTAATGAATTTTATGTTACTTATTATAGGATGAACACCACTGCATTATGCTGTCTCTTGCTTTCCGTTCTAATGATTTCTGCCATTGGATGCGACCCTCCAAACGTTACGGTAAGTTAATGAATTCGAGCATTGTTGTTTGGCCACTCACTAATATAAAAAATCCTTGCTCAGGATATTTTCAAATACCATAGATGGAGATAATAACAAAAATATACAGCTGTAAGTTAGGAATCTTTTCAAATTAAGTTGTACTGAATAACAGAATATATGATAGACATATATTGAAGAGTCAGGAAGATGTTCAGATATTCTAAATATACAATTTCAGGGTAAATACAGAATTCGTTCCTGACAATTTTTTTTATATTTAAAATTTTACTATTTGGAATTTATGGATAACGTTAATACTATAATATTGGATGATTATATAAAAAAATGTCTAGGACACCTCAAGCAAGTGAATACAGTAATGCTACATTATTTTAAAGAATGATTGAGCTAACGTTAAGTGAAAAATGTTTTAATTAGGTGATGAATTTATAATGTCTTCTAATACATTTTTCAGCAAGTCTTATACAATTGTATCCTACACTTTATTTAGAAATTTTAACATATTTGTGGAACAATCAGACATCACTGAGGAACCAAGTAATAAAGGATAGCCAGCTACGATTTTACTCACTGATGGCACTACCAGTGGCGATGTATGGAAGTGAGACCTGGGTCCTGAAGGAAAAAGAAAAAAGGGAAAATTCAGGCAGCGGAAATTATCTTCTTACGTCTATGAAAGATTGTACAAGAGAATAAGGTATCAGAAATGAAAACATTAGAGAGGAACTCAAAGAACAAACACTTCTTCCACAAGTAGAAGAACACAGGAACAATTGGATACAACATCTGCTAAGAATGACAGAGGATAGGATGCCAAAGATGGCACTGATGTATAATCCTGAAGAAGGATGATCGATAGGAAGACCAAGAAAGCGTTGGGCTGAATGGGCTGAACAGATATGAGATTGGAAGAGGTAATGATCTAATCCGTGAAAGAAAATAATGATGATCACTTTATTTAGTTGTTATGATAGAAAATTAATTGGCCGGGTGGTATATGGTTATGTTCCTTGCCTCTAGTTCCGAGGGACATGGGTCAGACCCGGCCGTGGTCGATGGATTTTTAGAATGGAAAAATCCAAGGAACAAATCCTCCGGGAGGGACTCAGTGAGTGAAATGATGGCCTTTTTCAATAGTTTTAAGCAAAAGTTCACCCATTCATTGCACAGGAAATATTTTATTTCACAAAAGTCCAAAAAGTTATAACCCTATATAGGCTATATATATATATATATATATATATATATATAATATATATATATATATATCTTGACGGCTTTTTTTGTGGCAACCTTACCTTCTTTCTACACATTTATACCATTTGTATAGTTTAATTATACTTTTATATGCTTCGAATCGAATATGCTTCTAGTTGTTCTAATTTTTATTTCGATTTATTTCTCCAGGATATCCATAGCGTGATCCCTGAATTCATTGTCCATATATCTGTCTAACTCCACCGCTGTGGTCTCGAGGTAGCGTGCTGCCTTGTCACACAGCGGGCCCGGGTTCGATCCCCGGTCGGGGCAGTTTTCTGGATGAGGTTTTTATCGGGGTTTTTCCTCACCTGTAAGACAAATGTCAGGAAAACTTTAAGGCCCAAACAGTCCCCGAAATCATATGTCATCATCATCATCCTCATCATCATCCTTCACCGGTGTGGAAAGCAACGGGAAGCTACCACATCTTCAATTCCCTAGTAAAGCTGCATGCATAGCATGAAAATGCTATGATTGTACTGAAGGACCTGCCTACGGGCAGAATTACTATGGATGGATGGATATCTGTCTATAATGACATAGCCCATTGTTGAATCATAGCCTCTCCTTTGTAAGGAGTTACTAGATCATGTTAGTTTTTTGTTGCCTTATTTGCTCATAGATGTCATGGACGGCATGCGGTCAGCAAATCGACACAGTGAGACATCTAACAGGTAACTAAGGTGAATTCGTTATAGGTGGGGAAAAATCATTCATTCCAATTTTTGCAAGAACTTTTTTAACAAACACAGAATTACTTTTTCAAAATATGTTGAATTATAGTAAATACGTCCATCGCTGTGGTCTCGAGGTAGCGTGCTGCTTTGTCACGTTGCAGATCCGGGTCGGGACAGTTTTTCTGGGTGAGGTTTTTATTGGGGTTTTTCTTCACCTCTAAGACAAATGTCAGGAAAAATTTTAAGGCCCAAATGGTCCCCGAAATCATATGGCCATCTTCATCATCATTCTTGTCATCACCATCATCATCATCATCATTCTTCACCGGTGTGGAAAGCAATGGGAAGCTTCCACACCTACAATTCCCTAGTAAAGCTGCAAAGCATAGCATGAGAATGTTATGATTGCAGTGAAAGACCTGCCCTCGGGCAGAATTACTATGGATGAATGGATAATAAATACATAAAGTATTAAAGTAGAAGCATTTCAGTCGTCAATTTTTTTTTTCGCAGTGTGTGTTGCACATCACTATAATTTTACACTTTTCAAACATTATGTTACGGTATTCATTAAAAATGCAATTTAAAATTATTTAATTTAAATTGACTTTTTTACGTCCCTTTTTCCCAGTTTTTAGGATTTTTATGATATCTTTAGGTCTTTTCGAAGGTCTTTTATAGGTATTTTACAAGTTTTCTACTTCCGGGCCCCACTTATGAAGTTAAATATAAATTCTGATTTCCATCTAAAAATGTAGTTTAAAAAGTGTATGTTTGCATTCCAGGAATCGCCCACTTCCAATAACAACATGGCTGAATTTGTAGTGGCTCAAATAAGCGCACAACTTCATGAAACACTCACCTTGGCCAATATCTATTCAGTGGATAAAACGGTAAGATGAACTAAATATACAATATATTATTCATTAAAATTTTATATGGAAGTTCGGGTAATGTGGACCCTTCTGTTTGAGTGGACCCTGTTAATATCTTCTTTAATTGGTGTTGCCCTCGAACGGAAAATAGTTTAACCTCTTCCCCTCATCAACTTTGACGGGATCAAGGCTAGTTTCTTTATTCTTTGTGCGAAGAAAAGTTTTTTGTGATATTTATGAAAATTGCCACTTTAAAAGTTTTTCAAGCTAAGAATCAATGTTTAATTCCTGCTATTGAATATTACAAATGTTGAAAAAACTCCTCAATATATTATAGTATGTAGATTCTGTTTTAATATACCGACGGGTTTGGTTTGATATTATGTAACATGGCTGCTGTATAAAATAATTGAACGTAGAGAATACGGTTAATGTGCATCCTCCACGAGGACCTGGGTTCACTTTACACGAATGCAATAATTTTATCAATAAGGGTGCTAGCTGTAAAAACCATTCACTTAATTAATTTTATTTAATATCCTTGTAATTTTACTAAACCCAAAAACCTCTTTTCTTTGCAGTTGAATGACGTGTGAATGTTATAATCAACAATAATTTTTCAAAAATTAAATAAAAATCAACGCTTTTTAATTATGATCAGTTATACATACATTCAGATTAATCTGTGGCTGTCTGTATAAATTAATAGAGTAAATAAACTTAAAATAGAATAAATGTAAGGTGGACTCTAGGGTCCACTTAATCCGAATATGAAGGTTAAAGTGGATCTTTCTTGTAATTAATATAAAATTATGGAATATTCACCTGAAAGGTCCGTCAAAACACCAGTTTTGAATCCTGCCGATGATGGGACAAGTCCCGAAAGCGCTACAGTTAAATAATTAATTAAGTTAAGGAGACGGATCTTTCAGCTGAATATTCCATAATTTTATATTAATTCTGAATAATACCTCAACGGAACATTCATGAATCTTATAAAACTTTCTTGTAATGTAAAAACGTTTATAAATTATGAAGATGTTTCCAATTTTGAATAAAATAACAATGCTATTTGATAGTTACAACACTAATGATAATTACTGTAATTAAACAAAATTCAAATCCCTTAATTATGAAGAAAAATAACAAATTCAAAACATGGGTACAAATTACCCGAAGTTCGTCTATATGTTAATCAAGTTAATTATTATTTAAACAAATTAAATTTTACAACTGTGCGGTAACATGAAATTCTAACTTACAAATTTAATGGAAATAACTAACTCACTGGCATTATCTAACCCGTAGGTTCATGACCTCGCGGACGTAAACTCTCCATTCTTCCTTATCCTGAGCTAATGTTCTCCAATCACTCTCTGTATAATCTACTTCTTCCAAATCCTGGTTAATGATATTCTCCCACCTCATTCTTGGTCTACGAACAGGGCGTTCTCTCTCTGCTTTTCCTACAAGAAGTTTCCATGCACCTCTTTCATTCTCGATTCGTGCCACATGTTCCTGCTCATCGCACTCTACGTTACCTAACTGTTCATATTATATCTGGTTTTCTGTAAAAATTATGCAGATCACTGTCATTTAATGAACATAGAAGGAAAAAATAAAATTATAATCAATTTGAATTGATTCCAACATTGCTCTATATCAATAATGTTAAAATGCTGCTTAAAAATAATGTTTGCTCAAAATATAGGGTGTTAATGAATAACAGCGACAATATTTCATGTATTATAGATGGGAGTTAGACGAACAATTTGAGATAAGGGACTTGGGGTGTGTGAAGACAAATTTTGAAGTTATATCACTTTTTTTAACATTAATCAACAATGAAGCAAACTATGATTATGGTTTGTCTTGGGAATACTTCAGTTCTGATCCAATAGTAGGATAATCCTAGTTTTAATTGAAAGTATAGCAACATTTTCTACAATTTTGAGCCATGTTTTATGGACATCTCGGCTTTCGGCAATAGCCAGTGCGACACTGACAGTCTGTAATTCGTGCCCTGTCATGTAATCATATGTATTATAGTCTAGTAGTTCACAAAGTTTAAACTTTCCATTTTAAAACAATACATAATTTTATGTTTTGTATTTTTTGAGTTATATAATGGAAATGGACAGCTAATGACAAATGAGGGAAATTTTGGAAGTGGCCGAATTCAAATACCTAGGAACAATAATCACAAATAGGAATGAGATGCATAAAGAAATTAAACATAGGCTCAATTCTGGAAATGCGTGCTATTATGCATTGCAGAGACTCTTGATGTCCCAACTCCTTTCAAAAAACGTTAAACTGAAAATATATAAAACTATTATTCTACCAGTTATATTATATGGGTGCGAAACATGGACTCTTACTTTAAGGGAGGAGATTACAAGTATTTGAGAATAAAGTTCTTAGGAAAATTCTTGGACCAAAGAGAAATGAACAGACAGGTGAATGGAGAAGACTACATAACAATGAACTACATGGTCTTTATAGGAAGCCAGATATAATAAATAAGAACAGTTATGTCTCGTAGACTGCGGTGGGCAGGACATGTTGTACGTATGGGGAATGAAAGACTTGCATAGAAGCTTCTTGTAGGAAAGCCAGAGGGAAAACGCCCAGTTGGTAGACCAAGAATGAGGTGGGAGAATAACTAACTATGATTTGAGGGAAGTAGATTATACAGGGAATGATTGGAAAGCATTAGCTCAGGATAGGGATGCATGGAGAGCTTATGTCCGCGCGACCATGAACCTATTGGTTCGATAGTGCCAGTAAGTAAGTAAGTATAATTAAGTCCCCACGAATAATGTAACAGCTTAATGTATCTTAAAATTTAATTAAAAATTGACGAAATAATACAAATTTTTACGCTATATTTTCAGTAACTATTTTAATTTCTAGAATATTTAACACAAAGATACTCTAGTTCTAGGTACATACAATAAGCATATTTGTAAATTCTGTGCAGTTTTGAACTCGCGGTTTTTCAAACGTCATTTTTTGGTGTATTGTTACCACCCCATCTCCCCTATTGAGTAAATTCTATCACCTCTCTACTGAAGTGTTAAACCGTAGTTTATGTTATTCTTTCACCTCATTCTTGGACGTATAGTTGCTATAATAATTATTAATTTTAAGATACAGTGTTTTGCACTTTATCCATACAATGGTTAAAATGTAAGTTTATCTTCCTTGCTTTTAAAGTGTTATCATAGGTAATGCCACGAGTAATTTCCAAATTATCGATATATTCACGATGTCTCGAACTGACGAGTGAATTTATCTAGGGAATTTTGAAATCAAGAGAGGCATTTGTTAGGTCTATTTAACGAATAAAATTAACATGTTTACTCACATATCATTATTTAAATATAGTTATTTGAAAATATTCATATATTTAATGTAAACGGCGATGTTTGAAAACAAATGAGAAACATTTCTTATGTTTCATTTGTTCATTACTGCAACCAGATCATATTATTTATTACCAAAGGATCGCATTATTGTATGAATGCTCCCTAGTGGAGAAAAAATGAAACATCAAACTGTTTATAACCAACATTATAGGTTATTAAATAATGTCTGATGTCCTATGATGTAAATATGTCAATTATATTTTTTTTGGAATGTAAATATCTGGGAAAGAAATATGTTTAAGGAAGTGTAAACAGTGGTTTATTTTTATTGTGGTAGAATCAATTGCTACATTTTTTTTAATATCTCGCAAGCGTTACCTATTTACATTCGTGCAATATATACACAATCTAAGAGCCACTTGCATTTTAGGATTCTTACATCTTACTATATAAATTGCTATATTCAACCTATTTCTTAGAGAGTCAATCACTGTAAAATAATGCTCTGACCTATTCAGAACGTTAAAAAGGAGGAGCTTTCTTTAATATAATAAACTTTAGTCGATAATTTCGAAGTGAAACACAACTGCGATTGGTTGTAAATCAAAATTAATTGAAACGTGATTGGTCATTGATCTCCTTTGAGACACGAGTTAAATGCCTTTGTAATTTGATTTCAGTATTAAAGTGAACATTTACAGCAAGTGTTTCGAAAAGATACTATACATATATTAATAATAGTTTAAGCATATATTACTGAAAAAAAGTACTAATGAAAGTTTGTTCTTTTGACAGAATGATTTCATTAAAACCAAATGGTATGTGTTTATTCGAGTACTGTACCCCCACCCTAAGCAACCGGTAAGTGTATACTTTTTCTGTTTAAATAGAATGAAGAATTGGTATACAGAATTATATAAAATTCCATTTGAAGGAATAAATAGTAATTGAAGATGAATATTTTTTTATGTACAAAAGTGCACTACAATGACTATATTGCCGCAAAGGTTACAAATTAAGGTAATTTGGTTTGTGGTGTGGACTTACATAATTATATTAAATGGAATTAAGTGGTGTATGACAAACTGTTGAAAGGAAACCGAATATTAACATGCATTTTAACACATGAAGAAATTGTTTCCCCTCTCCCTTCATCTCTCAAAATACTAATTATTTTCCACCACTCTGTATTTGTAAGAGCACTATAATAAAATGAATAATGTTAAAAAATGGCGGATCCAAATTTAAAAAAAATTGTAATGCACTTAACTGTACAGGGTGTAAAAAAATCCGTATACAAATTTTGAGAGTTTGTAGAGGTTATGTGAAAAAAAAATTGCCAGGTTCTCCGTTTCTCCGCTAGGGGTCCTTGTAGGGTTTGAAGCTGGATGATTTCACGAAGAAAGATAAGGTAATTTCCTCCACCAAAGTGGGTTACTCTGAAGATACAACACTATTAGATGGCCGTGAACAATTCTAGCCCACACATTTATGGTAAATCTGTGTTGATGGTGGAATGAATACACGAATTACCTTATGATTATTAATAACAGATGAAATCCTCCATCAACCAAATAATGCAAACAAAATATCGGGATGTTTATAGGATACTGTTTGGAAAAATAAAAATTTAAGAACAGATACAAAAGTAAGAATTTACAAATCTGTCATAAGACCAGTTCTAACATATGGTTGTGAATGCCGAACAGAAACTCAAAAAACAAAACAAATCAATGAAACAACCGAAATGAAAGTTTTAAGGAAAATCATAGGAAAATCGCTGAGAGAGAAAATTCGCAGTTCTGTTATTAGATGAGAATGTGAAATTGAACCTATAAACCTCTGGATAAATGATAGAAGACTAAACTGGAACGATCAGATAGATAGAATGGAGAACAGTAGATTAGTGAAGAAAGTACGTGACTGGACACCTCAGCAGAAAATGCCTTTAGGAAGACCACAACTACGACGGAAGGACGTCACCATACCCCGGACCTGTAGTGAATGAAAACGCAACAAGCTGCCAGCTTTCATGCGTAGAGGAAGAAGAAAAAGAAGAAGCTTTATGATTCACAAACTCCCAGACATGGCTATTGTGGATGTTGCATAAATAATTACTGTAAGTAGTAAAAGATTCCGGGCTATGTGGCCGTGGTCTATAACTGGCGTTTCTTCCAGACGTTTCTCCCTCAACTGCGGAGGGCATCTTCAGTGGCGAGCGCTAGAAGCTGTTGTTTCCCTGTCGTAGACTCGACTGCGCAGTCGAGCGCAGTCGAGTCTAGGACAGGGAAACAACAGCTTCTAGCGCTCGCCACTGAAGATGCCCTCCGCAGTTGAGGGATAAACGTCTGGAAGAAACGCCAGTTATAGACCACGGCCACATAGCCCGGAATATTTTACTACCATGATTACCGGTCGTGAAAGCCTGCATTCCACAATTACTGTAAGTGTTTATCCAGGGACGTGGACACTACTGGCAGTAATGATAACCTTCCAATATCAACCAATACCAACGTGTTGCATACGATGCAGTCAAACCTACAGTGAACGGTGGCCTAAGGGAAGTCCAGCGTCAAACCCTTCAAGGACCCCTAGCGGGGGAACGGAAATGCTGTTATTTTTTTGTTCACATAACAATAGCCTTGTTTTACCTCCTCTACAAACTCTCCAAATTTGTATACGGAATTATTTTTCACCCTATATAACACAATTTCTATAACATAATTTCTACAATGACATATAAATAATATACACATTGTTATATTAAATAGGTAGGTTTACGATATTCTAATCCACAGCTGTGCTCTCGGAGTAGCGTAGCTGCTTCATAGGCAACGGCCCCGGGTTCGATCCCCGGTCGGGACAAATTTCTTGGGTGATTTTTTTCGTTTTCGCTAGCTTTCTTTTCTTTACAATGTCGGCACATTCCTCACAAAACCATTTCTTGTTTTGACTATTTTTAAATAACCTACTCTTTCTGATACTGACAATTTAATAAAATACCTTATATCCACCAGAACGAATAAAAATTAAATTTGTAAAGAAATTAAATTTAGAAAATGAAAATGGGTTGGTCATGTGTTAAGTAGATAGAAATACATATCATAAAAAAAGGCATTTGATTGGAACCTCCAAGGAATGAGAAGGAGAAGTGGAAGACCTAGTGCAAGATGGAGTAACACCATCAGGGGTGAAGCTGAACAGGCAGGGATGAGTTTGAATGACATTAAGGCATTGCAAATAACAGAGTTCGTTGGCGAGCTTTTATCAAAGCCCTATGCTTCCCAGTGGAACGACTAGGATAACTAATATTACTTTCAGCCACTCATTATTATTATTATTATTATTATTATTATTATTATTATTATTAGGGGCACGCCGTAGCGTAGTGGTTAAGGCACTGCGCTACAAGCCGGAAGGTCGAGGGTTCGAGTCCCGGTGGGGTCAGGATTTTTAAACTAACCCAAACCTTCTGGCGGCACTATGGCCCTGGGGTCGACTCAGCCTCTAACTGAAATGAGTACAAGACGCTTGTTCTGGGGTAAAGGCGGCCGTCACGCAGGGCTGACATCAAGTGCCGATTGTCAAGAAAAAGTGGGAGCCTTAACCTCCTACTACCCCAAGGACCTCCTGAGGCCTGTAGTGGGATCACTTACTTAATTATTATTATTATTATTATTATTATTATTATCATTGCAATTTTATTCATTTATATACAGATTTTTAATGTTTACACATATTTCTGTGCCTAAAGTTTTAGTTTCCTTCTCCACTCATCTCTATCCTTCCACTCCATGTCCTCCAGTCCTCTTGTTCTCATTCCAGTTCTTATTTCTTGCATCCACCAATTTCGAGGTCTTCAATTCCTTCTTGTTCCAGGTGGACACCATTCCAATGTTTTCCTGGGTAACCTTTCTTCTTGCATTCGTCGTACGTGCCCATACCAATTTAATTGCTAATATCTCATATAATCTACTATTGAATATCTAATATTCATTTTTTTCTCGTATCACAGTATTTCTTATTTTTTTTATAATTTTGAACATGTTGCTGCTCTCCTAAAGAAATCCATTTCTATCGACCATAAGTTTTTGTTCTAAGTTAATACTGTTATTATCGTTATTATTATTATTATTATTATTATTATTATTATTATTATTATATTATTATTATTACTGTTATTTGCAGATCCCAGCCGTGTGTTCTGCAGTAGTGGACCAGGGCTTTTTTTGGGGCACTCTTCAGATGGAATCATATAATTGTAATCAAATTACCAAATAAATTATGTCCTTATTACATCACTAATATTCCATTCTGTGTAAGCAGAACATGTAATACAAGTGGAATTCATTTAGAACGGAAGTTTAATAAAAACTATAAACATACTTAATTTTTCTTGTAGTTTCATTGTACATTCGTTTCTGAATGCACTGTCTTAGTAAACAGTTATTGCTCACGGTTGTCTTACAAATTCCAGGAAAGAGGTACTGCGGATAATCATATGACAGACAACTAATTTGACAAGTGAACTAGCTGTTGTAAGATTTTGTTTTCCAACTTAAGTATCTTGTAAGAATAAGATGCAGAAAAAATACATCATCATAATCTCTTTCACTTCAAGGTTTAGGCCAGGGGTCTCAAATTGGCTGATCCGGACCCTGGGGCTTTGGTCTCCGGACCGGTTAAATATCGAAATAATACAATTTTTAAAACCAGTTAATCATCGAATACAACCATTTGTACTAAATTTCATGTCATGACAGCATTAATGTTGGTTCAGTTGGCAGTACTGCTTATGGTCGGAGATTTGACTGAAGATGAAGGGGATTCCGTTTGAAACCTGATATCGTGAAAAACACGAAATTTGTGAAATGAGATATTTGAATATATATATTTTACCCTGACCATATATTAAGTTTATCATAAACTTATCAATAATTATTAGAATTAATAACTGTGTACTACTGTGCTGTATCCTTTTAGTATTTACCATGTGTTTTGTTTAATTTGTGCAATTCATACCCATAACATAATTTAAATAACATAAATAAATAAATAAATCTAAATCTAAATAAAATCTAAATAATTTCCTAATAATATTAATTACTTAATAAAAGATTGGTATGTTTAATCGACTTAATTTACTACTTTGAAAATGGATCTATGGATATATCATCAGAAAAATAAAAAACAATGGTCTTCAAGGGCGCTCATCCAGTTCGGACAAAGATAATATTAGAAAATAAACCAATAGAACAAGTGGTAACATATAACTTCCTAGGTTGCAAAATATCATACACAGCGGAAACAGATATAAATAACAAACTAAATAAGTTTAATTATATAACAGGTACACTAAAAAGAACTTTGAAATATAAAGCCAGGAAAGACTCTGTAATGAAATTATACAAGACAATGGCAGTGCCTATTATTATTTATGGATCAGAAACATGGACAGTGACAACACAACAATCTGCCAGAATACAAGCTGCTGAAATGAGATACCTGAGACCAATAGCAGGATACCAAAGAACAGGCAAAAAACATAACACAGAAATAAGACAACAACTAAAAGTAGAGGAACTAAACACAACAATAGTGAAATACAGAACGAACTGGAAACAACACTTGGCAAGGATGACTGAGAACAGAATACCAAAAGCAGCATACAGCTATTCACCACGAGGAAGAAGTTTGGGGAGACCAAAGAAAAGATGGAAAAAGCAGTAATTTGGAGCCGGAACAGGCTAGTAAATCAGCCTAAACCGTAAAGAAGAAGAAGAAGAAGAAGAAAATGGATCTCCATGAAATCTAATTGGTGATCCCTGGTTTAAGAGATTCGCCTGTTCCGAATTCACAATGATTCCTTCAATCTCTTTCTACATCCCTTAATCCCTTTGGTTTATAATGGTATGCTATCTTGGGCAATCTTTTATCTTCCATTCTCTGAACATGCTCTTCCCAGCCGACGCGGTGTCGTTAAATTCTATCATTTATTGAAAATTTTTCCAATTCACTTCATATTTCTTAATTTCATATGTGGTCCAATTTTGTGCATTCTTTGGTCTTTCTTAGGAAAGTCATTTCTGCACTTTCTATTCTACTCGAATCTCTGCTATTTGTTACCCAGGACTCACTCACTACCTATAAAAGTACGGGTACCGCCATTGTTTTGTAGAACTTCAATCTTGTATCCATCCTTGTTTTTTGTTTCAGTGTTCTATGAATGATGCCACATATCATTTGAAAAATTGATAATTTATTGTCTATATCATTTCTTGTTCTATATCCAGAAGGCAATTCACAACCTGGATAATTAAAATTTGAGACTTGTGATAGAGGTTTATTTGTTATTATTATTTTCGACCTTATGGGCGACTTTCCTAAAAGTAGCATTATTTTTTCTTCTCTATAGACGTTTTAAAATCGTACTCTTTACTTATTTCATTTAAACAGTGTAGAGAGAATTGTAAATTGTTTTTTGTACTTTGAATTACAATAACGTCGTCAGAATATAGTAAAACATTAAAATTTGTTATATTATTTATACTTATTCTTTTCTATAAATAAATATATATATGTATACATGACATAAGAAAAATAAATGCCTGAACGGGATTTGAACCCGGAACTCTGAGTCGGTACTCCCAGCGTGTTATCCATTACACCACCAGGCGAATCCAATTCAAACATTTATTTTTCTTATACATATATTATATTCTCCATTATTACTAGATGTCGCGAGAACTCGGTCTTCACTGCCACCTTGTAGCTGACTATAACAAGTAAGCAAATTAAAGAGAATATTTTTACTGTAAAAATATTCTCTTAGGGAAAGACTTGTCTTTAATGCCGCCTGGAAACTAAAATACGTCATAAATATGGTGATTTTAGGTTATTTTGAGCTCAACGTCTCTCTTAATTTTAAGGCACTTCTCGCATTTTTTATGAAGTCAACATAATATGTTTCCATCGGGTTATTATTCACATGCTTGAACCAATAAATTGAGTTTTTTAAATTTTTTTATTTGAATATATGTATGTGGCACAGTGACATAAAGAATTCAAAAATCATTTAAATATTTCTTATAAACTTGAATCAACTCAGAAAACATTTCTGTAAAAGTCAATTACCTGATAATGAAAAATATTCGCATACTTACATTTTGCCGAGTTGTAATATAAAAATGGTGACATGGAATGTGAATTCTTCTTACCTGGAACAAAGAAAAGAAAAAATAAACGTGTCGCACTCGGGACAAATTATGCATTTAGGTTTAGTTTCACTTTCAGAACAATATAAAATTAGTAACATTTATTTAAAGACGCAATTCAAATCTGCAGCTAGAAGAACCGACAAATATTGCTCACATGTACCTTGTTTCAGGCTTGAGGTTCTTTTACATGTCCATTAATCATAAGTAATGCCACGAGTGATTTCCAAATGATCGATAAATTCACTCGTCACTTCGTGGCTCGTGAATTTATCTATAGGATTTGGAAATAAGGAGTGGCATTTGTTAGAACTATTTAATGAATGAAATTAAGCTGTTTACTAACAAATCATTATTTAAATATAGTTACCGATATTTTAAAATGTTTATATATTTAAATAAACGGCGATGTTTGAAAACATATGAAAAATGTTTAGTTACGTTCCATTTATTCATCCACTGCAATTATTATTATTATTATTATTATTATTATTATTATTATTATTATTATTATTATTATTATTATTATTATCATTATTATTATTATTTATTACCAAATAGGATCGCAATATTGTAAGAATGCACCCTAGTGGAGAAACAAAAACAAAAGACATCAAAAACTATATTATAACCAACATTATAGATTATTAATTTTTTTACGAAACAACTCAGAAAAATCACTATTTAGAAAGACAATTATTGAACACAATTACCAAATGTATAGTTCGAAAGAATCAGTTCATCATTTGCTGTATTTAACGTATTTGCTGAAGCGTCAGTCACTGCAAAATAATGCTCTGACCTATTCAGAATATTAAAAAGGAGAATCTTTATTTATTTTGATAAACAGAATTCGATGCATAATGAGATCAAACACGACTGCCATTGGTTGTAAAACAAAATTAATTGAAACGTGATTGGTCATTGACTCTCATTTGGGGAATGAGTTAAATAGTCTTCGAAAGAGATCGAGGGCTTTATTTTCCTTTCGAAGGAAAAGATGCTCAGAAGTTTTAAGTCTCTTAAAAATCCTTTATCACACAGGATTTGAAACGGCGAATATCGGAATCAGAGCCTAGTATGACAATCACTAGTATTTTATATAAAAATTCTGAATATGATAAAATAATAATAACAATAATAACAATAACAATAATAATAACAATAATAATAACAATCAAGTCTCGTAGACTGCGATGGACACGACATGTTGCACGAATGGAGAATGAAAGACGTGCATGGAAGCTTATTGTAGGAAAACCAGAGGGGAAACACCCAGTTGATAGACCAAGAATGAGGTGGAAGAATAACATTAACTATGATTTGAGGGAAGTAGATTATACAGGAACGATTGGAAAACATTAGTTCAGGATAGGGATATATGGAGAGTTCATGTCCGCGCGGCCATAAACCTACCGGTTCGATAGTGCCAGTGAGTTAGTTACTTAATTAGTTAATAATAATAATAATAATAATAATAATAATAATAATCCAACCATAGTACTTCTGCCCGAAGGCAGGTCCTTCACTGCAGTCATAGCATTATCATGCTATACTTGCAGCTTTACTAGGGAATTGTATGTGTGGTAGCTTCCCGTTGCTTTCCACACAATAATAATAATAATAATAATAATAATAATAATAATAATAATAATAATAATAATAATAATAATAATAATAATAATAATAATAATAATGATAATAATAATATCAATAACAATATCAATAATAATAATAATAATAATAATAATAATAATATCAATAACAATATCAATAATAATTATAATAATAATAATAATATTAATAGCTTTATTTTTGCTTTAGGCCTTGTCTACCAGTCAACCAGGTTAGAAAAAATTAAAAAGTTACTCCTACAAGAAAAATAAAATAAACAAAATTAATACATAGTTTGTCTAATTTTTTTTGCAAATGCCCCAGGTTGTCTTTCGACATTCCTGGTGTTCTCTCCTGACATGGCGTACTTGTAACCCACTTCTGAGGTTGCGGCGCCTGGTAGGCGGGATTACGTTGTCCCGATGATATGATGGGTGATGATGATGATGATGATAATGGTGCGCCAGGAGAGTCCCTAATCCTAAGCTTAATTTAAGATGTATATGAATGATGATGATTGCCATATGATTTCAGGGACCGTTTCGGCCTTAAAGTTTTCCTGACATTTGTCTTACAGGTGAGGAAAACCCCCGATAAAAACCTCACCCAGAAAAATTGTCCCGACCGAGGATCGAACCCGGGCCCACTGCGTGACAAGGCAGCACGCTACCTCGAGACCACAGCGGTGGACACAACACAATTATTATTTATAATATATTTTCATTTACTCTAGATTTAACGAATGAAATATAAAAAGTATATGATACAAAAAAATGAGCAAAGTACTATTAATGACATATAATAAATTTAGTTCTGGAGAAAAAATAAAACATTTAACAAATAGTAATTGTATAAGCGACCTTAAAAATGTGAAGTTTGTGACAACCCCTGATATCTTAAGGGAGGGAATTCTAGGAGTGAAGTGAGACGGGACGCGGCGCTGAAACAGGTAGTGAGGATTAGCCAATCTACCAATTTAGGTGTTGTATTCCATCCCTATAGTTTAAATGAATGATTTAGCGCCGTATTTTAGTGCCTTGCAGTTAAAAAGGCAGTTATTTTTAGGATATTGTCTTTATACATCACAACGCTTCTCTGAAAGAAATATCAAGCTGGATTTATGGATCTTGTCTGATCTCTTATATTAAGCGAAGAAAACAATTTAAAATTATTCGAAAATAGGGTCCTAGTAGTTTCCATACAGGGGAATGGAGTTAGATTCACAATAAGGAACTCCAAAATTTATATCGTTATCGTAATTTCCCAGGCTTGTTGAGTCTGATACGTGTCTAAAAATATATATCCGCCTTTTTAACTGCAAGGCACTAAAATCCAGCGCCAAATCTCTTCATTTAAAATACAGGGAAATAATACAACTCTTGTATTGGCAGGCTGGATAACCCTCACTACCTGGCATCAGCACCGCGACTCGCCTCACTTAACTCAGCTCTTACTCACGCAGGGAGACAATCTGCTCCGTTGAGTGGGTTGTCATTGCTGGATTCGGGCTTCGATTTCTGTGCCTTGAAGTTAAAACGGTAAATATTCTTTTGAACACGGCCTTGGCACATCACAACGCTTGTCTTGGAGAAATTTCAAGGTAGATTCCGACATGGAATGCTTTACAGCTTCCTTGTGATATGGACAAGTCACGTGGTTCGATTGAGTGATGATAGGAAAAGTTTATTTTCAGTTAGGAAAGACCATTTGGAATCTATAGAAGGAGGTTAGTAGGCCTATTTAGATGAATCATAGAAAACTAGGTATCGGCGAAATTATTTTGATTCAGTTGACTAGGAATATGGTCCAGTGGAGGTCATCAATGATATAGCATTGAACATTGAATATCGAAGTACAATCTATACATGAAGGGCTTAGGGCAGTAACATGATAAGCCACATTATGTTAACAAATGTCATTTTTACGCGATAGTGGTTTTTGTCATACTTACCAGCAATGGAGACCGTTATTGAAAGTTCAACTTCCTACATTTCGAGGTTGCCAACCTAAATAACTATACTGTAATATTACATTTACACCCACGTGGGGAAGTAAAACCACTGTCCTCTATGTATAAAGTAAAGTAAAGTGATCCCACAACAGACCCGGAGGCCCTTGGGGTAGTAGGAGGTTAAGGCTCCCACTTTTTCTAGACAATCGGCACTTTATGTCAGCCGGGTTGTCAGCCCTGCGTGACGGCCGCCTTTACCCCAGAACAAGCGTCTGGTACTCATTTCCGTTAGAGGCTGAGTCGACCCCAGGGCCATAGTGCCGCCAGAGGGTTTGGGCCAGTTTAAAAATCCTGACCCCAACGGGACTTGAACCCTCGACCCTCCGGCTTGTAGCTCAGTGCCTTAACTACTACGCTACGACGTAATGTATATACAGAAAATATCAAAAAGGTCGCGTTAATATACAGTATACAAAACAAACCATTGCATTTTAAATTAACTGAACTTTATTTGAAACAATATAAAACAATTAATACGCACTTGCGGCCATGGTATCAATAACTGTTCTCAAGGTCTCCTGTTGTTTCAACTAATAAACATTGCGCATTAACGTTAATCAATTGCTTATAATGAACGCAAATATTTCCAAAAAATATATTATTTTACTATTTATTATTTTGAAAACACCATCGCGCAAAATATAATATACAACGCACTCGCTATCGCTCGGTTTTTAAACATTTTTACTTGATTCTGTAAAAACCACTTCTCAACCTTGCATTGTAATATACTATTATTACAATGACAGCAAATAAATGTATTGAAATGTCCATAAAATAATTTTTTAAGTGCGCCAGTGATGAGTTAAAACATAGAGGCACACAATGTAATGACAGTGCTGCCAAATTAGTATTTATAATTTTTTGAAACAATAAAATCCTATATGGCATATCATGTTATTGCCTTAAGCCCTTCATATATGAAAAATAATGTATGTATGTCTGTCCTTTATAGACTTCTAAACTGTTCAACCGATCTTCGTGAAAATTTGTATATACAGGGTTTCAGATGCGGCGGGTATTTAGTCGTTATCTATTATGTTCTAAAATCATTAGGTGTAGGAGTTAACCTGAAACGACAATTTAAAAATCGCTCTAGTGATCGCAATTTTCGATGTTTCAGAACAAAACTCGGAATATCCTATTAAAATAAACCGAGGCATGTATTATCAAAAACCAGCGAAATCCGATCGTTAGAAGTGGGAATTTACTTGATATCCGAAATTAAAAAAAAACTTCCTATACGATGGATCGATTTTGATGAACTCTTACGTAATGAATACATTATATTGTTGTAATGCTAAAAGAGAAACTGAGGGTGAGAAAGACAGAGTAAATTCACGTTCGTCCTTGGATTTGTATCATCATTGCTCTGTACCAATGGTCAGCTAACGTACTTGCAACATCTCTTGTGCATACAGAATTGAGATAGGCCAAATTGATGAAAAAGAACATTTCGAGATAACTAACTAACTCACTGGCTCTACCTAACCCGGAGGTTCATGGTCGCGCGGATATACGTTTTCCATACATCTCTATCCTGAGCTAATGTTTTGCAATCATCCCTTATATAATCTTCTTCTTCTTCTTCTTCCTTCCAAGTATTAGGCCAAGGCCTGTTACGATCCTATAGAAAATTTTCCCTCCAGCGTTTCATAGGACGGCCCAGTGATCTTCGTCCTCTTGGGATATAATTATAAACAGCTTTGGGGATCCGATTTGAACTCATTCTTTCAAGATGGTGTTTCCAATTTAATTGGTACTGTTTAATATATTCCAAAATTGGCGTAGTCTTCAATTATTTTAAGATATCGGTGTTCCTTTTTCGATCCCATCTGGTGTAACCCGCTGTTCTGCGCATGAATCTCATTTCACAAGCCGTTATTCTGCTTTCATGTTGTTTTTTTTAGTGTCCATGCTTCACTACCATAGGTCAACACTGGTCTAGCCAAAGTGTTATATAAAACGTAATCTGGTGTTTTTTTGTACAAGGGATGGTTTCATAACTTGATTAATAATTCCTAAACTTTTATTATAACTAGTAACTTTTTCAGGGATATCCTTTTCATCCCAGATAGAGAGATAATATCCAAGATATTTAAATTGATTAGATCTCTCTAAAATTATATTCTGGAGACAGATTTTACTTTGTATGGGGTCCTTCCCATGAAATTCCATAATTTTAGTTTTGTTAATTGATATTTCCATATTAAATTTGGCAGCTACTTTTTGTAAATTATAAATTGATCGTTACATAATATACTTTCCTCAAATCGTGGATAATGTTATTTTCCATTAGAATTCCAATATATTTAAAGTATTGCGATTTATTGCATTTTATTTTGAACATAAAATAAGTAGACCTACATATAATTGGAAAGCGCTTAATCAATGCCTCAAACATACTCTTAATGATGGAGTGTTAATGAACAACTGCTGATATTGTATTACGATAAACCATTATTACTTCACTGTAAAATCTCCATATAAAGTTACTGCCATTACTTCCATTTGAAACTGCACTGTCGCAAGACTGATTCCCAAAAAACGTAAGTAAATGCTTATATATATAATTTATGATGCAAGTTTCAGATTTTAATCAAGTGAAATTTAAGTAAGGAAATGTATTTTTTTAGTATCTAGTAAATAAAATTATAAAAATCATATGTAGCCATAACTGATATAATGAGAACAGTTAAGTCTTGTAGCGATGGGCAGGACTTCTGGCACGAATGGGGAATGAAAGACGTGCATGGAAGCTTCTTAACGAAAACCAGAGGGAAAACGCCCAGTTCGTAGACCAATAATGAGGTGGGAGAATAACATTAACTATGATTTGAGGGAACTAGATTATACAGGGAATATTGGAAAGCATTAGCTCAGGATAGGGATGTATGGAGAGCTTATCTCCGCGCAGCCATGAACCTACAGGTTAGATAGTGCCAGTGAGTTAGTTAGATGTAGCCATAAAACATAAATAATTACGCATATAAACATTAATCAGCTCTATTATTTTAATTTCAGCTAAAAACAAATACATAAAAATCCAAATTAAGATATTTTATTCAAAATCATAATAAATTATAATTTATAAATTAAAATATTTTTAAGAAATTCAATACAAACTGAGAGAGAGAGAGAAAAAGAAGAAAATAGTGACATCTATTTTCTAGATTCTATAACAGACCCTTAGAAGCCAATGGGTATAATTAACAAAATATCAGTTTTAAGGAAATGATGTTCAAAGCTGAGACACTCCATACGTGATTGTTTTAGCAGTTTCCTTTTTAGCCACTAGATTTCAGCACCAGACAGATTTTTACTTATTTGTATTGGTAGATGGAATATGGAATAGAAATCACATGGTCTGACCTCAGCTACGGAGACTTAAACACCTTAGAAAAAGTGAAAGCAAGATTCCTTAAAGCAGCAATGGGATCTCAAAATTTTCTCCATCTAGACTTGCATCTGAGTTACACGGGAAAATTTACGGCAATACTGAAATAAGATCTCTGACCAAAATATTTCAAGGCGTTCGCCAAAACTTTTCCGTAATAGCGGGTTTCGAGGTTAAGTCTATTATTGTTTCCTTCATTTCTGCAGCATTGTAACAATAATAATAATAACAACAATAATAATAATAACAACAATAATAATAATAACAATAATAATAATAATGTATTACTATTATTATTATTATTATTATTATTATTATTATTATTATTATTATTATTTATTATTATTATTGTTATTTTAAAATTAAATTAACCCTATTATGTCCGTTGTTGCATATGTGTAATATCGGGAATTAATCACATTATTTCCACAATAAATTAATATTTGCCGCGAATTCCTGATTGACAGTTACGTAACAACGTTAAGAATGCATTTGATTTCGCTACAACTAGGTCTACACTTTGTATAACTTCAACTTTTAAGCCGTAACTAGAGTAACTTTTGGTTTTAACCGTTAAGGGTTAAGTTAATTTAAGGATTTTAAACATTTTACTTGGAATTAAATTGTAGACATGTCTACTATGTGTACCTATATTTAAAAGTCTGTGGTTCACCCAAGTCAGATCGTTGTGGAAGTGGTTCGCGAGTCGAAGAAGGTTGGGAACCGCTGGTCTTGAATATTTGGTTACATAAATGGACTTTACTTCTATTGATGCATTTTCATGTGTTTTTTATGCATCATTAATATAAATTTAATTGAATCAGGTCTATGGAATGGCGATTATCCATCCCGAGTAGATTATTAAATTTTAATTAATTTCCCAATCATGTGTATTAAATAAATATTTATAATATTATAAACTGCGGGATTTCATATACAATAACTTTGCTCACGCCGATTCCAATTTAGATCAGATAACATTTAAAAGCCAAATAAATTATTATTTAATTAATTGTCTTTGAGCGATAAAAAAAACAAAAAAAACTCAGACTGGTCAACAGCTAGATTTCATCCCATAATTTCCAAAACACGAGTCTCAAACACGCTGGTATTCTTTTACTCATACGGTATACGGAGTTCAAATTAAAAGAATAAAAAGTTATTCTGTGGAGTAGCCGAACGGACATGTCTTGGTGCAAAACTATGGGAAACGCTAATTCGATTTCTCAAAGAAGAAGAAATGTTCTCAAGGAATTTCGGCCAATATGGGACCGGTTTCTATCCAGTAACTTGAAAAATTTGGGTAGTTACAAAAGTAGCGGCTGGGTCTATAAAACCAGCTGTAACGGCTGGAGGAACCGAAATACTGCGTACATGTAAATCATCATCCATGCAAGTATTAGGCCGTGTGGCCTGTTACGGTCTCAAACAGGAATTTTCCATCCAGCGCTTTTCTCATCCTCAACCTGCTCGTGGTGCAACCTGCCATTACAAATGAGGCTCTTAGGACCCAGTACTGGCGGTAAAACCACATCACCTTAATGTAGAGGAAATGCTACATTAGTGGGAACCCCCACAATAATACCCCTCTGGGCCAGTAACCCATTGGGCGAAAAAAATTACATTTGCTTTCAAGTCTCAAACCAAGCCTGGGATGAATCAGACATACATGTAAATGTATGTAGGCCTAAATACTTTGCATGTAATATTGCAGTTTTGTAATGCAGCATGTTTTTTAATACGCGCATTAAAAAAATGTCACCCCTAAACTAAGTCGACGAACGTTCACTCATATAAGTTCATTTATCGAAGTGAGACCACAGCCGCCTGGCAGGCCAAGTGTCTTCTGGGCCATCGAGTTTACAGTAGGACTAAAATAAAGACGCGACGAATATATACAAATTAGATTACTAGAATTGGATTTTTTATGAGCGGACGAGGCCAAAGCTAAATAAAATGATTACAACTAACTCACTGGTACTTAGGGTCGAATTTATAAACGCATTAGACCGTAAAAGGCGTTCTCTGCTGAGAAAGTTTTATCCTAATACATTTTGCTTACTCAGAAATCTATTCACGCGATAATAATTGTAAGCTACCCGACGAGGTAACTTAAGAGCATAGCTCAAGATAGAAACTTATCGTGAGAATCCCGAAGGGAACCGATAGTAACCAATGTAGTTTGAAACATTGCCGCTTTATTCAAGATGTCGGACCTTGAAGACTTCGATCATGTTTTCGGTATACGAGGAGAAGAGGAATTTGATAGAGCCTACCAAAGAATTCAACTTGGAAGAACAGGAGAATCGGCGTAATATTGTGCGACGCAGACGTCGTTGTATACGGTATTATTTGCGGTATGCAAGCGTAAATGCGTTCCTCTATAGCAGACGAAAATAACGAAAGTGGTTTTATCGCTGAGAATTCTGGGTAATTCGTTGCCATTATTACGAAAACGTCAACTTTCATGCATGACCGGTAAGTCGGCCGTTAATTCGATCTCAGCAATTGCTCACGGAAAGTCAGCTCACCAGTGATTGGAAGTAATTTGAGTAGAGACTAATGTATTTGCATGCGGCCCTTAGACTCGTGGCAGCACGGACATAAAGCTCTCCATTCATCTCTATCCTGAGCTAATGTTTTCCAATCATCATCTGTATAATCTTACTTACTTAATACTGGCTTTTCACTTTACAGTAGTTTGCCCTTGAATCCTGTTTTCCAGATATTCCTATCTTCCCATTGTCCTTCTTCCATACCTCTCTTCATCATGGCATCATACATTCCCTCATACCATGTTCTTCTACTTCTCACCCTTTTCCTTCTGCGTGGTACTATCCAATCTAACACATCTGTATAAACTGCTTCCTTCAAATCATGGTTAATGTTACTATCTTATGGTGAAATTAAAGGTTTCTTACCTCTCCTCATATAAATCTTCTAATTAGATCGAGATTTCGAGACCATAACGGTCTCATCTTTAGTACTTCTTTGGCGACTGATGTTATGTCGATCGGAAGAAACTCTTCATCTTCCATCTGTTGGTGGACCGATGGAAATAGAAGAGTTTCTTCCGATCGACATAACATCAGTCGCCAAAGAAGTACTGAAGATGAGACAAGTATAGTCTCGAAATCGCGATCTACTTAGAAGATTTATATGAGGAGAGGTAAGAAACATTTAATTTCACCATAAATTAAACCTCATAGTGATTAATTCCTATAAAAATTACTATCTTACATCATTACTGGTCTACCAACTGGGCGTTTTCCCTCTGCTTTTCCTACAAGAGGCTTCCATGCCCCTCTTTCATTTCCACATTCGTGCCACATGTCCTGACCATCGCAGTCACTGTTCTTGCCATATGTGGTTTCCTAAAAAGAGCATGTAGTTTAATGTTGTAAAGTCTCCTCCATTCACCTGTCTGTTCTTCTCTCTTTGGTACAAAAATGTTCCTCAGAATTTTATTCTCAAATACTCCTAATATTTTTCCTCCCTTAAAGTAGAGTCCCTGTTTTGCATTCATATAATAGAACTCAAATATTGGTTATGCACGTCTATATGCGTACTGTATCTATTCTATTATTCTCGATATTAGCTAATATTTATTTGTTTTCATGTAAACAGAATGCAGGCCTTGGGATTCATCTGTCTCTGCTGTCTCATTTTGGTGACATCGACAAACGAATTGAAGGTATGTAAATATTTCCTAAGCTCTACATCCTAATATTTATTCCCTGTCAATTAAGTTGTCAGAATTAAAGTGCAGTTATTTACGTTACAAGAATTTAAAATGAGGTGTTTATCAATGAGTTCTTGTAATCGTGTGCAATCCCAGGTTCACTTCGGCCGGAATTTTGAAACGAATTCATAATACACTTTAGATTCTTGCAATGCATAAAATTGTATTGAACACAATGTTAAATACAATAATTTTAATATATAAATTGTATTCAACAACGGTTACAAAAATATATTATTCCTAAAACATGCTCAGAATTAACTGACCCGTAGGCTATGATTGTTTTCAACACAAAGTGATTTATTGACAATGGTTTCTGTCTAAAGCATCTTCTTCCTTCAAATTTCTAGCATCCATACTTTTCTCACCCCATATACGGAACGTTCTGGTCTGGCCGTTCCACTTCTTCCATTAGCTTTCCAGTCAAGGATCTTGTTTGCCATTCTATCTTCTTCAATTCTTATGAGGTGTCCTTACAATTTCAAATGTTTTTCTCGTATTTTTTCTAATATTTTTTTCAACTTGCATTGTACCCTTATTGTGCTATTTCTGACTTTATCCCTATTAAAATTCTTTTGGATCTCCTCCAAAATCCATTTCTACTGCTAATAGCTTTACGTAGGTAATATTGAATTTATTCGGGCTATTTCAAAATTAAAGGGAATAAAAATGGGATATCCAAAATATGTGCTATAACTCTTCCGAGCTACGTTCCAGTTGTAATGTGAACAAACCAGATGAATGACTGCATTTTCATTGGTCAAATAATGGTTTTACCTTTAAGCGAGTAAGAAAATGTAGTTCGCTCTCTAACACTAGAAATAAAGAAAATAAAATAATAAAAATATTTATTATCAGCACATGTGTCTATATAAGTTATAAGGGAGAATCATCATCAACAACAAGGATTAAGCCCAATGGCCTGTTCCGAACTCAGTATACATCGAATTGGTCCTTCCATCTCTTCAATCGTCTTCCCAACGTTCTTCTCCCTTTTGGTTTATAATTATACATTCTTCTTGGTACGCGCTGTTCATTCATTCGTTAATACGTGCTGAAAATAAGCATGTTGATAGTATTTTATTCTTTCACAGAGATTAAATATATAAGTTCTGTTCTTATATCTTCGTTTTTCTTTTTATCGGTCCTTTGGTACCCTGTTATTGCTCTCAACATCTTCATTTCAGCAGGGAGAATCATAAAATATATAATTACCATTTTAATAGAATACATAAGCATGCGCAATGCAAAATAGGTTGAAATTTCAATTGTTTCAAAATGGCAAAATGTACGTAGGATTTCTTTAACATTAGAAAGTACAGCATTTAAAAAGCAGATCAAATAATTTATTTTACCGGTACGTAAATATTTTCAAACAGTCTTGTGAGAAATATCCCACATTAGACATTAAGTATATGGTAAAATAACAGCAGAATTTACAAATGAGTCAGCATGGAGCATAATTCTGCTCGTAATGAAATGTTACCAATAAATGAAGATTATCTATTTACATAATGGAAAAAGCGTATATGCCTAATTAGGTAGGCCAATATAATTTTTGCCAATAGAGGAAGTTCCTAATTATTGATACAATCATACGTTGTATACTGTCTTATTTCCCATAATATACGATGTTGCCTAAGAACAAGGGTATCTATCGTACACAATTCAGTCATATGGCGGGGAAAACTAGTACCACGGTTCCCCCAATAGACGGAGTAGGCGCAGCAACAACTTATGCAAGTTTGTTTACAGTACAACTCGAACTCCGCTGGGAATTAGTATAATCAAATATTAGTGGAATTCCTGCATGAACCAAGCCGTTTGTCATGTATATCCCGTATAATGAGACATTTGCATTATTGATTGTAACAATGGAATAAATGAAGATTAACAATGTTGATGAGACAAAGACAATATTAAAAAACCGTATTATGTCATAACTTGCACTGGTTCGAGTCTCCATGAGGAAAGAATTTTTTCTCATGGAATTTCGGCCAGTTCTTTAATTTTTTTTAGTACGGAGTTATAATTTGATGATGATTAATGTATTTCAAATTGATTTATTTATGATTTTTTTTTACTTTACCTTTAGCTTTAGTATGATTCACTTCTTGTTTAGCTGAAACTAATCGAACTCCCTTTGATTTTGGTGAGATGGCCACCCAGCATTGTGAGACATTTGGGTAGCTACAATAAGTAGCGACTCCAGGTTGAGAATACCAGCTATAACGGCTGGAGGACCAGAAATGCTGACCACATGTCACCCCTACACTGGCTAGATGATCGTCTACCTCTGTGATCAACACATGTGGATGTGAGGCCAGGAGTCGGCTGGTAGGCCAAGGGCCTTCTATGCCTGTCGCGCTTGGAGTAAAAAAAAAGTCATAACTGTTCAAGACACTTTTAAAACGTGAAATTCTTCATTTTAGTTTGCGTCTAAAAAGTGATGATGCTATGATCTTATCACTTATTAATCTGTAGAATATCATTGATTGTTAAGTTGTAATAATATATTACGATACGAGTGGTTTTTACAGAAGCGAGGAAAATGTTTAAAAGCCGAGACATAGCTAGGTTTTTAATTTCGAAGATTCTGTAAAACACTCCACAAACGTGCGTTGTACATTATTTTTTGCGCGATGATGAATTTCACGTTAAAGATTATTTATTTTTATGTCAATGTGGGTTACATAAAATTTGTGTTGACTCTCAATCAAATAACCTGTTTTGTGTTATATTAGTACGTCTTCGGTTTTTAAAAGATAATATGATCCAAAGGGGGGCACGCCGTAGCGTAGTGGTTAAGGCACTGAGCTACAAGCCGGAGGGTCGAGGGTTCAAGTCCCGTTGGGGTCATGATTTTTAAACTGACCCAAACCCTCTGGCGGCACCATGGCCCTGGGGTCGACTCAGCCTCTAACGGAAATGAGTACCAGACGCTTGTTCTGGGGGTAAACGCGGCCGTCACGCAGGGCTGACAACCCGGCTGACATAAAGTGCCGATTGTCTACAAAAAGTGGGAGCCTTAACCTCCTACTACCCCAAGGGCCTCCGGGCCTGTTGTGGGATCACTTTATATGATCCAAAGGCAAGTATTGTGTGAGAATGGAGAATGAAGGGACTTAAAACCAAGATCACCATAATTATTTTTACGGTCGCTCGGATTTTATCAAGCTTATTATATCTAGAGATCCACCGCTGTGGTCTTGAGGTAGCGTTCTGCCTTGTCACGCAGCGGGCCTGGGTTCGATTCCCGGTCAGGAGAGGCTCCTAGGTGAGTTTTTTTTCGGTTTTTTTCCTCACCTGTAAGACAAATGTCAGGAAGCTTAGGACCCAACGGTCCCCGAAAATCATCCGGCCATCATCATCATCCTTAACACTATCATCATCATCCTTAACATTATCATCATCATCCTTCACCGGGAAGCTACCACACCTATAATTCCCTAGTAAAGCTGCAAAGCATGGCATGAAAATGCTATTATTGCAGTGAAAGACCTGCCCTCGGGCAGAATTACTATAGATGGATTATATTTAGACTTGGCCGCGGTGGCATAGTGGTTTATGTTCCTTGCCTCTAATCCCAAAGGTAGCGGGTTCAAATCCGGGCGGGATTGATGGATTTTTAGATTAAAAAATCCAAGGGACAACTAATTCGGGAGAGACTTCAAGCCGTGGGCCCCGAGTCTGAATATTATGGGGCTCATAAAAGAACCTCAACCTGAATAAAAATGTCTCTGAGCAAAATTTAACCATTTTTCATCTATCCGCGTAATACCTCAAGTTATTACTAGATGTCTCTTCGAAGCGATGAACTAATCACATGTCCCTCGCTGATATTATATGTATCTGCTTAAGAAACTTCGCACTAGGAGGCACCTAAGTCCCGAGCGGGTCGAACGAGGATCAACCAACCAATCAATCAATAAATCAATCAATCAATAAATCAATCGAACAATAAATAAATTGATCAATTGATCAATAAATCAATCAATCATAAATCAATCAATAAATCAACCAATCAATAAATCAAATTATGTCTGGAGGTTTGTGATGGGGATGTCATAGGCCTATGGCTTAAATGGATTACAGTGGAAATTCTACAAAATTCTTTATTGAGAATTCTCTGGGAAAATAACTGGATGGGAGAATAATATTCGAATGCATCTTAGGAATTGAAACATCAATTATATTAACTGCATTTAGTGGATTGAGTACATGAACTAATGGAAAGATTTGATGAATGTAGCATTGCACGCACGTTTTACATAAGTCATAAGGTTATACACTGTGTACATAAAGTGTATGACTAATTATTTATTAAACACCATCACAGCAAAGCCTCTTGCTTAATATACCGCAACATAAGACATCACATAACTCCATGTCATATACTATCTTCACTTCTCGCAACTGGATTTCCCTACCACAAGAAATAAGGGGCTGCCGGACGTTGGAATCTTTTCAAATAAATCTAAATTTATATTTGCTCTAACCTCGACTCCATCATTACCCAGTGTTAGGTACACCTTTGAAAAAATGATGGCGCAACTCTTGATGATGGAAAGTTGAGAGTTTTGAACAGCGATTCACACCAGTACTTTGTTACGGGTGCTGACTCGTTTGAGTACAAAGCGGGCGGCGTAAGTCCCTCTTCATGCAATATTCGTATCCTTCGCTTCAGTGAAGCAGTCGGTAAGATACTCTCTTCCGACGACCCGGGCCCACGTTCGATCCTGGCCAGTAAGATTTTTTAAAATTCGTCGTTAATTTTCATAATGCCTACATGTGACCGGCTTCGTTATATAAATACATTTGTGTGTGTGTATATCATCATCATCATCATAGTACATTCACGAATTTAGGCCATTTGTTGACCTGTTTCGGCCTCAAGAGAAACACCATCCAGAAGTCTTTTGAGTGGACGTCCTGGTTTTCTTCTTCCTGCAGGTTGATATCTTAACATTAGTTTGGGTATTCTGTGATCTTCCATTCGATGAACATGTTGTATCCATCTTGACTTATAATCAGAAATTTTGTTTTCTAAAGATTCCATGTGTAATTCTTCTAAGATGTCTTCATTTTTTTTGTGATCTAGTAGTGTGTATCCTGCAGTCCTCCGAAGATATCTCATTTCAGCAGATCTAAGTCTCTGTATATCCTTCTGTTTCAACGTCCATACTTCGCTACCATACAAAAGAGTTGGAAGAGCCAGTGTTTTATATACTTTCAGTCTTGAATGCTTTTGCACTAACTGTGGCTTGAAGATAGAATTTATTAACCCTAAAATTCTTAAAAATTTAGATATTTTTGCATTTACATCCTTTTCTTCTTCATATGAGATATTGCATCCTAGATATGTAAAATTATTCACCTGCTCCAAAATTTTATTGTCCAGTACAATTTTATAAATACATTTGTGTGTGTGTATATATATATATATATATATATATATATATATGTAGGGAAATAAATTAATTAAAAGGAATAGCTCAAAGAAAATGAATAACGATTGTAACGTCTTATTATTTTGTTTACAAAACATAAGACATAACAAAATTGTTTACTTTCACTACTGATACAAAACGCATCTGATTAATTTAAATTACGTCAAGTTGATATGTAGTGTCCACCGCTGTGGTCTCGAGATAGCGTGCTGCCTTGTCACGCAGCGGGCCCGGGTTCGATCCCCGGTCGGGACAGTTTTTCTGGGTGAGGTTTTTATCGGGGTTTTTCCTCACCTGTAAGACAAATGCCAGGAAAACTTTAAGGCCCAAACGGTCCCCGAAATCATATGGCCATCATCTTTATCATCATCATCCTTATCATTATCATCATCATCCTTCACCGGTATGGAAAGCAACGGGAAGCTACCACAGCTACACAATTCCCTAGTAAAGCTGCAAGCATAGCATGGAAATGCTATGATTGCAGAGAAGGACCTGCCTTCGGGCAGAATTACTATGGATGGATGGATATGTAGTTTCATTATACATATGACAATTATAGACCTTGAAAAGGCATATGACTGTACCCATCAACAAGCTTTGGGTGGCAATGGAGAAGTTTGGAATACCTAAATCTCCAATAAATTTTATAAAAAGAATGTATGATTGTAAAGCAAGTATTAAGGTTGGAAATAGAGTATCCTCAAAATTTGATATAACAAAAGGATTAAGACAAGGATGCGGGATGTCAACAACATTGTTCAAGATATATTTAGAAGATGTATTAATGAAATGGAATAAGCCATGTAGGGGAATGGGAATCAACATTAATGGCCATTTACTGCACAATTTATTATTCGCTGATGACCAGATTATAATAGGTCAAGATATAGAATATATGATTAGAAAGTTGGTCGATGCATTCGAGGTAGGTGGACTGAAGATAAATTATATTAAAACAGAATATATGGTAATCGGAGTAAATTCAGAAGACCTACAAATAAATAATATGATAATTAAACGTGTTGAAGAATTTAAATATCTTGGATCTATAATGGATAAATCTGGTACTTATGAAAAATATATTAACAGAGTAAATTGTGCAAGGAAGGCTATTAGATCCCTGAATGGTCTTTTATGGAATATAAATTTGACCAGAAAAACAAAAAAAGAGATTATACAGACAATAATAGAAAGTATACTTACATGTGGATCAGAAAGCTGGACAATAAATGAAAGGATGCAGAAAAGAACCTTGACGACAGAAATAGATGGATTACGGAGAAGTATGAGAATATCCAGGCTACAACATATTAGAAATACATGTATCAGGCAAGAAATGGATGCACAAGAAACTGTTATCGATAGGATAACAAAGAGAGCTCTACAGTGGTATGGACATGTACAACGGATGTCGGAAGACCAGTGGCCTAAACAGGTGTTGGATTGGATGGTACCAGGCAGAAGGAAGAGAGGGAGAAGTAGAAGGGCATGGTATGAGGGAATATATGATGTCATGATAAAGAGGGGTATGGAAGATGGATAATGGGAAGATAGGAATCTCTGGAAAGCAGGAATCAAAGGTTAACTGTTGTAAAGTGGAAAGCCTGTATTAAGTATTAAGTAAGTATTATACAAGTACGTCCTGGGTGAACTCTTCTAAGCTAACAAAACAAGCACTGTTGTACCAACCTAAAGGATATCGAGATGTGCGACGTCCTAGAAGACGGTGGGAAGATGAATTCTGAGAGCTGAACAGGTCGAGGGCCTATCATGAAGATGATGATGAAGTAAGTCCTGGAGTATTTCATCGCTTCATACAGACGATTTCTAGGAGTGATGGTTGGGGTCTAGTGGAGGGAGATTCTGTTTTGCATGCATGAGGCCGGGTTTTCGATACCGCTGTCATGCTTTTTCTTTTCTCCTTCTCTCGTCCTTGTTTCAATTAATTTTCTTTCTTATGTTTCATTTGTTTTGCTTTGTTTTATTTTCAGTGTTTACCGCTCTACTTATTTACGTGAAATTATTTTCCATTGCACGACACACAACGGAATAGAACGGATTTTAGTTTCTCAAATAGTTATATACTTGTGATCTAAAAAGCTGATCTCTGATCATGTACAGTAGCTTCGTTCTAAGATTTGAAAATTATCTGTGCGCCATCAATTATTTCAGAGGCTGTACATATATTAATTGGTGTTTCTAGTATAATTTATCATATTTCTACTATTATTATTATTATTATTATTATTATTAAACACAAAACTACTAGACACAGCAATGTTTTAACTCAAAACATTTAATTCATTTCACATAATAAGAGAGAAAAATATGCGTCTTAACCGGGATTTGAACCAAGATCTCCTGCTTTATGCGCTTGCGCTCTACCACTGGGTAGTTTAAGGAACACCTCTCGGAATAGGGACTAATCACAAATTTCCGTCTGTTTAAATCTCGAATCTCCCATAAGCAGTGAAACTTATGTTTTCAAGAATTGTGAGAGTGCTTCAACTACGAGAAGCCCTTGTAATGAGGTTTCATTGAAAAAATTAGCTCCAAGAGTTGTATACGGAGCTCAATGATAGAACCCACCGCGTAAACTGGATATCTTAGGTCAATTTCCTCTGTAGTTGTGTAAAATATTGTCTATACAGAGTGAAAATTATTTAAACCGACAAACTCTGGGATGTTGTAGGGGACACCAAAACAAATATTTTTCCTTAATGCCATTTTTTCCTATGAGGATTATTTAAACCGGTAGATGGCGTATTACGCTCTTCAGTTGTCATGACTGCAACTGCTGCTGATGGTAGGAATTGTTTCGTCCGGCAATGTAGTAGTGAATTGTATCTGTTTACTAATGGAGCGATACACCTGGAGTGAGTACACTGATATGTGTGGGCCGGTGTTGTTGGGGACTGTTTAATAGGGACATATCACCTACCTAGGTAATTAAATGGCAGGCACTATTACAATTTTCTCTCCAGAGCATTGCCAGAATTGCTGGAAGACGTCCCGCTCCCTACAAGACAACGCATGTGGTTCCAACATGACGGGGCGCTAGCACATTTCAGTCGTCGTGTGCGTCGATTCTTGAACTAACGGTTTTCAGAAAAGTTGATTGACAGAGGTGGTCCTGTACTATGACCTGCTCGGTCCCCAGATGACCCTTTTGGATTTTTTTGTGTGGGGAGAGATGCGCAACCTTGTTTACACAACTCCTGTTGCATCAGAAAAGGATCTGGTTGCCCGGATAGTAGTAGGAGCAGGAGCAATTAATGGTACTCCTGGCGTTTTTGCCCGTGTTAGACAGAACATGATCCGTAGGTGTAACCTTAGTTTACATGTCAATGAAGGCATTTTTGAACCTCTACTATAATTTAAGTAATTGTGTTGCGTTAACGTGTTGTCTCTTGGTAATAAAAAATGCAAAAGTGTTTGTTGGTTTAATTAATTTGCCGCCAGAGAAATCTCCCTCTACCTGTTTAAATAATCCTCATAGGTAAAAATGACATTAAGGGAAAATATTTGTTTTGGTGTCCCCTACAACCTTCCAGGGTTTGTCGGTTTAAATAATTCTCACCCTGTATATGGTTTGTCTGGAACAATTGATTTTCGTTCCATTCGTTTGTCGTTTCTATATCGACATGTGTTTACTATTAAAGGAAATTGGAGTTGCAGCACAATTTAATTTTGACACATTGCGCTTTAAAGAGAACCAATATTCTTTGAATCGCATTGTTTTATCGTACGAGTCAAATTTTTATTTGTCTGGAAACATTATAGATAGAATGTGAAATATTGGAATCGGAGAATCCTCATGTGGTTTGTGAAATGGAAAGAGTTACTAAGAGGTTGAATGCGTGGTGTGCAACGGTGCATGACCATGCCATTGTGCCATTTTTTTCCAAGAGTCTACTGTTAATGAAGCAAATCAACCTGATATGTCAGAACTTTTTGTTGCAGCAAGTTGAACACTTACAATCAAACATTATTTTCCAGCACGACCTAATGGGTCTATATTGTTTGTGTTAAATTAATCTGCATTTCAGGTTAGGTGGATTGATAGTGATGCACACAAAAACATACTCTGGCATCTTAGTTCATCCGAAATAATACCACGGGATTTTTTTATATTGAATTACGTTTAAGGAAATTAGGAAGCGAATGGTTCGAAATACATTACGAGAATCACTTCCGACTTGGAGGGAACTCGAATACCGTTTAGACATCGGGAGAAAAAATAGAGGAGCCAATGTCGAACTGATCACAAATTAAAAACAGTTTTGAATTAATAATTATAGTGTAGAAAATCAACTATCTCCAGTAATTTAGCAATTTAATAAGTTGTAATAAGTAGAAATAAGATGATTTCGGAGTATTCTCACCTCATAACTAATGGCTGCCCGCTCTTAAAGTGATCATCATCAAAACAAAACCATGTATAACCTGCTCGCTTTTCGTTGGTTATGGATACCCATAGAGAAACTGCGAATAGAGGGAAAACTGAGTACAGAGACATCTAAAAAAAATCGGTCGTTTACGATGAACTACAATGAGCAAACTACAATGGTAGCGTTGTTTCGTAGTAACTAAATAAAACAAATGCAAGGCACACGCCGTGTTCACTCGGGATTATGGAAAATTAGCCATTTTGTAAATTAAAATTTTTAAGTGCTATCCTTTCGTTCTATGTAGACGGTACTGTAAAAATTATATACTATCGAAAGTTAAAAATCATTACTTAGATTTTATTTTACTCTAATTTGTAAGTACATTCAAGCTTGTTTACGTTTTTAATGTGAATCTATTTTCAAAGATAAACCTACTAGAAGTGATAAAATTCTAAGATTTGTTAGGTTAGGAAGAGTGATGTTATTGTAAAGCCATTTCTAATACACATTTTAAAAATGTGACTTTATAATGAATTTCACATGTACGACATAGCTAAGGTTCTTTAATAAATATTGTATAAAATATATATGTGAGAATAAGGGGGTAGGTCAATTGTACATATTTAAAAGAGCTCATAATGCACGTTTTTAAATTTTTATAAACGAAATTAAATTAACACATTTCATTTATTTCCATTCTTCCCTTCTGTTAAAATTAAAGAAAATCTTTAGGTCTGAGAGGCTGGGTATAAATAATTCCATAATTTAAGATTTATCAATACGTTATTTATTCCTATAAAAGTTCAATTTCATGATTATTCACCAGATGGCGTTATATAATTATAATTCATAATTTTACCACCAGACGGTGCTGAATTTTATATTAGTACCAGAAAAAATCGAAAAAAAATTAGATGTCGTTAGTTATTCTACACTAGCGCCGCTTGTAGCATGTACGCGAAACATGTCCACTTTCTTCTCTGATACTCTGTGATGGACACCGACGTAGGATGTAGAAACGATAAGTACGCGAAAAAGTAGTCCTTCATTAAATTAAAAATATGTATTCTGAATATACTTGTTATTCATCGTGAATGAAAAAAAAATTCAAAACATAGAAAATATTCCAAAATATACCTAATTAATTAATTAATACAACTTCAAATATTTTATTACATATGGATGGTGCATTTGAGTCATGGTTTCAGTCGATTCTGATGCAACTAATTACTGAAGGTGTTGAGACTACTGTCGGTGTGTCGCCATCTAAATATTTTAAACACAAGTCTGGCTAACCTTTGACTAACGGCCAAAAAAAAACAGTTATTTTAAATGATTTTACAAGTTCAAAGAAAAATCTCACCAGCTTTCTCGTAATCTACCCCATTCAATGATCACATGTCTTATATACTTCACACGTGTTCCCTGTCAATGTGACAGTAATTGTGGCGTGAATAGCGGAAGAATACAGAATACAATTGGCGTTAGTTTACGTTAGGATCACTCTAAGAGCGGATAAGATACAGGCTTCGCGGTTTTGTCACAAAATCGGATTTTGTATTCATAGAGAATATTGCCTGTTTATGAAGAAGTTCTAATACCTGGCGTTCACTCTTAAGAGGCATTACAGTGCAGTGAATGTAAATAGTAGAGCATATCATTCATGATTAATGACCACACTGTAACAATGTTCGAATAGATTTCACAATAAATAGATATAGCTGGCGGAATTTTTTTCCTGGTGTAACTTCTCTATGATTGACCTTGATGACAACGAACTCCTCATACAAACACAGCGGCTCCTATATAAATAACACAATTGGTCATTAATGTATCAGGAGAAAGTACACGAGCCATTATGCAGTGTGATTATAAAGTTCCAGTATATTTTGTGGATAACGTAGCGCAAATAAAACAAAAATTATAAGGTAGTTTCTAGTATCAAGTTAGTGTTCAACATAACCTCCATCAATCTCACAACATGTTTCCCAACGACGCACCGTCGCCCGGAAAACATGCACCGACATATCCTCTGTAATCATTTCACTCGCTTGGCGTATGTGTTCTTTCAGCACTTGCAGATTAGGAAACTTGGTTCTGTACACCTGTTGCTTGATGAACCCCCAAGCAAAAAAAGTCCAGGGGTGCGAGGTCTGGCGAACGAGGTGCCCAGATACGAGGAGATGCCCTTCCAATCCACCTTTTGGGAAACCTGTCATTGAGACACCCGCGTATAGCCAGAGCAAAGTTTGGTGGTGCTCCATCTTGTTGCAACACCACTGTATCAATGATACCATCTTGCTGTAACTGTGGCTGTAAGAAAAGTTGCAACATATCAAGATACACGTCTCCCGTGACGGTATCCTTTGGAATCTGTCTCTAACTTCCTCGTACGACTGGCCTCTTAAACGCGCAGCAACAATCTCTATCCGCTCTTCAATGGTGAACATATTTGTATCTTTCGAATGGCTGTAATAGAAATACGATATGTAAGCGATTTCTTTAAAATGTACTGAGACTTTATAATCACACTGTAATTCCGGTGGCAAAACCGCGAAGCCTACTCATAATTTGTTGTGTTCTATTTGAGATTGTTTCGGTATATCATGTGTACCAATCTTCAGCTTTTGCAGACTGTTGAATTTTAGGTTGTCGGCCCTGGATGTCAGCTCCCAGTCTATCTTCTGGCTGATCGAAGAATTTGTAAATCGAATCTTTTTCCACGGGAATTTCAAAATTAATAATATTCTTTGTGTTCTTGTGTATGCAGATCTTCTCTCAATTGGCGACTTCTTTTGTATTCTTCCAAAACAGTTTGATAATATAAAATAACTGATCGTTTGGGGAAAGATATACATACAGAAAAACAAAAATAAGATTATGGACTTTGAAATTCTCGGGGAAAAAGATTTAAGTTACAAATGCATTGATCAGCCAGAAGATGGAGTGGGAGCCGACATCCAGGGCAGTAACGTGATCACACTACAGGCCTCAGGAGGCCCTTGGGGTAGTAGAAGGTTAAGGCTCCCACTTTTTCTAGACAATCGGCACTCGATGTCAGCCGGGTTGTCAGTCCTACGTGACGGCCGCCTTTACCCCCAGAACAAGTGTCTGGTACTCTTTTCCGTTAGAGGCTGATTCGACCCCAGGACCATAGTGCCGTCAAAAGTTTGGGCCAGTTTAAAAATCCAGACCCCCATGGGACAACAACGTAAAATTCAACAGTCTGGAAAAGCTGACAAAACATTTTCAAATAGAACACAACACGTTATGAGGTAAGATGACTCCGGATTCACCTCGTGTATTAATTTAGTAATAACACTGGTCAACATGATTTTTGTCTCATGAGTACCAATAGTTGTACTTAATGCAGTTTTTTATCATGTGTTCAAATATGTATTCGGAATTTCTCCATCACCCACAGTTATTTTATTTTAATTTCAATTAATGGATTTAAATAATGTCTCTCGGAAACCTTGCGTGATGGAGAAAAACCGATATCATATTTGAATTCAGAAGAAAAAATACTAATAACGCTTTAATTGATCTCCCTTCCCCATCCAATATTAGAAGATGATGAAATTTTGGATCTTTATTCAGAATCACATATAGCCTATTTCTTTCTGAGACAAAAAAAAGTTTATTTTTTGTGGCTCAGTGATTAAATGTTGGACCATCAAGAGGGATGCTCCACAGGCGAAATATAACAGAAAATCTTCGTTTGTTACTTTCTAGGTGAGTCCGAATGTTCAAATATTGTGTAATTACGAATGTAGAAAATATTAAAGTGTTTGAAATTATAAATGCCTGTCTCTCGGAAACCTTGCGTGATGGAGAAAAACTGATATATTTTAATTCAGGAGAAAACATACTATCAGAATCACTTTCTGAGACAAAAACAAGTTTCTGTTTTTGTTGCTCAGTGTTATTATTGATGGATAAAATTGGTGAGAGACTTTGTTTATACTGTATAGAATGTATATTGCTTTACAATGTCACAATTCCTACCATTAAATTAAGATGCTTAATATACTAAATTTTAATGTGGTCGAGAGATATCGATAATTTTTTAGTGTGAAGATTTATTCCCTTGTAGAACAACATATTTTGATTTCAGGAATTCAGTGCCGGTGACAATGAATTGGCAAAATATATAGTTGAAGAAATCAACAAAATGAGGGAAGGTAGAGATCTAGAATTCGTCATGCTTCTTAGAGATATTAAAGTGGTAAGTAAAATATAAATTTATCCCATTAGTTGAGTATGGAGATTTATATATACCTAACGCTTTTTCAAACTTCCGGAAGAAGCTCTATTTTACTCACAACATATCGGCTCGTCTGTCGTGTACGAGAAGACGACCGATGAAGGTGATTTGATTAGTGAAGGAAGTGCTGTAGGTGAGGACGTCTACGAGTATGAAGAAGAGATTATGAGAAATTGTTTTCATATATTGTCCTTAATTTAGATAATTATTCCAGGGAAGAATTTTTAATAAATCAAGGAGTTCGACAAGGGTGTACATTATCACCTACATTGTTTAATATATATTTTGACGAGCTTATACGAAAATTGAAAAAATCATGTCCAATAGGAATACAAATTAATAAGGAAATGTATATGAATATTTTAATGTATGAAGAAGATCTGGTATTTATACAAAAGTCAGAGGATGATTTACAAAGAGCCATTTACACGTTGAATCAATTAGGACTCTATTATAATCTCAAAGTCTCAACATCAAACACTAAAATTATGGCTTTTCAGGGCAAAGTGCCAGGCAGAGCAAAGATAGTAATCAATAATGAAATAATAGAACAGATAGCACACTTTAACTATCTTGGTTCAGATATAACATATAGTTACGATTGGGATGTGCATAATAAATTAAACCGATATCAAATGATGTGTGGCACCATAAGAAGAACCTTCCGAAAGACTCGAAGAGAAACTGAACTCAGAATTTATAAAATTATGGCTGTTCCTGTTCTTTTATATGAATCTGAATCTTGGGTACATACAAAAAAAATATATCTCACACATTCAAGCCACCGAAATGAAATTTTTAAGATCCGTAAAAGGATGTACACGCATGGATAGATTACACAATGAATCAATAAGAAATGAATTGGAGATATTTTCAATAGTCGATAAACTAGAAGAGCACAAATACCAATGGAATGAACATTTAGAAAGAATGAACAATACAAGATTACCCAAAAAGATCAACACCTACAAATCACATGCAAAACGATCTTTGGGACGGCCAAGAAAACGATGGACTTGAGACCGGAACAGGTCGAATTGACCTAATCCTGGAAAGAGAGAAGAAGGTATAGGTCTAGGAATCAGAACAGCAAAATGATATGTGATTGTAATGTGAAAGATTGTGCATGAAATAAAGAAGATTTTGAATTTTTGTAAAACTTGTGTGAAATTAAAGAAAATTGGACTTGCACCCACGCAACCGCAACTAGCGAAAATATGACAAATCAAGTCGACATTTATCAGTAATTTTACAAATAAACAACCCAGGGTATTCAACAGAATGTTATAGGCCTATATACCGTACATGAATAAGTTTATGTCATAAGTACTGTTTAAATAAACATAAATTGATTGACATTACGAAATTTTTTTTATATATATTTTAATTTCACTTTATCAAATGGCAATAGTAATTCACTCAGTATTCATCTAATCTATTATTACAAAAAATAGTAATTGCTTTAAAACTGTAAGTTAATTCATTGATTAGACCAACGATTTAGAAACTTGTATTTTGCATACATGTTTATTCTTAATATACATTCATATATTTATAATAACTGCAACATGAATCAGTTATTCTAACACGTTAATATATTCGAGAAACTTCTTTTTGTATCGGTTTTGTTTGACTCGGAGAAGTTACGATATTCGTTTGAGTTTCAATCATCAGCTCTCGTCAAGATCTATCGATTGCGTATATAAAACATTAGTGTGAAATAGTTATAGTGAATATATATGGTGTTAAAGTAAAATTTAAAAAAAATAATGCATTATCGGCCTATACTCGTCGAAACCCAAATCAAAATATAGGGATCGTATATGGTTGGAAAGGTCTTCTCAAGAGCAATCCAGTGGTACCCATAAAACACCATATGGCAGTGTGAAGCGGTGCCGGGAATGTAAAAGAATGAAGGCATCCGAGCGGATCAGCGATGGCGCCAGTATATCTGCAGCTGGAGCGGCCGAGCCTATGCAAGTGGTTGAAGTAACAGCTTCTATATCAACTCCGGACTACTCGTATTACCCGTGCCATAGCCGGTCTCACAACGGCTGCAGGATGCGTCCCTTGAGGTAGAACACGGGGATGGTCGCTGGATCTGCGATGCTCCCAAGCAAAGCAGTCCTCCCTGCCAGGCTCATGGAGCTCGTGAACCAACTGTGGGGACGTCAGACTTGAGCGTCCTGACAACTATGTAGCTCAGCAGTTTCCACGAAGTTGCGACTCCAACACTCTCTCTCCCCCGGAGTGTTGGTTTTATTGGCACGTGAACTTGAATATGTGATGGCGAAGTAGATAAGGGAGGACAAGGCTGAGCCTTGGGTATATGGTCGAAGTGACCGAGGTGTTCCAAGGGGTGGAGGATGGGTTCAGAAGATGCATACACGTATTCACGTAAAACACACGGCCGTGTCCACGACACAGCCACACCCTAATGTTTTCTCCTTCCTTAAAGTAAGAGTCCATGCACACATATACAAAATATTTGTCTTTACGTGGTTATTTACCAAAATAGTTATGAATTTCTAAGTTGTTAACAAACAAACTTGTATTTAACTTATGTATCTCTTTTTTTTCTTAAAACAGGATGTATTCGATGGTACAATGTACCACATGAACATCGCAATTAAGGACAGAAATTATGCCGGCCTAGAGGTAAGTTGACACAATATTTCTTCTAATCTTTAGTGCTTCAACTTGGTTCAATATTATTGGATTTGAGTTTGGTCACAAGTTTGATAAATAGATAGATCCCTATATCTATGTTACATAGCAATATGGAGAAGCAAGTGGCTCTGAGCCTTGAAAGAAGTCCCGCATGGTGCATTAGTTTATAAAATTTATAGGGGATCCGTGATTTTAAATTGTATTTATAAAGTTTTATTTTTAAGGCGAGTAGAATTTGAATTGGGATATATCTTATTTGAAATCTTAATTGATTATATTAAATAGGGAAGTCGCCATCCCTAGCTTGCATATTAGGTAGGGAATGAATTGGTACTGAAGTTTATTTGTAGGCTAAATGGATATACCTCTACCCTTAGCTTATATAGCTAGGCTCGTATATGGCGAAAATGTGGTTCTCAACTTAGTCAATCATTGGCTGGGAAAAACCCACATCATTAGCAAAGCACAAATTATTCTGAGTTTTGTTACAAATCTGAAATGGCAGACCTACAAATATACCGTTCTTCCCACTCCCAGCCGTGCTGGCAGAAGTATAACTTGTGTGGCTATGAAGTGAGTGAGTATGGAGTTATTAATAGACCGCTAGGAGCGTGCATGTCGTCTGCCGGCCCAGCTGGGAGTGGGACGCACAGTTTTAGGACAGCGTTATGCTATATCCCAGTAGGTCCCAGGTTCGAGTCCCGATGGAGTCATAATTATTAAACTGTTGTAAAACCTCTAGCGCCATCATGACCCTGGATAAAGACGGCCGTCATCCAGGGCTGAAAATCTGACTGGCATCTCGTAACGACTGTCTAGAAAGATGGGACTGTTAAACTCCTACCGGCACAACATCTTTTTAAGGACTGTAGTGGAATCACTTAACCCTTTTATTAATCGAGGCTTGTGTAACTATAATTATGAGAATAGAAGTTGTTGTGAGCTTAATCACTAGTTGAATGGGTAGACATTCACCTCTAGGAAAGTTATGTAAGGAAAAATAAAAGTTATGAGTTTCGTTACAACTTGAATTGGTAGATTTTCATGTCTTGTTTGTGTAACTACGTGAGGAAAGAAATTGTTCTGAGCTAACAAGGGAACTGTCAACCATTGCATGCCGAAACCAACTTTGAAATTTCTCCCAGAGAAGCGTTGTGATGTACCAAGGCCGTGTCCAAAAAATTATCCCCGTTCTTATCTGCAAGGCATAAATATCAAAGCTATTATCCAGCAATGGCATCCCACTATACGAAACAGACACCCTGCATTAGTAAGAGGGGAGTGGAATGAGGTGGGACGCGGCGCGGACAGCAGGTAGTGAGGGTTAAACAAATTACAAATTCACGAGTTATATTACATGCCTGTAGTTTAAATGAGAGATTTGGGGCTGGGTTTTAATACCTTGCAGTTTAAAATAACTTTTTATTTTTTTTATTTTTTTTTTTTGGAAACGGCCTTAGTACATCACAATACTTCTCTGGAAGAAATTTCAAGGTAGGTTTCGGCACGCAATGGTTGTCAGTTCCCTTGTAAGTCCCAAGTTGGCTGGGTAAACCTTCAACTCTATTAAAGTTATGTAGCGAAAAAAAGTGATTCTGAACTTTGTAACAATTTGAATTATACAGCAGCCACTGATTCTCCGGCCCTGACGTTTTCACAACAGTGTTGCCGATATGGATATTCAGTGGGAGGGGCCGCTTTATGTATGTGGTTAGCAGACATACAGCTGACAACATGTCAGCAATTTCAGACCTATCAGCGCGATATACCTGCGTCAAGAGCAGTGATTGATCGTGGCAGACATCTACTGTCAAAACAAACCATATCCATATCCAGACATCTACTGCCACTACAACCATATCCTAGAACCTCAACCATATCTCCCTTTACCCATCATAAAACCTAAAAGTCAAAGCCGGAGATATGACGGCTCGGGTATAGACCTCCAACTCTAGCTTTTATAACTAAGTCGGGAAACAAATGGTTCCGCGCTGATCACTAGTTTCTTAGAAAGCGTTTCTGAGCTTCGTCGCAATTTTTATGGGCCGATTTCCAGCTCCAGCTTACATAATTATATAGGAAAGGAAGTGGTTCCGATCATATTTGTTTGTTTTTGTTTTTTGTTCTTTTAGGAAAAAGGAGTATGTCGTGTTGCAGTTCTTGAGACCAAAGCAGCCAAACCATTTATAATATCACACAAATGTGAAGTACAAGGTAATTTATATAGTGATAAACAGAATTGCTGATTTATTAACATTTTAACCAACATTTTAAAGAAATTATTTAATATCACGATAGCTTCAAAGAAACAAGGTTGAATAAAATAATTTATCTCCGTATCAAATCAAATTAGATGGTACGAAAGTAGTTAAAAGCTATCCGCTTTTACAGTGATCCTCATCAAAACAAAACCATGTGTCCTGCTCTCTTTTCATTGGTTATAGACACCGACGTACGATATGAAAGCAATAAGTACGCAAGAAAGTAGTCCCCTTCAATAATTTAAAAATATGTCCTCTGATTATACTTTTTATTCTTCGTGAATGAAAATAATATTCAAAACGTAGAAAATATTCTAAAATATACCTAATCAACAATTATAACTTAAAATAGTTTATTACATATGAATGATGCTTTGAGTCATGCTTCAGTTCATTCTGATGCAACAAAATGGCTGAAGGTATCAAGTCTTCTGTTGCTGTGTTGCCACCTAAATTTTTAAAACACAAATCTGGCAAATCTTTGACTAGTAGCCAAAATAGTTATTTTAAATATATTTCACAAGTTCATTGAAGAATCTCACCAGCTTTCTTGTAATCTACCTCATTCAACAATCATATGTCTTACTAACTTCACACGTGCTCCCTTTCAATGTACAGTAATTGTGGGGTGACTGGCGGTAGGATACAATTTGCTTTTATGTTAGTATCACTCTATGAGCGGGTAAGGTAGAGATTGACTCTGTTTCTACTAAAGACTGAAGACACTACGTGTTAGGAAACTTTTTTATCGACTCTAACACTTTCAGAGGCTTCTCTATAGGGGTTCAGGACAAGTAGAATCTGAAGGTTCCTACGGCTGAAGTACAAAGTAGGGTCGCCACCCCAATGGGAGAAATTAGTGATAATTGTTACAAAGTATAAATGTAGTATTTATAGGAATGGGCAAGATGTGCATTTTACGAAATTATTTTAAAACAAAACTTCGTTCTTTTACAAATAAACGTATATTTAAATTTAAAACGTAAAATTCACAAATTATAATTGACGTTAAAAATGTAGTTAATATACAGTATACAATGTAACAAATGCCAATATTCTAACATAATTTAAAAACTGATGAAACTAACAAATATTAATCAATATTACGGAAAAACTGCACTTAAACTAGCGTGAAATATTTTCAAAATCCTATAGAACAACAGTGCGCATGCGCCAGAGTTTATAAGCCAGAGATAACACAAAATCGAACCACATATCGATTATCATCCTCGATTACTATCCGTCGCTATGAAATTTAAATGATCAGTATTTGCAATAAATCCCCAAATCCATGTTAAAAAATACATTAATAATATTTAAATTGCCACACGTTTATTAAAAATGGGTGTACACTTACGTATCACTCCCTAACACTGATGCAACCAGCGATAACCCAAACCGGTGATAGAAAAATCATAGACTAAGTAATATACTCTGTGGAGAAAATAGTAGTTAGTATCACAATATTGTCTAACAGTGTCATAATATTATGAATTGCATATTTAAATAAATGCTTCAAAATTGTCTAATAATGTTATAAAAATTGTTTGAAAAAGTTTAAGATATTAAATAGTGATAGTAAATATAGAAGAAGAGCTATAGTTTACAACAATATAACTGAAGAATCAAGCGCAAGTAAAAGTGCAGTTGAGCCAATATTACTATTATTACTACTATTATTGCCATTATCATCATCATCATTATCATCATCATCATCATTATTATTATTGTTATTATTATTGCATCTTCATATAGTGCGAACCCTATTTCACCTGTCGGTATGCTAAGGTTTAAGTTACAATAAAATTATGTATATTCTTTCACATTTTGCTTAATTCCTAGAATTACATATAAATAATATTCTAATTAATATAAATATCTAAAATAATTAATTAGTAATCAGAAAAAAACTAACTCAAAGCATCTGATATATCAATTTTATGTGCATAAAGTGAATTTATTCTTCTTCTTCTTCCTTCCAAGTATTAGGCCACGGCCTATTACGATCCTATAGAAAATTTTCCCTCCAGCGTTTCATAGGACGGCCCAGAGATCTTCGTCCTTTCCGGGAAATTCTCGTGTAAGCATAATAATAGTCCCTTCGATTGATTGCTGGCCAAAGGAAGGCAAGATCAGTGATGGGGCTGCCGCCTCTGGTCAGGCTTTCTGGAGAAGAAAAGAAAATAAAGGAAAGACGAAATGGAAGAAAGGAAAGACTCCCTAGCCCTCGGATGCCCTAATAGTATCGTGGTCGAAAAAAACAAGAGTTAACCAAGAGAGGTTAGATAGTAAAGTTAAGAGAGTCTGCTGTAAGTAAGTGGAAGAAAGGAAGAAATACCAGATCGGTTAAAGATAAAAGTAAGGAGCAAAACACAAGTAAGTGGAAGCAATGTTTTGCTCAGATTGGGCACCTTATGATCGCCATCCACATTTTCCCTAGATGGGGACCCCTGAGGGATAAAGTGAATTTAAGTACTATATAGTTTTACCTTCTTGTGGCTTGGTACCAATAAATAATTAATTATTGAGTTAACATTAAATACAAGACTTAGGTAGAAAAAATACTGTACTAATAGTAGAAAGTTTGCCTTTATGGCTAATGAACCTACATTTGAAGCTATAGTAATTCATTAGAATTTGCCCTTTTGGCTTACTTATTAATGAACATAAAAATAATGTATTTTCCAACACTTCATATAATATTTTTAATATTATATATTAAATATAAGTATTTCTAAGAATTATTTTATTTACCATAAGCAATTTCTCGACAAACTACGTTGTTTGACTGCTCGAGTCTGATGTTGGTTGACTATAGAACCATCGAAGTCTTTTAGCAACAAAACTGGAATTGTACTGAAGACCGATGTGATCAAACCAAGACTGGATACAACTGGAGACTAGACTGGCAATAGCGACTAATTCGGATGGTTTATGTCTAGTATTTACGAGTTGTTTGTGCATTCATAAATTACTATCCGACACAGCAGAACATTGACCTGCTTCGTTTGTGGACTTTTGCGAACTAATGTCGTGCCATCCCGCGTACACTCGCTTCACGTCAGTCTGTGGCGTAGAGGAGAGCAGCTATTACCCTAAGTAAGCTGGATAAGTGCTTCATTTGCTATTTGTTTTTGACTATTCTTGGTTATTATCTATGTGTGTGCAACGCAGCAACAGCGCTACTATGACTGGAGGTAAATATTCCAGTGTGTGGATAATTTATGACCAGTTGTGGTCAGGGTTGTTTACTCTCGATAACGTTTACATTTTTTAAAGCATTTTCTCTACCTTACAGTAATTATTGTTCAAGCCCAAATGTATTTTGCTCCGACACAGATTTCTATCCTCAGCATCTTCTGCTTCGAGGTCTCTACTGATCATGTTTCTTCTTACTTCTCCATCCATTGTTCCCTAGGTTTCCCCCTCCTCCTCCTCCTCCCTTCAGCTTCCAATCCAGCATCATTCTTGGGATTCTATTACTCTCCATCCTCTTTAGATCATACCATTTCAATTTTCGTTATTCTATTACTTCTATAATACTATGTTTAACATTCATTATTTCCCTAATTTTCTGGTTCCAAATTTTCTCCTTTCATTATTTTCTTAATGCTCTTAACCAAACTGTATCTCTCTTGTCAATAATAATTGTTTTGCTTGCTTTCTAAAGTCCAGGTCTCTGCACCATACAACATAAAACTTTGTGCTAGTGGACAACGTTTATAACAACACAATTTGTCTAGAGTTAATAAATGAATGCGTTTATTTAAACCACATTTCTCTTCTTTGGGCAGTGAGGCAATATATATATATACGCTTTCATTCGTAGTAATTCTGCCCGAGGGTAGGTTTTTGGCTGTAATCATAGCATTTTCATGCAATGCATAGCAGTTTTACCAGGGAATTATAGGTATGGTAGCTGCCCGCTATTTTCCACACCGGTGAAGGTTGATGATGATGGCCGGATGATTTTTAGGGACCATTGGGCCCTACGCTTCCTGACATTTGTCTTACAGGTGAGCAAAAAACCAGAAAAAACCTCACCCAGGAGCCTGTCCCGACCGGGAATCGAATCCGGGCCTGCTTCGTGACAAGGCAGCACGCTACCTCGAGCCCACAGAGGTGTATTATATATATATATACAAAAATACCTAAACGCCATATTACAAATATGTAGGTATATAAGAAATGCAGTTCAACTCTTTAAATTTTCTGAAATTTAACCCTCCGTCAAAATCTGATAACAATCAAAGAAGAATATACATGACATTATCAGGAATCGAAACTGAAAACCTAGATGTATTTGTAATACGTACTATTCGTTAAGTTTTAACTACATTTTAATAAAAAAAATGAAATTATTCGACTTTAATTTAAATCCACGTCCTTCAATACGAAATGGAATAACATAAATGCAAGCACTGATTGTGCGGCAGCACGGAGGCTGAAAATGTAATAAGTAATATTACAGTGTAGGGCGCGAGAAGGCAAACAGTTTTCGGGTACTTTCCAAAACCACAATGGATTGAAGCAAGGAGATGCACAATATACTCTACTATTTAATTTTTACTATAGCATGCCATCAAATCTTTATAGTGTGAAGAAGGCCTACAACTCGATGGTATTAATAAGCTGTTAGTTTATGTTGATGATGTAGTACTATTGGCCGATAGCGAGGAGATACTAAAGGCCAACACGCACACACTATTGAGTAACACTAAGAAATTGGGACTGGAAGAAAATATTAATAAATATAAATATATGGTCATACATAGAAATAATTATATAATTGAGATGGACAGCTAATGACAAATGAGGGAAAATTTGAGGAGGTGGCTGAATCCAAATACCTAGGAACAATAATTACAAATAGGAATGAAATGCACAAAGAAATTAAACATAGGATGAATTCTGGAAATGCGTGCATTATGCATTGCAGCGACTCTTGACGTCCCACCTTATTTAAAAAAATGTTAAACTGAAAATATATAAAACTGTTATTCTACCAGTTATATTATATGGCTGCGAAACATGGACTCTTACTTTAAGGGAGGAAAGGAGATTACAAGTACTTGAGAAAAAAATTCTTAGGAAAATGTTTGGACCAAAGAGGGATGAACAGACAGGTGAATGGAGAAGACTACTTAACAAAGAACTACATGGTCTTTATAGGAAGCCAGATATAATGAGAACATTTAAGTCTCGTAGACTGCGATGGGCAGGACATGTGGCACGAATGGGGAGTGAAAGATGTTTCTTGTAGGAAAACCAGAAGGAAAACGTCCAGTTGGTAGACCAAGAATGAGGTGGCAGAATAACATTAACCATGATTTGAGGATGAAGATTATACAGGGAATGATTGGAAAACATTACCTCAGGATATGGCTCTATGGAGAGCTTATGTCCGCGCGATCATTAACCTAAGGGTTCGATAGTGCCAGTGAGTTATGGTGTGGGACTAATCCAATATTACCCCCATTAGATTTTATTGTTCTACATGGTAACTTACTCTGTGTGATTATGTGAAAGGGCGTCATACTGATTTAATGGAAATAGGATCTCTTAAGGATCAAAGAATGCAATACTCAAAGCGAATTATTTATTATAAAGGAAATATATAGCACTATATGGCTTACTAAACATGCAAATTTAATGGATTTTATTTTCATTTTTACAGTTTGAAGGGGCAGAGACAGCAATCCCAAGTAAAGAAATGAAAAAAAATATGAGACAGCGAATATTTTTACATGTAACATTTTAAATACATACAAATAAAATCTTCATTGCAGTAGATGTTTCCTCTAAGTAATTTGTCTTTTATTTGTTTGATTTAAGGGGACCGACTTGTGAATTTAATTTTTTTTTTTTAGTTTTCATCTGAGTGTTTTGAAATTTTTATCACATACGTTATGTGCTTATAGTAGCGTTTCTGTGACTTTGGCGTTTATAAGTAGAATAGTTTCAGAATTACGATTTTTTATACTATTGTTTTAATATTTTCTTTAAAAATGCTCCTTACAACTCAGTTTTAAATATTCTCTGTTGAAACTTGAGATTCAGAGGCTTTATTATTCCAATAAACACATTTGCTATGCAATAAAAATTCATAAAGGGAGGATACCGCTAATTTTCCATTTTTTTTTTTTTTTAAATTGTATCACTCATTATTTTTTCCATCTCAATTTAAAAAGAAAACACATGTGTCTTACACTAGTAACTGCATAACAAATTTAAATTAGCATTTATTGGAAAGTCTAACCACAAAATTTCACTTTGATAGCATACAAATTGCATCGCAAGGAACATTTTAAGTTTTGGAGTGTGTAAAAAACACATTTTAAGGTTTAAATAGTAATCCTAACCACAAGTGCAAGGGTATTTAAACTCTTATGTCACGGACTCAATTTTGCTTCTACAACAAAAATTTTTACATGAAAATGACCCTAGAAAATCAGAGTTTTTAAAAAGCAAATAAACAAAAAATGCATTTCTTGCCATTTTTACACGCTTTATATTAGCTTGACCTGTATCTATCTATGTAACTGAATCTTTTTCCGCGATTTTCACCCACTTAAAGTAATTGGATCGACTCGAAACTTTGTATACTTGCAAACGACCCGTGACAATACAATAATTTCATATTTTGTTTCTAAAATCATGGCCAGAATCATCAGAAAATTAAAAAAAGTGTCTTTGTAAATATGTAATGGAATTTTTGAACACGATTTTTACCCACTTAGAAACATTGGATCTACTTGAAACTTTGTATACGTGTAAAGGACCCGTAACAATACAATAATTTTATATTCATTTTCTAAAATCCTGGCCAGAATCATCAGAAAATCAAAAAAGTGTCTTTGTATCTATGTAACGGAATTTTTGAACACGATTTTCACCCACTTAGAAACATTGGATCGATTGAAACTTTGTGTACTTGTAAAGGACCCGTGACAATACAATAATTTCATATTTTGTTTGTAAAATCCTGGCCAGAATCATCGGAAAATAAAAGAAAATGAAAACTGGTATAATAGGTTGCGGACTTGTCGAATTTTTAGTCAATGATTGTAAGAGCTCAGTTGGTACAGCAGTGAACTCTAGTAGTATATAATTTCAGTAATCCATAGGTCGCTGGTTCAAATCCGGCTGGGATATTTTTTTAGAAGAGTATTACTTTTAGCTCATACTACAATAGTATCAAATTTAAAGATATTTACATGTTTATCTTATTTCAACTTTTTCACCTGTCGGGCCCCTTAATAACAGTGGTTATCCCTTTTAGTGTTTATGTACTATATTCTATTTGGGCAAGATTATTAAAATAAAAAATACAAAATTAATTTTACATTAAAGTGATTAATACGATATACACTCAGAGATATTAAACACTGTGGACCAGGCAACGCAGCAGACTTTAAACACAAGAAAGAAGAGCGAAGATATGATTGTTTGTTAAATTACTGGTAACAGTTATCATCTAGTCAATATTCTTTAGCCCAACATGAGCTATCAATGATGTAACGCAAAAATGGCTTATGTTCTATATGAATAGATAATTTATTTATTAATTTACACCTAAACTTCATTGATCAGCACATGTCACATGTTTACATCAAAAATACGGTTTTCTTCATCATCCAGGGATTAAGCCTGTTGGCTCGTTCCGGTTAATGAAAGCTAGAATTGTAAAATTTTTCAGATCATCTTCTATGTGGGCGTCCAACATTTCTGCTTCCGTGTGGTTTATAATTTAGCAATAATTTTAGAAATCTTTCTTTTGGCATTCTATCAACATGTTCCTTCCAGGCGTTCCTATATTTAACTATTCGATCTGTAAGTTTGAAAATATTTAGTTACCTTCTTATATCTTTATTTCTATTTTTTATCCAGCAGAGTATATCCTATTATATTTCTCAAAAATCTCAATTCAATTGCTTCCAATCTTTTTTCTTGTCTTTCAGTGATCGTCCAACATTCTGATCCATGCATTAATACAGGAACAGCCATTACTTTATAAAATTTCATTTTTTTCTTTGGGTTTTTAAGGGTTCTTTTGTTAGTGCTACACATTAGATTAAATTTATTTATTTTATCATTAATATCTCTAGTTTTAACATATGATAAATTGAAACCTAGATATTTAAAACTATTCACGTGCTCTAAAATTGTATCATCAATTACTATTGTTGCTCTTAAGGTATCATGTCCTTTAAATGAAAAAAAAAAGTTTTATTCTTTGAAATTTTTAAATTAGAATTAACACTTATTTTCTCCAAATTAAAAATAACTCTCTGTAGATCATTTTCTGAACTGGAAATCACTACTTGATCATCGGCAAATAATATTGTATCAAACAATTATTTATTTTAAAATGTTTATTTAAATTAATCTATATATAAATTAAATAGAGAAGGCGATATTAAAAATATATCAAACCATAGTTCAGAGCATTTTAACAATCTGTGCTGAAGTTTGGCAAATTTCTACCAGGGAAATGAAAAGACGTTTAAGTACAGAAATGGATGATATAAGAATATCAGCTGGAAAATCTAGAATGGATAGAATATGAAATAAAGAAATAAGGAAAATTATAGGTATTAAAAAAAGCCAAACATCATAGACGTTATAGAAAAGAAAGATTACAGTGGTATGGCCGTGTCAAAAGAATGCCAGAGCAAAGATTGCCTAAACTTATTATGGAATGGATCCCAATGGAAAGGAGGAAGAAAATAAGACCAAAGAAAATCTGGATAGAAGGTGTGCAAGCGGCTATGATTATCAGAGGATTGGAGGAAGATCAATGCATGGACAGAGAGGAATGGCGTTTGGTAGCCGGAAGACGGCGTCAGCTGTCATGATACCGGATGATGATGATGAGACAAGTGATAAGGGACACCCTTGACTGACCCAGTCTTTATCAACTAAATCTGAGAATGGTAGTTCAGAGGCACCAGAATGAATAAATGTAAACAGTAAATTGTCGATATAGAGATCACGGATTTCTGTTTTTATTCTCACGACGTACGCCCCTGAGCGTACCCTAATTTACTAACTCATAACAACATTTAAGGTGTTCAGTGCACAAGTGATGTAATTCCATCTGGACAGTTTAGGGATAAAGAAGTTCTTAAACAATTATATAAATATTATTGAATAAATAAAAATAAAGTTTTATATGATTTTCAAAAATATTTATTTTATTTAACATTCGTAGTCAACCGCTGTGGTCTCGAGGTAGCGTGCTGCCTTGTCACGCAGCGGGCCCGGGATCGATCCCCGCTCGGGACAAGTTTCCTGGGTGAGGTTTTTTCGGGGTTTTTCCTCACGTGTAAGACAAAAGAAAGAATACTTTAAGGTCCAAACGGTCTCCAAACATCATCTGGCCATCATTATCATAAATTTCACATTCACCTCATTAGATTAAGCTTAGGTTTAAGGCCTCTCCTGGCGCACCATTATCCATCGTCATCACCATCATATCATTGTGGTAGTGTAACACCACCTTCCAGGCGCCCCAACCTCAGAAATGGGTTACAATATGTCAATGCCAGGAGAGAATACTTGAAATGTCGAATGACAAACAGGTGGCATTGAAAAAACAAAAAAATAACATTCGTAAGAGCTGTTTCAATACACACTATCTTCATCAGACGAATGTCTATAGAAAATGTATTACTTACTTACTTACTCACTGGCACTATCAAACCCATAGGTTCATGGCCGTGCGGACATAAGCTCTCCATACATTCCTATCCTGAGCCAATGCTTTCCAATCATTCCCTGTATAATCTACTTCCCTCAAATCATAGTTAATGTTGTTCTCCCACCTCATTCTTGGTCTACCAACTGGGCGTTTTCCTTCTGGCTTTCCTACAAGAGGTTTCCATGCACGTCTTTCATTCCCCATACGCAACATGTCCTGCCCATCGCAGTCTATGAGACTTAACTGTTCTTATTATATCTATTTATTTGTATTTATAATTTTTTTGTGATGATACAGTATATTGAAATAGCTGTTACGAATGTTGATTAAAATAAATATTTATGAAAATCATATAAAACTTTGATAGTTTTATTTATTAGATACATCATGGATTTTCATCAAGTAAACACCAAATCAAATGATTATTAAATATTATTGAATATATCAAAACATTTCATTGAAATACGTAGAATATGATCTGAAATCTATTGAAACATATTAGAATAATGATTTTTATCTAACTAATGGGACAAAAATGCATTGTTTGCAGAAGAATGTGGAATTCGTTAGTTCATTGAATAACATTTCAATCAGGCTTCCATAATATTTAATTTACAGTAATGAAGTATGCAGTAAATCAGTACGTGCATGGAAGATTCTTGTAGGAAAACCAGAGGAAAAACGCCCAGTTGGTAGACCAAGAATGAGATGGGAGAATAACATTAACTCTGATTTGAGGGAAGTAGATTATACAGGGGATGATTGGAAAACGTTGGCTCAGGATAGGGATGTATGGAGAGCTTATGTCCGCGCGGCCATGCACCTACGGGTTCGATAGTGCCAGTGAGTTAGTTAGCAGTACATCGATTGAACATAGATTTATCAGCTTTATCTTCAAAAATGTAGTCTTTATGGATGCACTGATACAAGAGTAGAATAATATTGTGATACGTTTTTGAAGTATGAAGGATACACAGGAAGAATATATGAAAGAAAATCTATGGCTACCCTCACATAATGTCTGGTTGTGTACGAAGTCTCCTTTTCTATTCCTTACAGATTTTGTATAAGTTTATGTGTTTGATTTTTACAAAAATATTTTTTTTGGAATTCGTAGTGTTTATTGAAAGTCTCTTTAAACTTCACTGTAAAAGGACTTGTTTTGTTAAACTTCATTTACATTTCATTAATACAACCGATCCCCCCACTAAGAGGCCTTGTTCTAATCACTACACAGATTAACCCATTCACTTCAGGTTTAAATGCTCAATGCATTTCCCCAGAAACCGTATTTAAGTCACCGTAAATTATATTGTCTACTTTCACACATTCAAAACGAACAAAAGATAATGGTATTTGAGATCTCAAGAAGGGTGAAAGCCAAAACACATTCCTCTACTATTCATAAATGTTTAACAAAAGATTAACCTGCCAAGGGATGTACAAAAATTGGGCAAAATATATAACCAGCAGAATTAAGCGAGTGTACATCGTCTTCTGAGTTAAATGCCATTTAACAGCCGGCGAGTGTACCTGTCTTCTGAGGCGAATGGCTTAATAACTACATTGTGAACAAAAACAACTTCCTCTTCATTACATACAAAACAAATTATTCCTCTTCTATTCCATTTCTATAATTTATGTTCAAATATAAACAGAGTTAATTTACCATTTATAATTCTTATTTATAACCATTTAATCAAAATTCTGCATCAATAGAAATGAAACTGTGGCCAAGAACTATGAATTTGTGATTAATTACTTCCACTTTCATGTTTGGGTCATGTAATAATTTTAATAATGAACTACAAACATTGCAATCCGTGTTTCTGTCCAACACATATCTCATAATTTGCGGTTATTAATAGGCTTAGGTCTTTTGCTGCAATTTTACAATTTTTATAATTTGCCAATCTTAATAGATGCTTTTCAGAAGTCTAATATTTATGTATATGTTATAATATGATATACAAATAAATATTAGAATTAAAGAAATATTTATAAACTACTAGCTAATACCTGGCGGACACTGCTACGCCTAAATAAATGAAAATTAATGTGCTTTTATGTTTAGTTGAATAAGTAATAGAAAAAATAATTATAAATTTATACTTTTAGACACTCCGTGCTGATTGCCCGGCGTTGCCCGGGAATCCACTTACCCCGATCTTCCTGACATATATGAGCTGAAATACGAAAATTAATGTACTTATTATCATTAGTTGAATAAGTAAAATGAAACATAATTATAAATGTATATCGTAATTATTTTAAGATTACCCGGTGTTGCCCGGGAATCTACTTATCTCTATCTAATGTTTTTTATGTAACTAATGGGACAAAAATGCTTTGTTTGCAGAAGAATGTGGAATTCGTTAGTTCATTGAATAACATTTCAATCAGGCTTCCATAATATTTAATTTACAGTAATGAAGTATGCAGTAAATCAGTACGTGCATGGAAGATTCTTGTAGGAAAACCAGAGGAAAAACGCCCAGTTGGTAGACCAAGAATGAGATGGGAGAATAACATTAACTCTGATTTGAGGGAAGTAGATTATACAGGGGATGATTGGAAAACGTTGGCTCAGGATAGGGATGTATGGAGAGCTTATGTCCGCGCGGCCATGCACCTACGGGTTCGATAGTGCCAGTGAGTTAGTTAGCAGTACATCGATTGAACATAGATTTATCAGCTTTATCTTCAAAAATGTAGTCTTTATGGATGCACTGATACAAGAGTAGAATAATATTGTGATACGTTTTTGAAGTATGAAGGATACACAGGAAGAATATATGAAAGAAAATCTATGGCTACCCTCACATAATGTCTGGTTGTGTACGAAGTCTCCTTTTCTATTCCTTACAGATTTTGTATAAGTTTATGTGTTTGATTTTTACAAAAATATTTTTTTTTGGAATTCGTAGTGTTTATTGAAAGTCTCTTTAAACTTCACTGTAAAAGGACTTGTTTTGTTAAACTTCATTTACATTTCAATTAATACAACCGATCCCCACTAAGAGGCCTTGTTCTAATCACTACACAGATTAACCCATTCACTTCAGGTTTAAATGCTCAATGCATTTCCCCAGAAACCGTATTTAAGTCACCGTAAATTATATTGTCTACTTTCACACATTCAAAACGAACAAAAGATAATGGTATTTGAGATCTCAAGAAGGGTGAAAGCCAAAACACATTCCTCTACTATTCATAAATGTTAACAAAAGATTAACCTGCCAAGGGATGTACAAAAATTGGCAAAATATATAACAGGCAGAATTAAGCGAGTGTACATCGTCTTCTGAGTTAAATGCCATTTAACAGCCGGCGAGTGTACCTGTCTTCTGAGGCGAATGGCTTAATAACTACATTGTGAACAAAAACACTTCCTCTTCATTACATACAAAACAAAATTATTCCTCTTCTATTCATTTCTATAATTTATGTTCAAATATAAACAGAGTTAATTTACCATTTATAATTCTTATTTATAACCATTTAATCAAAATTCTGCATCAATAGAAATGAAACTGTGGCCAAGAACTATGAATTTGTGATTAATTACTTCCACTTTCATGTTTGGGTCATGTAATAATTTTAATAATGAACTACAAACATTGCAATCCGTGTTTCTGTCCAACACATATCTCATAATTTGCGGTTATTAATAGGCTTAGGTCTTTTGCTGCAATTTTACAATTTTTATAATTTGCCAATCTTAATAGATGCTTTTCAGAAGTCTAATATTTATGTATATGTTATAATATGATATACAAATAAATATTAGAATTAAAGAAATATTTATAAACTACTAGCTAATACCTGGCGGACACTGCTACGCCTAAATAAATGAAAATTAATGTGCTTTTATGTTTAGTTGAATAAGTAATAGAAAAAATAATTATAAATTTATACTTTTAGACACTCCGTGCTGATTGCCCGGCGTTGCCCGGGAATCCACTTACCCCGATCTTCCTGACATATATGAGCTGAAATACGAAAATTAATGTACTTATTATCATTAGTTGAATAAGTAAAATGAAACATAATTATAAATGTATATCGTAATTATTTTAAGATTACCCGGTGTTGCCCAGGAATCTACTTATCTCGATCTTCTTGGCATAAATGAGCTAAAGGACAAAATTCGTTATTGTGAGTTATCGGTAAAAGAATACCCGCCATTCTTGCACAGGAATCTACGTACTTGTCTCGATCTTCTTGACATCAATGAAAGACAAAAATGGTTATTGTGAGTTATTCGTAAGAGATAAACATATGCTGTCGTGTCGCGAACTTTTTGGTAGAACTTTTTGAGATATTCAATTCTACGTGCATTAATTTTGTGTATTTGTTATGGTTTAAGAAGCGTAAGCAATTTAAGCGTCCAAAGAGCTACTTTTTTCACGTTTTCCACTACAAAGGGCGATTTGTAAGGGTGTACGAGTTGAGTATCACAACTCTCTTATAGCCTATGTTCACCCCGGGTATCTCGTGAACATTTTGAAAAAAGCCCCATCACTCTCGGATCAACGGTATGGTCGCGCATAAAGTACGAACAAACAAACAAATATTCATTTTTATATATTAGATACACATTTTAGCTCCAGACTATATTCAGTATCTCTTGGGGTCGGTTTCACCAACAGCGGTAACTGTATTACGCCAGTTTTCCCCGTGTATAATGCATAGCTTAACCTGGCGCAATACAGTTACCTCTGTTGGTAAAACCGACCCTTAATAAGCAATAAATATTCAGTTTTCATTAGATTAGGATGTATATAATTAAATACATTAGGCCAACAACACGTAAAAGTATTTAAAGGGAATTATTAAACAATTTAAAAATTAGTTATGGTGGTATGAAGGATATAAATACTGTGAGGTTTAATTAATGAAAAAGCAAACAGTGTAATGTCATAAAAATTGTTCGATTACATACAATAAAAATATTATTCAAACATATTTATATTATTCATTAAAAACAACTAACTAACTGACATTATCGAACCCGTAGGTTCGTGGCCGCGCGGACATAAGCTCTCCATACAGCCATATACTGAGCTAATGTCTTCCAATCATTCCCTGTATAATCTTCATCCTCAAATCATGGTTAATATTATCCTCCCATCTCATTCTTGGCCTACCAACAGCACGTTTTTCATCTGGTTTTCCTACAAGAATCTTCCATGCACCTCTTTATTTCCCAATTCGTGCCACATGTCCTACCCACCGCAGTCTACGAGACTTAACTGTTCTTATTATATCTGACTTCCTATAAAAACCATGAAGCTCATTGTTATGTAGTCTTCTCCATTCTCCTGTCTGTTCATCTCTCTTTTGTTCAAAAATTTACTAAGAACTTCATTCTCAAATACTTGTAATCTCCTTTCCTCCGTTGAATTAAGAGTCCATATTTCACATCCATATAATATAACTGGTAGAATAACAGTTTTATATATTTTCAGTTTAACCTCCTTTGAAAGGAGTTGGGACAAGTGTCCCTGTAATTCATAATAGCATGTATTTCCAGAATTGAGCCATTGTTTAATTTCATTATGCATCTTATTCCTATCTGTAATTATTGTTCCTAGGTATTTGAACTCAGCCACTTCTTCAAAATTTCCGTCATTTGTCATCAGCTGTCCATTCCCATTACATAATGTATTTCTATGTGTGTACATATGTTTAGTTACATTGATGTTTACTTTCAGTTTCAATTTCTTAGTGTTACTCAATAGAGTGTGTGTTGACCCTTAGTATTTCCTCGCTATCGTTCAATAATGCTACATTGTCAGCATAAACTAACAGCTTATTAATGCCATTGAGTTATAGGCATGCTTCAAACTCAACTTTTATAAGATTCATGATGTGTTCCGTTGAGGTTTATTCAAAATTAATATAAAATTATAGAATATTCACCTGAAAGGTCCGTCTCCTCAACTTAATTATCATTTAACTGTAGCGCTTTCGGGACTTGTCCCATCATCGGGACAAGTCCCGAAAGCGCTACAGTTAAATGATAATTAAGTTGAGGAGACGGACCTTTCAGGTGAATATTCTATAATTTTATATTAATGCTTCAAACTATAAAGATTTAATGACATGCTCTAGTACAAAATTGAATAATAGAGGAGGTAGTGCATCTCCTAGCATTAAACAATTGTGAATTCCGAAAGTATCCGAAAGTGTTTGCCTTTTGTGTCGTTTAGCCACATTAGAATAAATCTAACTAACTTTTATTATTCATTAATCAGTTTAATTTATTTTTTAATGTAATTGGAAATTTTTAACATATAATATACCCAGCAATCAGATACGAATTTTAATTAAGGAACAATGCTCAACTATTCAATTTCATTGCGCTAGTAATCAAGGAAACAATTCAACATATAAAAATGATTAGGTCTACTTATATAAACTTTCAGAATTTACTTCTCCTGAAACACATAAAGAAGGTAAGTTTGTTATTTATATTTAAAGATGAGGAAAAATGTAAGTTTGTTATTTTTATTTCAAGAAGAGAATGATATAGAAACATATACAAATCGAAAATTATTTCCAAGAGACATTACAATTCTTGATAAATTGCCCAGATCGAAAAATGGATCGTTCCATTCTAAAAAGATTATGAAGTTTTAAAATTTTGTTATTTATATTTAAAGATAAGTGTAATAATGAAAAAAAAATTGTTATTTTTATTTCAAGAAGAGAATGTTATAGAAACATATACAAATCGAAAGTTATTTCCAAGAGACATAACAATTCTTGATAAATTGCCTAGATCGAAAAATGGATCGTTCCATTCTAAAAAGATTATGAAGTTTTAAAATTTTGTTATTTATATTTAAAGATAAGTGTAATAATGAAAAAAAAATGTTATTTTTATTTCAAGAAGAGAATGATATAGAAACATATACAAATCGAAAGTTATTTCCAAGAGACATAACAATTCTTGATAAATTGCCTAGATCGAAAAATGGATCGTTCCATTCTAAAAAGATTATGAAGTTTTAAAATTTTGTTATTTATATTTAAAGATAAGTGTAATAAGGAAAAAAAATTGTTATTTTTATTTCAAGAAGAGAATGATATAGAAACACATACAAATCGAAAGTTATTTCCAAGAGACATTACAATTCTTGATAAATTGCCCAGATCGAAAAATGGATCGTTCCATTCTAAAAAGATTATGAAGTTTTAAAATTCTGTTATTTATATTTAAAGATAAGTGTAATAAGGAAAAAAAAAATTATTTTTATTTCAAGAAGAGAATGATATAGAAACATATACAAATCGAAAGTTATTTCCAAGAGACATTACAATTCTTGATAAATTGCCCAGATCGAAAAATGGATCGTTCCATTCTAAAAAGATTATGAAATTTTAAAATTCTGTTATTTATATTTAAAGATAAGTGTAATAAGGAAAAAAATGTTTATTTTTATTTCAAGAAGAGAATGATATAGAAACATATACAAATCGAA